>OZ012609.1:15282746-15882746 GCA_963942555.1 Aleiodes leptofemur
AGTTCAGAGCTTATAAGTTCTAGAATTGATATTTGAGAGCTTATAAGCTCTAAAATTGATATTTTAGAGCTTATAAGCTCTAGAATATAAATTTTAGAGCTTATGAGCTCTAGAATTGATATTTCAGAGCTTATAAGCTCTAGAATTGATATTTCAGAGCTTATAAGCTCTAGAATTGATGTTTCAGAGCTTATAAGCCCTAGAATTGATATTTCAGAGCTTATAAGCTCTAGAATTGATGTTTCAGAGCTTATAAGCCCTAGAATTGATATTTTAGAGCTTATAAGCTCTAGAATTGATATTTTAGAGCTTATAAGCTCTAGAATTGATATTTTAGAGCTTATAAGCTCCAGAATCGATATTTCAGAGCTCATAAGCTCTAGAATTGATATTTAAGAGCTTATAAGCTCTAGAATTGATATTTCAGAGCTGATAAGCTCTAGAATTGATATCTTAGAGCTTATAAGCTCTAGAATTGATATTTTAGAGCTTATAAGCTCTAGAATTGATATTTTAGAGCTTATAAGCTCCAGAATCGATATTTCAGAGCTCATAAGCTCTGGAATTGATATTTCAGAGCTTATAAGCTCTAGAATTGATATTTCAGAGCTTATAAGCTCTAGAATTGATATCTTAGAGCTTATAAGCTCTAGAATTGATATTTAGAGCTTATAAGCTCTAGAATTGATATTTTAGAGCTTATAAGCCCTAGAATTGATATTTTAGAGCTTATAAGCTCCAGAATTGATATTTCAGAGTTTATAATTTCTAGAATTGATATTTTAAATTTCATAAGCTCTAGAATTGATATTTTAGATTTCATAAGCTCTGGAATTGATATTTTAGAGCTTATAAGCTCTGGAATTGATATTTCGGAGCTTATAAGCTCTGGAGTCTATATTTTAGAGCTTATAAGCTCTAGAATCAATATTTTAGAGCTTATAAGCACTAGAATTTATATTTTGGATTTTATAATCTCTAGAATTCATATTTTAGAGCTTATAAGCTCCAGAATATATATTTTAGAGCTTATAAGCTGTGGAATTGATATTATAGAGCTTATAAGCTCTGGAATTGATATTTTAGAGCTCATAAGCTCTAGAATTGACATTTAAGAGCTTATAAGCTCTAGAATATATATTTTAGAGCTTATGAGCTCTAGAATTGATATTTCAGAGCTTATAAGCTCTAGAATTGATATTTCAGAGCTTATAAGCTCTAGAATTGATGTTTCAGGGCTCTTAAGCTCTACAATTGATATTTTAGAGCTTATAAGCTCTAGAATTCATATTTTAGAGCTTATAAGCTCTAGAATTGATATTTCAGAGCTTATAAGCTCTAGAATTGATATTCTAGAGTCCATAAGCTCTAGAATTGATATTTTAGGGCTTATACGCTCTGGGATTGATAATTTCGAGTTTATAAGCTCTGAAATTGATATTTCAGAGCTTATAAGCTCTGGAATTGATATTTAAGAGCTTATAAGCTCTGGAATTGATATTTTAGAGCTTATAAGCTCTGGAATTGATATTTCAGAGCTTATGAGCTCTAGAATTGATATTTTAGAGCTTATGAGCTCTAGAATTGATATTTTAGAGCTTATAAGCTCTAGAATCGATATTTTAGAGCTTATAAGCACTAGAATTGATATTTTAGAGCTTATAAGCTCTGGAATCGATATTTTAGAGCTTATAAGCTCTGAATTGATATTTTAGAGCTTATAAGCTCTGGAATTGATATTTTAGAGCTTATAAGCTCTGGAATTGATATCTTAGAGCTTATCAGCTCTGGAATTGATATTTTAGAGCTTACAAGCTCTGGAATTGATATTTTAGAGCTTATAAGCTCTGGAATTGATATTTTAGAGCTTATAAGCTCTGGAATTGATATTTGAGAGCTTATAAGCTCTGGAATTGATATTTTAGAGCTTATAAGCTCTGGAATTGATATTTCAGAGCTTATAAGCTCTAGAATTGATAGTTCAGAGCTTATAAGTTCTAGAATTGATAGTTCAGAGCTTATAAGTTCTAGAATTGATATTTTGGAGCTTATAAGCTCTAGAATTTATATTTTAGAGCTTATGAGCTCTAGAATTGGAATTTTACAGCTTATAAGCTCTAGAATTGATATTTTAGAGCTTATAAGCTCTAGAATTGATATTTTAGAGCTTATAAGCTCTAAAATTGATATTTTAGAGCTTATAAGCTCTAGAATATAAATTTTAGAGCTTATGAGCTCTAGAATTGATATTTCAGAGCTTATAAGCTCTAGAATTGATATTTCAGAGCTTATAAGCTCTAGAATTGATGTTTCAGAGCTTATAAGCCCTAGAATTGATATTTTAGAGCTTATAAGCTCTAGAATTGATATTTTAGAGCTTATAAGCTCTAGAATTGATATTTTAGAGCTTATAAGCTCCAGAATTGATATTTCAGAGCTTATAAGCTCTAGAATTGATATTTAAGAGCTTATAAGCTCTAGAATTGATATTTTAGATTTCATAAGCTCTGGAATTGATATTTTAGAGCTTATAAGCTCTGGAATTGATATTTTAGAGCTTATAAGCTTTGGAGTTGATATTTTAGAGCTTATAAGCTCTAGAATCAATATTTTAGAGCTTATAAGCACTAGAATTTATATTTTGGATTTTATAATCTCTAGAATTCATATTTTAGAGCTTATAAGCTCCAGAATATATATTTTAGAGCTTATAAGCTGTGGAATTGATATTTTAGAGCTTATAAGCTCTGGAATTGATATTTTAGAGCTCATAAGCTCTAGAATTGATATTTAAGAGCTTATAAGCTCTAGAATATATATTTTAGAGCTTATGAGCTCTAGAATTGATAGTTCAGAGCTTATAAGCTCTAGAATTGATATTTCAGAGCTTATAAGCTCTAGAATTGATGTTTCAGAGCTTATAAGCCCTAGATTTGATATTTTAGAGCTTATAAGCTCTAGAATTGATATTTTAGAGCTTATAAGCTCTAGAATTGATATTTTAGAGCTTATAAGCTCTAGAATTCATATTTTAGAGCTTATAAGCTGTGGAATTGATATTTAGAGCTTATAAGCTCTGGAATTGATATTTTAGAGCTTATGAGCTCTAGAATTGATATTTCAGAGCTCATAAGCTCTAGAATTGATATTTCAGAGCTTATAAGCTCTAGAATTGATATTTCAGAGCTTATAAGCTCTAGAATTGATAGTTCAGAGCTTATAAGTTCTAGAATTGATATTTTAGAGCTTATAAGCTCTAGAATTTATATTTTAGAGCTTATGAGCTCTAGAATTGAAATTTTAGAGCTTATAAGCTCTAGAATTGATATTTTAGAGCTAATAAGCTCTAGAATTGCTATTTCAGAGCTTATCAGCTCTAAAATTGATATTTTAGAGCTTATAAGCTCTAGAATATATATTTTAGAGCTTATGAGCTCTAGAATTCATATTTCAGAGCTTATAAGCTCTAGAATTGATATTCCAGAGCTTATAAGCTCTAGAATTGATGTTTCAGAGCTTATAAGCCCTAGAATTGATATTTTAGAGCTTATAAGCTCTAGAATTGATATTTTAGAGCTTATAAGCTCCAGAATTGATAGTTCAGAGCTTATAAGCTCTAGAATTGATATTTCAGAGCTTATAAGCTCTAGAATTGATGTTTCAGAGCTTATAAGCCCTAGATTTGATATTTTAGAGCTTATAAGCTCTAGAATTGATATTTTAGAGCTTATAAGCTCTAGAATTGATATTTTAGAGCTTATAAGCTCTAGAATTCATATTTTAGAGCTTATAAGCTGTGGAATTGATATTTAGAGCTTATAAGCTCTGGAATTGATATTTTAGAGCTTATGAGCTCTAGAATTGATATTTCAGAGCTCATAAGCTCTAGAATTGATATTTCAGAGCTTATAAGCTCTAGAATTGATATTTCAGAGCTTATAAGCTCTAGAATTGATAGTTCAGAGCTTATAAGTTCTAGAATTGATATTTTAGAGCTTATAAGCTCTAGAATTTATATTTTAGAGCTTATGAGCTCTAGAATTGAAATTTTAGAGCTTATAAGCTCTAGAATTGATATTTTAGAGCTAATAAGCTCTAGAATTGCTATTTCAGAGCTTATCAGCTCTAAAATTGATATTTTAGAGCTTATAAGCTCTAGAATATATATTTTAGAGCTTATGAGCTCTAGAATTCATATTTCAGAGCTTATAAGCTCTAGAATTGATATTCCAGAGCTTATAAGCTCTAGAATTGATGTTTCAGAGCTTATAAGCCCTAGAATTGATATTTTAGAGCTTATAAGCTCTAGAATTGATATTTTAGAGCTTATAAGCTCCAGAATTGATATTTCAGAGCTGATAAGCTCTAGAATTGATATTTTAGAGCTGACAAGCTCTAGAATTGATATTTTAGAGCTTATAAGCTCTAGAATTGATATTTCAGAGCTTATAAGCTCTAGAATTGATATTTTAGAGCTTATAAGCTCTAGAATTGGTATTTTGGAGTTTATGAGCTCTAGAATTGATATTTCAGAGCTTATAAGCTCTAGAATTGATATTTCAGAGCTTATAAGCTCTAGAATTGATATCTTAGAGCTTATAAGCTCTAGAATTGATATTTTAGAGCTTATAAGCTCTAGAATTGATATTTTAGAGCTTATAAGCCCTAGAATTGATATTTTAGAGCTTATAAGCTCCAGAATTGATATTTCAGAGTTTATAATTTCTAGAATTGATAGTTTAAATTTCATAAGCTCTAGAATTGATATTTTAGATTTCATAAGCTCTGGAATTGATATTTTAGAGCTTATAAGCTCTGGAATTGATATTTCGGAGCTTATAAGCTCTGGAGTTTATATTTTAGAGCTTATAAGCTCTAGAATCAATATTTTAGAGCTTATAAGCACTAGAATTTATATTTTGGATTTTATAATCTCTAGAATTCATATTTTAGAGCTTATAAGCTCCAGAATATATATTTTAGAGCTTATAAGCTGTGGAATTGATATTATAGAGCTTATAAGCTCTGGAATTGATATTTTAGAGCTCATAAGCTCTAGAATTGACATTTAAGAGCTTATAAGCTCTAGAATATATATTTTAGAGCTTATGAGCTCTAGAATTGATATTTCAGAGCTTATAAGCTCTAGAATTGATATTTCAGAGCTTATAAGCTCTAGAATTGAGGTTTCAGGGCTCTTAAGCTCTACAATTGATATTTTAGAGCTTATAAGCTCTAGAATTCATATTTTAGAGCTTATAAGCTCTAGAATTGATATTTCAGAGCTTATAAGCTCTAGAATTGATATTCTAGATTCCATAAGCTCTAGAATTGATATTTTAGGGCTTATACGCTCTGGGATTGATAATTTCGAGTTTATAAGCTCTGAAATTGATATTTCAGAGCTCATAGGCTCTGGAATTGATATTTAAGAGCTTATAAGCTCTGGAATTGATATTTTAGAGCTTATAAGCTCTGGAATTGATATTTCAGAGCTTATGAGCTCTAGAATTGATATTTTAGAGCTTATGAGCTCTAGAATTGATATTTTAGAGCTTATAAGCTCTAGAATCGATATTTTAGAGCTTATAAGCACTAGAATTGATATTTTAGAGCTTATAAGCTCTGGAATCGATATTTTAGAGCTTATAAGCTCTGAATTGATATTTTAGAGCTTATAAGCTCTGGAATTGATATTTTAGAGCTTATAAGCTCTGGAATTGATATCTTAGAGCTTATCAGCTCTGGAATTGATATTTTAGAGGTTACAAGCTCTGGAATTGATATTTTAGAGCTTATAAGCTCTGGAATTGATATTTTAGAGCTTATAAGCTCTGGAATTGATATTTGAGAGCTTATAAGCTCTGGAATTGATATTTTAGAGCTTATAAGCTCTGGAATTGATATTTCAGAGCTTATAAGCTCTAGAATTGATAGTTCAGAGCTTATAAGTTCTAGAATTGATAGTTCAGAGCTTATAAGTTCTAGAATTGATATTTTGGAGCTTATAAGCTCTAGAATTTATATTTTTGAGCTTATGAGCTCTAGAATTGAAATTTTACAGCTTATAAGCTCTAGAACTGATATTTTAGAGCTTATAAGCTCTAGAATTGATATTTTAGAGCTTATAAGCTCTAAAATTGATATTTTAGAGCTTATAAGCTCTAGAATATAAATTTTAGAGCTTATGAGCTCTAGAATTGATATTTCAGAGCTTATAAGCTCTAGAATTGATATTTCAGAGCTTATAAGCTCTAGAATTGATATTTAAGAGCTTATCAGCTCTAGAATTGATATTTTAGATTTCATAAGCTCTGGAATTGATATTTTAGAGCTTATAAGCTCTGGAATTGATATTTTAGAGCTTATAAGCTCTGGAGTTGATATTTTAGAGCTTATAAGCTCTAGAATCAATATTTTAGAGCTTATAAGCACTAGAATTTATATTTTGGATTTTATAATCTCTAGAATTCATATTTTAGAGCTTATAAGCTCCAGAATATATATTTTAGAGCTTATAAGCTGTGGAATTGATATTTTAGAGCTTATAAGCTCTGGAATTGATATTTTAGAGCTCATAAGCTCTAGAATTGATATTTAAGAGCTTATAAGCTCTAGAATATATATTTTAGAGCTTATGAGCTCTAGAATTGCTAGTTCAGAGCTTATAAGCTCTAGAATTGATATTTCAGAGCTTATAAGCTCTAGAATTGATGTTTCAGAGCTCTTAAAGTCTAGAATTGATATTTTAGAGCTTATGAGCTCTAGAATTGATATTTTAGAGCTTATAAGCTCTAGAATCGATATTTTAGAGCTTATAAGCACTAGAATTGATATTTTAGAGCTTATAAGCTCTGGAATCGATATTTTAGAGCTTATAAGCTCTGAATTGATATTTTAGAGCTTATAAGCTCTGGAATTGATATTTCAGAGCTTATAAGCTCTAGAATTGATAGTTCAGAGCTTATAAGTTCTAGAATTGATATTTTAGAGCTTATAAGCTCTAGAATTTATATTTTAGAGCTTATGAGCTCTAGAATTGAAATTTTACAGCTTATAAGCTCTAGAATTGATATTTTAGAGCTTATAAGCTCTAGAATTGATATTTTAGAGCTTATGAGCTCTAAAATTGATATTTTAGAGCTTATAAGCTCTAGAATATATATTTTAGAGCTTATGAGCTCTAGAATTGATATTTCAGAGCTTATAAGCTCTAGAATTGATATTTCAGAGCTTATAAGCTCTAGAATTGATGTTTCAGAGCTTATAAGCCCTAGAATTGATATTTTAGAGCTTATAAGCTCTAGAATTGATATTTTAGAGCTTATAAGCTCTAGAATTGATATTTTAGAGCTTATAAGCTCCAGAATTGATATTTCAGAGCTTATAAGCTCTAGAATTGATATTTAAGAGCTTATAAGCTCTAGAATTGATATTTTAGATTTCATAAGCTCTGGAATTGATATTTTAGAGCTTATAAGCTCTGGAATTGATACTTTAGAGCTTATAAGCTCTGGAGTTGATATTTTAGAGCTTATAAGCTCTAGAATCAATATTTTAGAGCTTATAAGCACTAGAATTTATATTTTGGATTTTATAATCTCTAGAATTCATATTTTAGAGCTTATAAGCTCCAGAATATATATTTTAGAGCTTATAAGCTGTGGAATTGATATTTTAGAGCTTATAAGCTCTGGAATTGATATTTTAGAGCTCATAAGCTCTAGAATTGATATTTAAGAGCTTATAAGCTCTAGAATATATATTTTAGAGCTTATGAGCTCTAGAATTGATATTTCAGAGCTTATAAGCTCTAGAATTGATATTTCAGAGCTTATAAGCTCTAGAATTGATGTTTCAGAGCTCTTAAGCTCTAGAATTGATATTTTAGAGCTTATAAGCTCTAGAATTCATATTTTAGAGCTTATAAGCTCTAGAATTGATATTTTAGGGCTTATACGCTCTGGGATTGATAATTTCGAGTTTATAAGCTCTGAAATTGATATTTCAGAGCTTATAAGCTCTAGAATTGATATTTTAGAGCTTATGAGCTCTAGAATTGATATTTTAGAGCTTATCAGCTCTAGAATCGATATTTTAGAGCTTATAAGCACTAGAATTGATATTTTAGAGCTTATAAGCTCTGGAATCGATATTTTAGAGCTTATAAGCTCTGAATTGATATTTTAGAGCTTATAAGCTCTGGAATTGATATTTTAGAGCTTATAAGCTCTGGAATTGATATCTTAGAGCTTATCAGCTCTGGAATTTATATTTTAGAGCTTACAAGCTCTGGAATTGATATTTTAGAGCTTATAATTTCTGGAATTGATATTTTAGAGCTTATAAGCTCTGGAATTGATATTTAAGAGCTTATAAGCTCTGGAATTGATATTTAAGAGCTTATAAGCTCTGGAATTGATATTTTAGAGCTTATAAGCTCTAGAATTTATATTTCAGAGCTGATAAGCTCTAGAATTGATATTTTAGAGCTTATAAGCTCTAGAATCGATGTTTTAGAGCTTATGAGCTCTAGAATTTATATTTTAGAGCTTATAAGCTCTAGAATTGATATTTCAAAGCTTATAAGCTCTAGAATTGATATTTTAGAGCTTATAAGCTCTGGAATCGATATTTCAGAGCTTATGAGCTCTAGAATTGATATTTTAGAGCTTATAAGCTCTAGAATTGATATTTTAGAGCTTATAAGCTCTAGAATTGATATTTTAGAGCTTATATGCTCTCGAATTGATATTTTAGAATTTATAAGGTCTAGAATTGATATTTCAGAGCTTATACGCTCTAGAATTTATATTTTGGATTTTATAATCTCTAGAATTCATATTTTAGAGCTTATAAGCTCCAGAATTCATATTTTAGAGCTTATAAGCTCCAGAATTGATATTTTAGGGCTTATAAGCTCTGGAATTGATATTTTAGAGCTTATAAGCTCTGGAATTGATATTTTAGAGCTTATAAGCTCTGAAATTGATATTTTAGAGCTTATAAGCTCTGGTATTGATATTTTAGAGCTTATAAGCTCTGGAATTGAAATTTTAGAGCTTATAAGCTCTGGAATTGAGATTTTTGAGCTCATAAGCTCTGGAATTCATATTTTGGAGCTCATACGCTCTAGAATACACATTTCATAGTTTATAAGCTCTAGAATGAACATTTTAGAGCTTTAAGCTCTAGAATCGATAGGTGAGAGCTTATGAGCTCTCTAGCTTATATTTCAGAGCTTATAAGCTCTGGAATTGATATTCCAAAGCTTATAAGCTCTAGACTTGATATTTTAGAGCTTACAAGCTCTAGAATTGATATTTCAGAGCTTATAAGTGCTAGAATTGATATTTCAGAGCTTATAAGCTCTAGAATTGATATTTTAGAGCTTATAAGCTCTAGAATTGATATTTCAGAGCTTATAAGCTCTAGAATTGATATTTCAGAGCTTATAAGCTCTAGAATTGATATTTTAGAGCTCATAAGCTCTAGAATTGATATTTTAGAGCTCATTAGCTCTAGAATTGATATTTTAGAGCTTGTAAGCTCTAGAATTGATATTCTAGAGCTTATACGCTCTAGAATTTATATTTTGGAGCTTATACGTTCTAGAATTTATATTTTGGAGCTTATAACCTCTAGAATTGATATTCCAGAGCTTATACGCTCTAGAATTTATATTTTGGAGCTTATAACCTCTAGAATTGATATTCTAGAGCTTCTACGCTCTAGAATTCATATTTCGGAGCTTATAACATCTAGAATTGATATTCTAGAGCTTATACGCTCTAGAATTCATATTTTGTAGCTCATACGCTCTAGAATCGACATTTCAGATTTTAGGAGTTCCCGAATACTTTATTTGTAGCTTAGAAGCTCTAGAATTGACATTTCATAGTTTATAAGCTCTAGAATGAACATTTTAGAGCTTTAAGCTCTAGAATCGATAGGTTAGAGCTTATGAGCTCCCTAGTTGATATTTTAGAGCTTATAAGCTCTGGAATTGATATTTTAGAGCTTATAAGCTCTAGAATTGATATTTTAGAGCTTATAAGCTCTAGAATTGATATCTTAGAGCTTATAAGCTCTAGAATTGATATTTTAGAGCTCATAAGCTCTAGAACTGATATTTTAGTTCTTATAAGCTCTAAAATATCAATTCTAGAGCTCATCAGTCCTAAAATGTTAATTCCAGAGCTTATGAGCTACGAATAAAGGATTCTGTAGCTCATAAGCTCTAAAATGTTAATTCTAGAGCTTATAAACTCTGAAATGTCAATTCTACAGGTTATAAGCTCTAAAATATCTAATCCAGAGCTTATAAGCTCTAATATATCAATTCTGGAGCTCATAAGCTCTAAAATATCAATTCTAGAGCGTATAAGTTCTAAAATATCTATTCTAGAGTCTATAAGCTTTAAAATATCAATTCTAGAGCCTATAAGCTCCAAAATATCAATTCTAAAGATTACAAGCTCTGAAATGTCAATTTTAGAGCTCATAAGCTCTAAAATGTCAATTCTAGAGCTCATAAGCTCTAGTTTTAGAGCTTATAAGCCCGGTAATTCATTCAATATTCGAATACAGGGAGCAGTTTGAGTTGTCACTTTCGATTTTTAGAGCCAAAGTCCTATGATTCACCTTTCTTAGACTCTATTCTACAGATCCCCTCGAGAATATAGACATTCAACATTGAATTTCATATAGAAATGGCTCGGGAAGTGCAAAACAGATTGGGCACTCCCGGTTTACCTGGTAATTTATTCAATATTCAAGTACAGGGAGCAGTCTGAGTTGTCACTTTTGATTTTTAGAGCCAAAGTCTGGTGATTCACATCCTTCGGACCCTATTCTCTAGATCCCTTACAATAAATAGACATTTCACATCGACTCTGATATAGAAATGGTTCGGGAAGTGCCAAACATATGGAACACTCCCAGTTTTCCCGGTAATTCATTCAATATTTAAGTACAGGGAGCAGTCTGAGTTGTCACTTTTGATTTTCAGAGCCAAAGTCCTATGATTCACCTCCCTCCCGGGATGAAAAAATTCGAGTCTTTCAGTGGTCGAAAGACTCCTGTCCCAGTCTCTGACAGAGTCCCTATTCGCGCCATGGCAGGGACTTTCTAGAGACACCTTGCTGTCTCTCCGAACGGGACACGTTTCTTTCCTACAGGGACTCTCAGTCCCTGCTCTACGAACCAGAATCCTTACCCAGGTAGGAATTGACGATCGGAACAAGCCTTGCTCAGCCTTTGCCCAAGGCTGAGGCTGAATAGTCTAAGGCTCAGATGACAAGGCTGAAACAAGCCTTGATGAGCTTTAGAATGATAAGATCATCCCAAGGTTGGAAACTGAGGCTTTCCCCAACACTCAGATCTAAGTCTGAAATGCGGGTGAACCGTTCCAGACAATAGAATTCGGGTGAATTAGAATGAGGGTGAACCGTTCCTGGGCTGTAGAATGTTTCAACAATTGTTTAACATTAATTACCATTGAATTATAAGGCTTTCACGAGATAAATCAGCTCAAATAGTATTGAAAATAACATAAATATGGAAAAAAAAGTTGCTCCGGCTTGGATTCGAACCCGCGACCATTGATTCTAAAAATTTTTAATGATAAAAAAGCTATTTTATTATCATTAATTATCCTCGACCCGATTGGTATGAATATATTTATTCAGATGCCGCGTCCGGATGTTGTTCCCCAGAGAAGATCGTCTTGGTGCCGCTGTTGTCCAAGATATCCACCGAAAGACTGTGCTCGAAACATGCATCTAGCCCACTAGGCTATTTCACTTTTTTTATAACAACAGTTTCTATTGACATTAAAAAAAGATATTTACATATGTACAGTATAAAACAGTGTAGAAAAAACTATAGGCTATTTCACTTACTTGAGTTCATAGGACTTAAACCCGAATTATAAAGTGACTCAACCTTTTCTCTCATTGACACTCTAAAACTCTATGTTCATATATTTCATTTTTCATCCTTCCAATGTTATAATAATAATTTTATTCAATTATCTATCCGCTTAACTAATTAATAACAGAATTTTGTCGGTTTGAATCGAAATCAGGCTTAGCCCAAGACTGAGACAAGCCTCGAATGAGGCTCAATGAAATATTCCAAAAATCACACAAAAAAATGGAATTTATCTATTAACGCTAATATTGTTATCGTTATTGTTATTGCAATAATAATGGGGAAATTCCTATCTAATGAGTGAAGGCTGGCCCAAGACTCGTCCACCCTTCAGAATGAAGCCTCTGTAGAGGAAGCCTCGATCAAGGCTGATTCAAGCCTAGGTTGAAATTTGAAAATGAAGGAATGAAAACTCATAATCTCAGCCTAATTTTGACGACAAGAACAAGTATGGCAGAGGCTGTGTTCCCCAAGCCTCAGTGCGCCAAGGTTAGTAAGGGGCTGTACTCGTCGTCAGCCTCGGCGCTTCCTACCTGGGTACTTGAGAGACTCACAGTCTCTCAAATAAGAACTTCTCCAGTCTTTCTTCGAGAGCCATCAGTCTCTCAAATAAGGAATCCCCCAGTCTTGCTTCGGGAGCCATTAGTCTTTCTATTTTTCAAAAAAATATTTATTTTTATCCATATTTTTCTTTGTCGAAAAATACATTAATCAATATTTTAGATGATAATAGATTGTTGAATGTGACTTAGTTTTTAATAATCCTTAATATAGATCGATTCCAGTTTTAATGAATACAACTGCATGTTTTTCTTTAAATTTTCATAACTTTCTGCACGTCATCTATGAAAACTATTGAAACGTAAAGAAATCATAGATGACGTTATTCTAAGGTTTTAGTGAAGTAGTCATTTCCAGCAATTGAATAAAAGGAAAGAGAACAATGTCAAATTTCAAAAAAGATTGATAATATAAACATCAAAACTCAAATATATCCATTTTACCCCTATGTCCGTTGCACTCCTCTTTCCGCTAATATTGAGAATTTTAATTAGAGTCAAATATGAAAAAAATAATAATTCCACGCTTTGCAAAAATGATAAAAATTGAAAACTAAGAAATTATTAAGTTGAAATAAAAAAAAAATCATTTCTCGGTCTCTCTCATAAGGACTTATGTCTTTGCAAAGATTTATGAATCTAATGAGAGCCCAGTAAAGATAGAAGTCCTTACGGGAGAGACACGCGAAGATAGAAGTCTTTACGAGAGAGACCAGCAAAGATAAAAGTCTTCACGGGAGAGACCCGAGAGACACTGTAGAGACAGTTGCGGGACTTGCGAGACACTCTAGAGACTGAAAAGTCTTTCTAGGAGTCTTTGAAGACCGTAAAAGACTCTCCAAAGACTCAAAAATTTTATCCCGGGCTTGGACCCTATTCTACAGATTCCCTCGAGAAAATAGACATTTCATATTAATTTCAATATGGACATGGCTTGGGAAGTGCAAAACACATGGGGCACTCCCAGTTCTCCCGTCAATTAACTCAATATTCGAGTTGAGGAAGCAATTCGAGTTGTCACTTGATTTTTAGAGTCAGAGTCCTATGATTCACCTTCCTTAGACCCTATTCTACAGATCCCCTCCAGAAAATAGACATTTCACGTAGAACAATTCGGATGTCTACCGCCATGGCGACGGCCATTGTGCTTGTCATGACGGCCGCCGTGGCCACCACCATGGCGGCCACCATCACAAATTTTGCCGCATTACATGGAGTTTTTTGCCATGGCAAATTTTTCATGGTGATTCTATCCATGGTGTTTTTTTGCGAGCATTTCTTCTCATGGTGATCCCTTCCATGGTGATTCTTTCCATTGCGTTTCTTTCCATCGCATTTTTTTCATGACGGAATTTGTCAATGCGAAATTTGCTATGGAGAAATTCTCTATAACCATAAATTCATGAATGTTATGAAAAAATTATGAAGTAGTCAAGAAAAAATCGCCATGCAAAAAAATGCCATGGAAAGAATCGCCACGAGAAAATTGTCATGGGAAAGAACTCCACGGAAAGCGGCAAATTTGTGATGGCGGTCGTCATGACCAGCACTATGGCCACCACCATGGCCTGCGCCATGGTGGCTGCCACAGAATATTTCTACGTGGATGTATAGGAAAATGTATGAAAACCGAACAAAAACAAAAAAAAACAAGTAAAACCGAAAAAATTAAACAAAATTCGGTGAATCTCGGAAGTACTCGTTCTAATGTAATATACTCAGCAAAACAATTAAAGGAGCAGAATTTTTCTCCCATTTTTTCAGTGTTTTTCAAAAGACTGTAACTTCGCGAAAAATGATCGGTTCGGGATGAAAAAAAAAGAAAAATGAAGCTTGAAATGTCTACTTTTGAAATCTTGGGATAGAAATTTTTTTTGATCATTATTTATGGCACGAAAAAAGCAATGAAGGCGAAGAATTTTTTTTTGTTTTTTTGTTCAATTTTCAAAATGATCTACGGGCTCCAAAAAATTTTTTTTGACTCAGTTAGTGACAGGGTCTTTTAGCCTGATTCTTCAGCTTCAATTCAAATTTTTTTTTTTTTCTGTACGACCATTTGTCACTGAGATATCGGCAATTGAATGAAAAAACACCTTTTTGTCTTTGACCATCGATATCTCTTGAACTACTGGTCGCACAGCGAACGGATAGTGGGTTTCGTAAACTTGAATCAATGCTCTATGAGTATCTTTCAATCTTGTTTGGGAAAAAAAAATTTTTTCATTCTTAAAATTAGTTTGAAAAAGTGGCAAAAAATGTAGTTTTTTGGTCTTTTTGAAAAACGACCTGAACTTCGCGAATATTGCGAAAAGTGCTAATGTTTTGAGGTGCTTTTTGAGTTTAAGATATGCCTAGACACTCTGCAAAATTTCAAGTCGATCGTTCGAACCGTTTTTTTTAATCAAACTCTCAAAGTTCCAGCAATAATTTAAGGAGCACGTTTTTGCTCCTTAAACGTGAATTAACGATGATTAAGGTAATAATTTTTTGTTTCATCATTTTTTTCGTCGTTTCGCAATAAATGATGAACATTTCATAAACAATCATCAAAGCTAAGAAAAAAATGATTTTTAATTTTTTTTTCCAATTTAAGGAAAATTGAATTTTTTTTTAATTCAATTTTTTATTATTAGTAGAATTTGATATTGTCGACCGAATTTATATTTTTATTATTATTTTCGTGACATTACTTTTTCATGGCATGTCGGTCATTAACGCGTTCGTTCAATTTTTTATTAAAAAAAAATTCAATTTTCCTTAAATTTGAAAAAAAAAAAATTTTTAGTAATTTTTCTCTTAGCTTTGACGATTGTTTATGAAATGTTCATCATTTAATGCGAAACGACGGAAAAAATGATGAAAAAAAAAATTATTACCTTAATCATCTTTAATTCACGTTTAAGGAGCAAAAACGTGCTCCTTAAATTATTGCTGGAACTTTGAGAGTTTGATTAAAAAAAACGGTTCGAACGATCGACTTGAAATTTTGCAGGGTGTCTAGGCATATCTTAAACTCAAAAAGCACCTTAAAACATTAGCACTTTTCCCAATATTCGCGAAGTTCAGGTCGTTTTTCAAAAACACCAAAAAACTTCATTTTTTGCCACTTTTTCAAACCAATTTTAAGAATGAAAAAATTTTTTTTTCCCGAAAAACATTGAAAGATACTCATAGAGCATTAATTCAAGTTTACGAAACCCACCATCCGTTCGCTGTGCGACCAGTAGTTCACGAGATATCGATGATCAAAGACAAAAAAGTATTTTTTCATTCAATTGCCGATATCTCAGTGACAAATGGTCGTACAGAAAAAAAAAAATTTGAATTGAAGCTAAAGAATCAGGCTAAAAGACCATGTCATTGGCTGAGCCAAAAAAAAATTTTTGGAGCCCGTAGATCATTTTGAAAATTGAAAAACAAAACAAAAAAAATTGCTTCATCTTCATTGCTTTTTTGGCGCCATAAATAATGTTCAAAAAAAATTTTTATCCCATGATTTCAAAAGTACACATTCAAAGCTTCATTTTTCTTTTTTTTTCATCCCAATCCGATCATTTTTCGCGAAGTTACAGTCCTTTGAAAAGCACTAAAAAAATGGGAAAAAAATTCTGCTCCTTTAATTGTTTTGCTGAGTGTATTACAATACTAGAGATGTATTGGAAGTTTAATTATTCATCTCAAACCGTTTTGGGAAGTGGAGATGTATAGGAGAATGTATGAAAACCGAAAAAACAAGCAGGCATTAACTCCCTGTGGGTTATTTTAATTCTTAGATTTAATATTCTGCCAATGCAATTGGCAGTAGGCTTCCGAATGGAATTTTCAATCTCTAATCCAATAATGACCATTTTAATTAACATGATTTAATTAATTTCTGAATTTGATGATTCAACTTTTCAATGTTCTTATCATCATATCAGGATGAAAATTGTCTCATTTTATTTGGAAAATTATATATTTTATTATCATGAAATGAAAACAATATGTTTTCTTGGGAAAAAATGGAGAAAAATTTACATTTCCGATTTTTTCAAAAAAAGTTATTTTTTTCAAAATAAAAATAAATACTCGACCAATCAACTGGGAATCTAGAGAGTTCATTTCTTTCATCATAACCATTTTTTTAAGTACAAGCTGGTGCAAATCTGTCGCGTAGTTTTGGAGAAATACGCCTTTAAAGAAAAATCATTTTTTGCAAATATCTCAGAAACGGCTGGACGTATTTCGCCTAGTTTCAATAGCACTCTGTACCTTCATCAGATATACAAACTGACGAAATTTGACGTCTCTATCTCAAATACTTATCAAGTTATTGTTCCGCTGAAATATGAACTGAAAATCACTAAAATTGAAATAATTTCCAAAACTAAGAATCAGAGAAAAATTCGACAACAGTCAAAAATGTGAGTTTTAATGAGATGAAAATCATAGCCCAAACTGGGCGCTACCAATTCATTTTTCATCGAGAAAATTCAAAAAAACGCTTTTTTGAAAATCCGATTTTTCTCGGAAACTATTCAACCGATTTCGCTGAAATTTTTATGACAGCATTGTGCACGCAGAGAAAAAATACAGTCAAATTTTGAGAGCGCTAAGTATAGCTGTTCCGGAGCAAATGACGATACATGGCAATACACTCAGACACACAGTCACACACATACACACATACAAACATGCTTTAAAAATATGATTTTTCGACATTTTGGATCATTTGTAGCCACACTCCGATGAAATCTCGAAATCGAAAAATCTGACGAAAAGAATGCTCCCATTCGGAAGCAAAAACAAAGAAAATAAACAAAATTCTGTAAATCTTGAAAGTACTTGTATAGATATAATATTACAACACTAGAGAAGTAGTAGAAGTCCAATTATCCATCTCAAACCGTTCTGGGAAATGGAGATGTATAGGAGAATGTATGAAAACCGAAAAAAAACAGAAAAAAACAACGAAAAAAAAATAAAATTCGGTGAATCTCGAAAGTTCTTGTTTCGATGTCATATTACAACACTAGAGAAGTAGTAAAAGTCCAATTATTCATCTCGAACCATTTTGGGAAATGGAGATGTATAGAAGAATGTATGAAAACCGAAAAAAAACCTGAAAACAAGCAGGTGTTAACTCCTCGTGGGTCATTTGAATTCTTAGATTGAATATTCTGCCAATACAATTGGCAGTAGGCTTTCGAATGGAATTTTCAATCTCTAATCCAATAATGACCATTTTAATTAACATGATTTAATTAATTTCTGAATTTGATGATTCAACTTTTCAATGTTCTCATCATCATATCAGGATGAAAATGGTCTCATTTTATTCGGAAAATTATATATTTTATTTTCATGAAATAAAAACAATGTGTGTTTTTGGGAAAAAATTGAGAAAAATTTACATTTCCGATTTTTTATAAAAATTTTATTTTTTTTCAAAATAAAAATAAATACTTGACCAATCAATTGGGAATCTAGAGAGTTCATTCCTTTCATTATAACGAATTTTTTGAGTACAAGCTGGTGCTAATCCGCCGCGTAGTTTTTGAGAAATACGCCTTTAAAGAAAAATCATTTTTTGCAAATATCTCAGAAACGGCTGGACGTATTTCGCCTAGTTTCAATAGCACTCTGTACCTTCATCAGATATACAAACTGACGAAATTTGAAGTCTCTATCTCAAATACTTATCGAGTTATCGTTCCGCTAAAATATGAACTGAAAATCACTAAAATTGAAATAATTCCCAAAACTAAGAATCAGAGAAAAATTCGACAACAGTCAAAAATGTGAGTTTTAATGAGATGAATATCATAGCCCAAACTGGGCGCTACCAATTAATTTTTCATCGAGAAAATTCAAAAAAACATTTTTTTTGAAAATTCTATTTTTTTCGGAAACTATTCAACCGATTTTGCTGAAATTTTTATGACGGCATTGTGCACACAGAGGAAAAATACAGTCAAATTTCGAGAGCGTTAAGTATAGCCGTTCCGGAGAGAATGACGATACATGGCAATACACTCAGACACACACATACACACATACAGACATGTTTTAAAAATATGATTTTTCGACGTTTTGGATCATTTGTAGTCATATTCGGAAGAAATCTTGAAATCGAAAAATCCGACGAAAACAATGCTTCCAGTCGGAAGCAAAACCAAATAAAACCAAAGAAGAAAACCGAAATTCGGTAAATCTCGAAAGTACTCGTTTAGATGTAATATTACAACACTAGAGAACCCTGATGGATCGGGCGATTGCATATCAACTATAAATCGATCAGACAGTCGATTTGTTCACAAAGTCGACTGTCATGTGACCACGATGCGACTGCGTGCGAGTGTGTGTGACGACGATGCGACTCCAATGCGACTGCAATGCAGCTGCAATGCGATCGCATCGTGATCGTATCACGATCGATTGCGTGGAAAAATCGACTGCCCTGTCGCATGATCCACCAGGGAGTAGTTGAAGTCCAATTATCCATCTCGAACCGTTTTGGGAAATGGAAATGTAGCTCCAGCTCTCCAATGGAATGATCAGAAAAAATCAATCTCCAATATTTCATCAATTTCGAGTAATTTTCATAGCGTGAGAAAAGAAACAGAAAAGGGTGAATGGATGAAACGAGATAAATTTACTTGAGTGAAAAAAAAGTAATTAATTCAATGATGAAGAGGTAATGAGGAATCAGTGTTTCTGTTGTCATTTTTTGGGATTATCTTGGAAACAAAGTGAGATAGGGCAAAAGACGAAGGACAATTTTTTTTTTAAATATCGGAAATTAGTGGAGATAGGTCGTTTCTCCCGTGTTTTTCCTTTTGTTCTTTTTTTGCAAGTTAATTTCGAAAATTATCACCATCTATTATGTGTATTTCAAACCAATTCCTAAGTGCACCAATTCCCAAGTGAACCATGGTTCTATATCAATTTTCAAAAACATTTCAACTTCCTTAATCAATCTATTGAACATATCGTTGCCTTAATTACAAAGTGGTGTGAGTGCTATGCTTATACATAGACTCACGCTACTGTGTTTCAAAGGCTGGATTAATTATCCAATGACTCAAGGCTTCATGGAGAATGAATCTAATAATTGACGATCGATTAAATTCGTCTTCCTCGCTTATGGGCTTCATCATCTCAAATACATGCATGATGCTTCCCTCTAGCGTATCTCCCGTGAACAGTAGAGTAATGTCGGTAAGAATCCTTCATTATCGATCAGGGCGGATAATTCAGGGACCGATACTATCCACATTTTTCGTGCAAATGTAGTTTCGTTCGAACAATATTCACCTCAAAGCGTGATTCAACTATCACTATCTTTGACAGAATGATAATTACACGTTTATCAGCTTCATTTCAAAAATTCTAGCTCAAGCACTTCTACCCTGTCATGAATTTTAGAACAATATTGAATGAATTCATCATTACAATCATAAAACTGTAAATTTCAAACTTTAACTAGAACAATGAAGATGTTCTCCCGTAGAATTGCTTATTGAGCGTCCATGCCGGAGGGTATTGTTCTTTTTTAACATTTTTATAATTGCTGCAAATTCGATATAATTCTACAAGGGCTCGACCCAATTCTTCTCATTAAAAGTAAGAACAGTATCAAATCTCAATATATTTCAGCGATTCCTTGGAAGAACTTTTTAGTGACATTCAACGTTTTGAGCTCAGTCCACTCTAGTAGCTCAGTCAAGAGATAAAATTTCACTTTCAAAAACTATCTAGTTCAACCAATTCTTATTTCCGCAAGAAGAGACTCATGTTAGATAATTCTTCTCATACTCCATTTCAAATATTATTTTTCAAATGTTGATAATCCTAGAGGTGCAGTATCGGATAGTGGCCTTCATTCAATTTTTCTACATATCACCGTTGATATAATAATCCATGCCTTGAACATTTTTTGTCACATGACGATGTTTCAGAAATTATCACTTTGTATAAGGGTATGAATATTTACAACGGGTACTGAGTGATATAATCGATGGTTTCAACGAAAATACAAAAGATCTACATGTCTGTATGGTTCCTATTGAAATAATTGAAACTTTTGATCATCTAAACATATAGAAAAGTTTTCTTGCTGCTATGATAACTGATGAGTGATTGATTATCTACTCCCGTCATTTGAACTATTGCAGCTTCTATGAATTTTCAATTTCCGAATTTTTAATGTGTTTTATCTACAATGAGCTATTAAGAGGCACAGCGCATGTTCCAATGTTTGATGATGCTGATAAAGATTATGGTAAATAAATAAAACCTACTTCTTTGATTTTATGCCCGAAATCCTGAACAATTTGAAGTCTCCTGTTCTATCATTCCCCATACGATTTTTTTTTGTTTTTAGTTCTCTAAATTTGTTTTCTTAAATCATTTTAAGCTTTCAAACTCCTCTAAATTTGGATTATAAATTCTCTTATACTATTATCTGGAGGAATAAATGGGAGAATTCACTCTCGTTAACACTCGAACACTTGCGGAATTTTCAGAAATTTTATGATTTCAGCTTAGAATTGGAGGACCAATAAGGAAAGTTTCCTCAATTTTCCAAACAGGAAAAAATCACATTTTTTTTTCCATTGGTTTTATTGACTGAAATATTTATTTGTGTGTTATTATTATGTGGCGACAGCTACAGTAATCAAAAAAAAATCAAAAATTACAAGGTAATAAAAGGGGCGTAGGTGCTATGTATAAACATAGCACTTATGCCCCTTTGTTTCTAAGGTGACTATAGGTATTCGATAATAATAACAACACTTGAACTAAAACACTTTTCCTGATCCACTTTGTATTCCATAAAAAAAATTAAGAAGAAAAAAAAATGATAGTTATCGAATTTCATGTCCCTCATTCAAAATAATCGCGGTTATTTTCGGCGACTTTAGTGCCACAGCCTCATGCGCTACTCGTCAGAAGAAGATTCCGATTATAGAAGGACTAGCGAATGAATGGACATCGGCTTTCTTCGGCTCCCATGCTCCACACCATATAAATTTTGGCTTCGGCACGTCTCGGTTGTTGATTCTTTCCTTAGTACGACTATACCCTGTGTTTACCGACTGTATGAATGGAGTAAACTGCACGTGTTCGAATTTTCATGGTTATGTTCATCCAATAAACAATAATAAGATATCAGAGTGACCGATCAGATCATCCAAAAATGAGTGAGAATCATGAAAAAACAGAGGTAAGAGGTGCCAAACGAAAGAAGAAACGTTCAGCAAATCAAATGGCGAAGAAATTTGCCAGACGACGAGACCCAGGTCATGGGAGTGAACTGGACACCGAGAGCTATCAGTATATGGTGAGAATCCTTGAAGTACTACGTACAGATTTTCCTACAATGGACGATAAACTGATGTTTGTAAATAATGTTTACGAGCAAACAATAGGTAATGAACTCGATTATGCTAAAAATCAAGTAGGTTCACGTGTCCTAGACTCACTGATGAAATACGCGAGTCTCGAGGTAATTGAGAGGCTTGCAGATACTTTTAATGGATCTCTGAGACCAATTTGCAGTGATAGATTCGCTAGTCACGTACTGGAGAAAATGATCCAAACATGTGCAGACAGGGGCAACAAAAGAACAAAAGTGGCTTCAGGAGGTGAGGATCTGGTTCCTGTTGAAAATGCAGAAATTCCAAAGTACAATGACATTACACTGAAACTATGTAAATATGTAACAAATAACATAGAAGAATTTGCTCATGATACTTACGCGAATCATGTATTGAGAAGAGCGATTTATTGTCTTGGGGGACTGATAGACGAAGAGGGAGAGCAATCGAAGAAGAAACTTCCGAAAAGAGAAGTCATTCAAGAGTATACGGATCTCTTGATAGCATCTGCTAAACGCTTGATAAATTGGCCACAGCTCAGAGAATTCGGGAGAAATGAATTGACCTCAGGACTCTTGCAGACGTACCTCCAAGCACTCAAGGTAGTATTCCAGCAAACTTGAGTATAGTTGGATGGTAATAGGTAATAACGTCTGGACCAAAATTTTTTCGAAATTTTGTAGATGATATATTTGGGTTCAGAAATGCTTGCTCACTGTTGGTTCAGACGTTGTTGCTTATTACTGTCCAGTTAAGGATGTTTAGGAGATACAATCGTAAAAAAAGTTACATTTTTGGATAAAATCGTTAATAACAATTGATACAAGATGAAACTCTCAAATCTGATTCAGTAAGACTGTAAAGAATGCAATGAGTGATAAAGTGAGCACTAAAAACAAAAAATTGAGTGAAAACTTGGTGATTAGTACTATTTGTTACATTTCTTCAAAAATTGAGGAATTTAAAGAAATGTGAAAAGTGGTATCAATTTTTTCATATTCAATTAATTCCTTGTTTCTAGGGCTCATTTTATTCTTTATTACATTCTTGAAGTATTTACTGAATCAGTTTTGAAACATTTATCTTGTATGGGTTGTTTTATGTTTTCTTATTTTTTTGATGCCGTATTGAAGATGATATTTTCTTACATTTTTCTGAACTTTTTCATGATTTTTGTCCCTGTAGTTGATGAGATATTAATTATCGGTAGACGGAGTGTTGCTCTCTGGAAAAAATTTTCCGGAAAAATGTTCCCGGAAAAAATAATTTTTTCAAGAATCTCCCTTCTAAAAATTCCTTTGGAAAAAATCTCCCTGGACAAAATATCTCGGAAAAAATCTCCCTTGACAAAATATCCTCTTCAAATGATATTTCTTCATGAAATGTAATTTTTTTTTCTCTTAAGGACGTTCCCAAGCAAATCACTCTTCTATAGATTTTTCTGAAACTTGGCATACACACAGTCAAAAGTGTCCTTTATATATAGAAATTTATTTGAATAGTCCTTGCGGGGGTTAATTAGGAGATATTAACAACTGAAATTCGTACGTTTAACATGTGAACCCACTCCCGATCAATGATTTCACACATATTTTATTAAATTTCAAGAGTAATTTTCTATTAATTTTTTTAAAAAACTGAGAATCAGTAATTGTGTGTTATTTTTATTGACCGTTGTAATTGTGAAAATGTTTCTGCATTCGTGGATCTTTTTTCTGGGGATATTATTCCTGGGGAGATTTTTTTAGGGGAACATTTTTCCGGGAACTTTTTTCCGGGAGATTTTTGTTGGGGAGCATCATTCCTAGAACCTTAATTATCAAAGTTACTGAAAACAGCAGTGGTAGAGATGAAATGCCCTAAATCAGACAGAAATAACGAAATTACTAATAAACCACAAAATTGATCCATTATTTGAAAACTAGTGGCGAAGAGAATAGTCTTTCAAGGGGTAACGGAACGCCTCATATTTATTGAATTTTCAAACCAATTATTTGACGATATTTATTAATATTTTTATCATAGAAAAGTGGCAACGACTGGAGGAGGAAATGAGAAATATGATGCTTCTGATATTTAATGCAAAAAATCATAATTATTACTAAGCAATGGATTTGAAAATTTGAAATTTACTGGGTCTTCCGTTCTCCCTTAACTGAATAATAGACGAAAAAAATATTCAATTCTCCGTATAATTATTGAGAAATTTTAATTGGACGGAAGTCGTAACTATTTGCCACTCTCTCTATCTCATGCATGTGATCACGTATGAAAAATCCATATAGAAAAGTTCTATAAATTCATTCTATAGAGAATCCCATAAAAAATTTATCGTCTATGATATTAGGATATTTTTTGTAGGCACTGATAAAGTTGCAAGGATGAGCACAGAAAGCACGAGGTTCATCGATATATTTCTTATAGACACAAAATTTCATTATAGAATCACCTGAAAATCAACTCGTATAGAAAGAATTCTTATAGAAACAGTACCTATAGAAAATATCCCAATATAATATATGATAAATCTATGGAAATCTTCTATAGAAATCCTCTATGGGCATGTTCGATAAGCGATGGGAGATTGAAAATGTAAAAAATTATATTTGCGAGCAAAAGATATGACTTTCGAATAGTATAATCACTTTTTCATGTAAATTAAAGCACGTTTTCCCGAATTATCCGCCATTAATTGGAAACAAATCCATAAATCCTCATTTTTTTCTGTTTCATCAACCGTATCCTGGATTACTACCTTAAGGACGTGGATCCAAAGTTGACGACATCGATGATAAAGAAAATAATCTCTGAATGCTTCACGGAAAACAGCGATGACTCATTATCAAACATCTTTGATTCTGAAAGCTCGCTGAGACTTTTAGAAGCTAGTCTCGCATGTTCTACTATAAAGATGTATGGAAAGCTCTTCAAGAAGCTGTTCGAAGGACGTCTAAAGGAGTTGTCGATGCGGCAAGGAGCGAATTTTACGGTGCAACGATTGTTGGATTATTGTCCAACGAAAGAGGAGTTTGAGCCGATTTTCGATGAAGTAGCTGAAGGTTTTTTGGAGATATTGGTGAAGCAGCATACTGGAGTTTTATCGAGTTTGGCGAATGCTTGTCTACGACTGCAGGCAAAGCAGGGACCTTTCGTTCTTACCGTAACAAAAGCCCTGGGATGCGAGCAGCAAGAGCGTCAGGCTTTGGGGGTTCCCCTGATTTCGAGATTGGTGAAGTTCGAAGAATATGAAGCAGCAAGAAAGGGCAATAGGAAAATACCGATTCATCTTCATGGGAGTTTAATTCTTCAAGCTATTCTACAATTTAATAAACCAATAAAAATTGTTAATTCTATTTTTTCGATGGAGGGTGAGGAATTGGCGGAATTATTCAGTGATCCAAAGGGCAGCAGAATTCTCGATGCGTTCATGGACAGTAAATTTGTGGGTGAAAAGAGCCGCGAAAAATTAGGGAAACAGCTGAAGGGACACTGGGTTAAGCTTGCGTGTGGTATACATGGTTCACGTTGTCTCGATAAAATTTGGCAGTACTCCAAGGACAATCAGAAGATTCACATTATGGAGGAATTGGCGGCAGTTGGAGAGGCACTTAATTCAACGAAAACTGGAAGGCTTATTTCTACTAAGCTCAATGTACCGCTTTACAGTAGAAATAGAAAAGATTGGAGTGATGCACAAGGAAAAGAGGATAAAACTAGGGCAACATTTGCAAGTATAATTGGGGAAAAGAAATCCATCAAGTGATAATATTTAAACAGTCATATTTTTTTCCTTCCATTTGTACATACATTTAATAAAAAAATGTTTTTTTTTTGGAGAAAAAAAAATTGTATTTTTTTTTTTTTTGAGATATATCTGAATTTGAAATTATTAATAATCGTTGATAGGGAAATTACAGTGACGCAGAATTATATATTTAATTTTTTTTTTCTTTTGATAATTACAATTTTTTTTTTGGTGGCTTTTTTTTGGATTCAGAGATACATTCAAACTTTTCTATTGTTGAGATTGAGCAAAGTATCCTAATGCAAATTAATCCAAGAGTACAATATAGCTTTTTTTCTTTGCATTTTCAACATTATTTTTATGACTAGAATAGTGCGCGATTAAATTTTATTAAATTAAAGAATTATCATTATTATTTATACATTAGATTGTATCTATTCAATTGACTAGGATGAAAAGGTAGTGCAGTATTCTGTTTAAACAATTATTTAACAAAAACATGGTAACAATACTAATTTTTTTTATCATAATTAAAATCACGTGCTCGGTGAGAATTGACTTAATTTCTACGTTGAAGGTAAATTGTTTTTTTTTTTTCATTTAAACTTGATTCAATATTTACGATTATTTATAATCAAACGTCTTTTATCATTTCTATTGAATATAAATTAATAGAGAAAAAATAAATAAATTGTATTGCAGATACGTTATAATAATGCGGATTTTCGAAAACAAAAATTTTGAATTTTAGTAGTGAAGAGGTTGAACAGAAGATTTTGAATGGAATGTCTTGGAAACTAAGCGAGATAAGGTGATTCTGTCCTCATTCTCTTTTGTAGATAATTTCAAGAGCTATGACAAATAATTGGGGTTAAAAAGGCGTATCTCCATTAGTTTCCGAGATATTCTCGAAAAAGTGATGAAATTTCAGTATTGAAAAGATAAAATGAAATAATTCTTCTTTTTGCCGTTTGTTTTCAAAGGATATTTCGGAAACTAAGCGAGATAGAGGAATTGTACCCAAATCGGTTTTTTGTAAGAAATTTCAAGACATTTCTTACGAAAAAACGATCCGGCCAAAATTGCTCTATCTCGCTCAGTTTCCGAGATATTTTTAAAAAATTATTGGAAGAAGAAATTGATTTTGTTTTACCTCTTCGCTACTGAAACATAGAGCTAAAAATTTGCTTCTTTTTATCATTAAATTTTATTGACTGAACTCATTGCAGAAAATGAGGATAAATTTTACGATTAAAATGGTAAAGAACCGTGTAATTTTTTCGATACAGTTTTCGATACAGTCACTTCCCTTTGGCGGTATTTGATGCCGCACTGTCTATTTCATTCGTACTATTCAGTGTATTAGCAGCTCTCGGTGGGCTTCGGGATGAAGAACGTCTTGATTCTCTTGTAGAATTAGATGAATTGCATGAAGTATAATGTCCACCGGTTTCCCAGTCACGATGTTGGCAAAATGGTCCGCAGTATCTGGCAATTCCACAGCCACCGCAGGTCTCCAAAGCCGGTCGTCCACAATTCCAGCAGTTCTAGAATAATTGCAATAATTAGGAAATTTTTGTTAAATTTTCTTCAATTGAGGTAGTATGCCACAAAACGCTCGTTAAAACAGAAAAAAATGAGGATTTGTAGGTCAGTTTCCAATGAATTGCTGATAATTCGGGAAAACGTGCTTTAATTTATTGGAAAAAGCGATTAAACTATTCGATAGTCATATCTTCAGCTTGTGAATACAATTTTTTCTTGTTTCTCGAATTTTTTTTACATTCCTAATGTCCTATCGCTTATGGAAAATCCCTATCGAGAATTTCTATAGAAGATTTCTATAGATTCTTTGTATGAAGAATCCTATAAGTTTATCGTATATGATATTGGGATATTTTCTGTATAGTCGTACTAAGGAAAGCTTTGACATGGGGAACCGTGGTGGGGGAATCTAGCTCCTAACGTTCCCAGTGTCGAAGCTTTCCTTAGTACGACTATAGAGAAGGTTTCCATAGGAATTATTTTTATACGAGTAGCGTTTCACATAACTCTGGTGACACGTTTTGTCTCGGACAAAAACATCTCGGTAAAAATATCTCGGAAATTATATCTCAAACTACAATATCTCGTGGTAAAATCATCTTAAACACTATAATATCTCGAGTAACATGTTTCAACCACTTTATCTTGGGAATTAATATCTCATTTTGAATATCTGATGATAATGTACCTAATGTTTTTTCCTGTTGTGATATTCTCAGTTGTTTTTCTGGTCTGTTTAATTGAGATATTTCCCTAATGAGATATTTTTGTATTGAGATTTTTTGTATTATAGAATACTGATTGAGCTATTTTTGTCATGAGATGTTTTTCATTGAGACATTATTGTCCGAGTTTTTTTGGTGAGATGTTTTTGCAGAGACGAAATTGTCAGAGAATTCCTATGGAACATTTCTATAGAATATTCCCATAGATTCATTCTATAGAGAATTCTATAGATTTCAAGTATATGATATTGGGATATTTTCTATGAGTATTGTTTCGATAAGAATTGTTTCTATACGAGTGGATTTTCATGTAATTCTGTAATGAAATATTGTGTATAGACACAGAAAAATATATATACTTTGTGCTTTTTGTGCTCATCCCCTCAACTTTATCAGTGCCTCTGAAAAATGTGATCACTGCTATTTTTAACAACTCTGATAGTTCATAGCTCATAAACTATACGGACAACAATTATGAAAAAATTCAGAAAAATATCATTTTGGTATGGCATCAAAAATATAAGGGTTTAGCTCTACTCAAGTTTGCTGAGATACTGCCTTGAATCAGAGAAAATTTAAAAACTCACAGAGCCAACAACGCTCAGATGAAGACTATCTTTATCATCATCACCAGATGGTGGATTTTTTGTTGATTCGGTGGAGGCATGACTGCTAACTCTGAGAAAGGGCCCCTGTCTTGTTGAACTATGCGTCCTTTGTGCAAGGGGATGATCCAGAAGCTGTTGAACTCTCAAACGTTCACTTGCTCGTGACTCAGCAACTGCTGCAGCAACAGCACGCTGGACTTCTACCATGGCAGCACGTTTCACCTCCTGCACTGCTTCTTCTAGACGAAAAGAGGATAAGATAATTATGTAAATCAATAGAGCCCTACAAGATCGTCGTCCCATGAGCAAAAGGGCATAAGTGCTATTCTTTCCACTCTTTTTTTTTTATAAAAATAGGGCGTAATTGTTTCCTGATGATTTACAGCATTTTTTCGTTCGAGCAACAGATAGACACATGTCCAAGTTATTGATATAAAGAGAACGTCCCTCCCGCACATACGCCCTTTTGTTTTTGATCATCTTCTTTAACTATAAATTCCCCAAATAAAAATCATAATAACAAAAGAGCATAAGTGCCGGTGTTACGTCTTTTTGTTATCAACTCTTGTGATATTTCAGGAATTTCCTAACATTAACAATAACAAAAGGGCGTATGTTTAGGAAATACATCCTTTTGGTAACATGAACTTCTGGCAGATGAAATAATCTCGTATTTTAAACACACGCTCTTTTCCCTTTGAAAAATGTTTTTTTTCCCGGCACTTACGCCGTTTTGACTTTAGGGCGACACTATAATATCTTAACCCTTTGCTTCACAAAAAGCACGAATTGTCGCGTAATAGAACGTATTGGGGGCAGTCATGCAAATCAAAGAGTTCATGTGGTAATGAAATAAAATTACCAGCTCTACGTTTAACTTCAGCAGCAACTCTGTCTTCAGTAGCGCGTATTGTTTGTGCAACAATTTCACCAGATAAACGTTTTAAATTTCCATCGCGATCTCCACTGTTAGATGATTCAATTTGTGTGGTATTTGTAGTAGAAAGATTGTTACCATTACTCGTGCCATTTTGCGTACAAGCCAATCCGGAAGCAGGTGTTGCAGCAGCTGGACTTGAACACCCGCGTCTCTGCAGTATCACAAGTGCACGTTTTGTTTTCTCTACCATACCGAGTATACAATTGAGCATAACGTGTATATTCTTCCATTCGTCATCCAAACTCGAGCCATTTTGTATTTGTCCAGGTAAGTGATTAATTTGTTGGGGCAAAGGTTGTGGATGACCTGGACCAAATGACGAGAGCTGATTAATTTGTACCAAATTTGGTGGTACGTGCGATTGTGTGTGGCTCTGAATTGTATTTCCTGATGAATGAAGTGGATGATACCAGCAGTATGGATCTGATTGGTGCTGA
The DNA here is from genome assembly GCA_963942555.1 of Aleiodes leptofemur. Taxonomy (NCBI): domain Eukaryota; kingdom Metazoa; phylum Arthropoda; class Insecta; order Hymenoptera; family Braconidae; genus Aleiodes; species Aleiodes leptofemur. The sequence goes on from OZ012609.1 coordinate 15,312,603, forward strand.
TGATGTCCATGATGATTCCAGGCACCATTATTATTGCGTTTGCCGTAAATTGACGGCTCTTCACTGCTATTCTCGTAATACCTTTCAATTGTGAAAACAAAAAATAGATCAGTAGTGAACATTTTCTTGAGAATATCTCGAAAATTGAGGGAAGTAGCGAAATTTTTCGTAGAAACCTTTTTTGTAGCTCTTGAAATTTTCAACTAAAAAACAGTGAAATTGTGCTATCTTACTTAGTTCCCGAGATATTTGCAAAAAAAGAATGATATTTCAGTGTTGAAAAGAAAAAAGAGAGAATTCTCTTTTTTTTTCGTTTGTTGAATGAGGAATAGAAAAGAAGAGGAGTATGTCCATTAATTTTTGGGAGATTTGAAAAAAAAAAGAACGATGAAAAATGGATTTTAAAAAAAATTTAAGTGAAATCCGTTTTTTTTGTAATTCGTTTTTCTTCAATATCTTGAAAAATAAGCGAGATAGCGCAATTTTACTCTGATCCTGATATGTGAAAAATTGCAAGGGATACAAAAGTGTGCCAGAGCAAAAATGCCGTATCTCCATTATCTACTGAAATATTCTCAACGAATAATTGACAGAAAAGAAATTCTTCTACTATTGAATAATTTTTTTTCTGCCGTTTGTTTTCGGAGAATATTTCAGAATTTAAGCGATATAGGGGATTTTGCCTGAATCTTTTTTTGTAGATAATTTCAAGAGCTACCAAAGAACGAATCTAGGTGAAATTACACTATCTCTCTCACTTTCCGAGATATTAAAAAAAAAATCAGTAGTTCATTTTTTTAAAAATAGTTTTCCTCAAATATCTCGGAAACTGATGGAGATACGTCTTTTTCACCCCAAGTCTTCTCCTTGTATCTTGTGAAATCTCTACAAAACTGTTTTAGAGTAAAAATGGCGTATCTCCATTGATTCTCGAATTATCACGTTGATAATAATAATTTTAATTATCTACAGGATTTTTTTTTTTTCAAAGCAAATTCAAAATCAGTATTAAGCTTCTGAGTGTACTTAGGTACTCATAGTGAAAGAGGGAATGGGAATAGCAAGTTCGTAAACCGGTGGCAAAGGTGTGTGTGGTGATATATTGAAAATGTCACTGGCAGAGACATATCGAGAGGACGCCAGAGCCTCCGGCTCTCCCCCGCCTTCGTTTTATCGCCTACAGTCTCGCGCCTTCCCATTCCCACCTCTTTTCACTCACACACACATACACACACACACACACACTCTCTCTCTCTCTTTCTCACACACAAACACACACTCGTCTCATCTGTGCTCTCTTAATCGTGCATAAAGCCTGCAACAAAACTACACTCCACCCTTGATATCAAAGCTTGTTCGTTCAAGACACCCGAGTCATTTCAACTGTTTGATCGTGTCAAAAGCATAAATGTTGAGGTAAAAAAAAAAGAAGGGAGAAAATACATTTTTCATGTATTTTATATATATTTGGAGTCCTGCACCCAAAGAGGGGGTGGAATTAATTAATTTTTTCAAAGAATTCTGCAAAAAAAAAAGGGAGAAGAGTTTGACAGTATTGTGAAACAAGTGAGGAAAAGAGTAACGTGAAAAAAAAACATGGAAAATGACAGAAAGTTAATTTGAAAAAGTGTCTGTAAAAGATCAAAGACTAGATTATGGAAACTAATTGAATTAACATAATGAAAATAAATTGTACACAATCCAGTAGCTTTTTTTGAGTATATCTGAAAAGCTAATGGCGATGTGCCTTTTTTTACACTAATCCATTTTAGTAGCATTTGAAATTCTCTACAAAAGTGGATTAGAATAAAGAGGGCGTATCTCCATTAGTTATCGAGATATTCACAAAAAAATGTGGAATAAAGTCAACTGCTCTGTAATTATCCAATAAAAATTGCCAATTCAATATAATGAATAAATTATAAAATAATGATTTTCTCTGGGAATAAAAAGAATCCGTTATATTTCACTATTGGAGATTTTTCCAAATATTTGGGAATTTTGAAAAAAATTTCTTAAGAAATGTTTGAAAAAAAAAATCGATTTTTTTTTGTTGAGATATTTTTTCAAATTAAATTCCGGCAATCTTTCTCTGCCCATATGCTTCATAAAAAATCCGTTATATTTCATTATTTCACATTTTTCTGAATTTTCGAAATTATTTTGAAATTGTTTTCGAAATATTTTGGATTTTTTTGAATTTATAAAGGAAATTTTCACCGATTTCTTGATCTTCTCCTGAAATACCTCGGAAACTAATGGAGATATGCCTTTTTGTTCCCTTATTCATTTTTGTAGCTCTTGAAACTCTCTCCAAAAAATCTCCATTACTTCCCAAGATATTTGTTCTAAAAAAAATGGTAAAAAATCGATAATTTTGCAATTGTCCAATGAGAATTGCAAATTCAATGAATAAATAGAACAATCATTTTCTCTGGGATTAATGAAAATTTTGGAAAAAATATATACATATGAGGTAAATATTGTCATAAGCGGGACACTTTGTGGCTTTCGGGTTCGTGTTGCCGCAGGTGTGTTACGTCCGTCCCGTGTTGTGAGTTATTGCTAGTGATCGGATAAAATTCAATCCCCCTCTCTGAACCCCCTTTCTCCTACCTATTCTATTCTACCACCTGAAACCACGATAATGTCGATACTTTGGGCAAAGAATTAAAAGTATAACAAAACTCACGGTGTATCAGAGGCACGACGTTTCGTTGCCAAATTAGTGGCTCCAGTGTAATGATGCATCGTACTGTTACCAGCATTGTTATGTTGAATTGAATTAATGCTTGAACTTGTACTAGAACGTAGGCTGTAATTTGTTGGATTTGAGGTTGTACCATTGGTGGTATTATCACCGAAGATTTCAACAGTCTCACTGCATGGTGTTAAGCTCACAGTTTCCAGTACTGCTGATTCATTGGCACGTAAATATTGTACACAAGTCTGCAATTAAAGAATTTAGAGAATTAAAGATTAAAGCAGAAACGATATTTTCCTTAAATTAAAAGTGGTGAAACTAAACTATTGAATGGAATTCGATATCCCGAATTCTCAATGCGAGAAATCGTATCGATTAATTGAAATTTTCAATCCTCTCAAACTGAAACAGATCCAACAAAATTGAATGATAGATCGATCCTAAATTCGATTAATCGAAATTTTGATATCGATTAATCGAATTCAAGGAGAGATATCGCATCGATTAATCGAGATTTTCAATCTCCTAAAACTAGAACAGATAAAATAAAATCGAATTATCGATTGATCTTGAATTCAATTCATCGAATTTTTACATCGATTAATTGAAATTTTGAATTTGATTAATTGGAAATTGATTCCCTTAAACCAAAACAAGTGAAACGGAACTATCGAATGATATGCGATCTCTCGAATCTAATGCGAGTTATCGCATTGATTAATCGATTTTTAGGAAATGATCGATTCGAAAGTTGTTGTTTTTGGAAGAAAGTCCCCATGTACTAAGACTGGTGTTACGGAAGTTGTCAAATGCTATGCGATATATCGAATTTAAATGCGAGATAGAGCATCGATTAATCGAATATTTGACAAAATATGTGAAGAAAGGTCCCCTCAAACGAAAAGAGCTGGACTTGAGCTGAATTGTCGATCGATCCGAAATTTGATTAATCGAAATCTAATGTCGATTAATCGAAATTTCGAAATTGTTTTCGGAAGAAAGAAATATTGATGCAGACGTGCTTTTAATTGCTAGTTGAGTAAATGTATTGGCTTTTGACGTTTAATATTCGTCAATTAGAAAATGTTGAATTCTTGGAGTATGCTAATTACTTGAGTAATTGAAAAAGTGTCGTTCAATAAAGAAATGAAAAAAGAAGGCCTTTCCAGGAGGACGGAGGGACTGCCAAAGGAGCACAAGTGCCATTACAATCAGTTTCATTTTTAATATTCGTCTCAGGCTTTCTTTATCGACCACCTACCCTCCCCTCACCTTTATACCTTTTCTCAACCCTCCATCACAAATGCCAGTATGCTCCTACAATTTCCCTTTTGATTTTTTTTTCTTTCTCTCGCGCCAAGTCGCTCTGGCAGCAATACGATTTATCGTTGCTAATTCAATTTTGCACCTTTTCCGTTTCTTACTTCTTTCGGTTTTGAGAGCTCCAGCAAAACAACCTAATTAAAGATTATTCGATCGATAAATATAATTTACTTTATAATTATCGGAATTGAGAGTTAAAAATTCAGAAAAATTGTTCTGAATATTTAGTTCAGTAGTAAAGAAGTAAAATATAGGATGAATTGATTTTTTGAGAATATCGCGGAAACTAAGGGAGATGGAGCGATTTTGTCCTGATCTTTTTTTGTAGAGAATTTTGAGAGCTACAAGAAGGGAAAATCGAGAATTCTTGTTTTCACTGTTTGCTTTTAAAAAATACCTCAGAGACTAAGCAAGATAGAACGATTTTGCTCTAATCGATTTTTTGTGGAGAATTTCAATGGCTAGAATTGCCATGTCTCGCTTAATTTCCGAGATATTGAAAAGAAATGAACGGCAAAAACAATAATTCTCTTTTCATCTCGAAAAGTTTAGCCTTGCGGCTAAATTCGGTGTTTTCAATAAAAAAAAAACCTTCTCCAAATCACCTTTTCCAGACCGCCACCGGTTCCTAAAAAACGGCTCATCTCGAAACAAAGCGAAATGTCGTGATTTTATTTAGATCCTCTCTTATAGAAAATTTAAAAAGCTAGGAAAAGAGTCGAAAAAAAAATTTCGTCATCTCGTTTAGTTTCCGAGATATTAATGAAAAATTAGTCGATTTCTCTGTCATTCATTTCAGCAGATGATCTCAAAAACTGAGCGAGGTGAAGCGATTTTACCCCGTTCATTTTTCATAACTCTTAAAGTCTTCTACAAAACAACACCCAGGCAAAATTACCCTCTTTCGCTTAGTTTTCGAAATATTCGCTGAAAAAATTGACTTATCCTGTATTTTATCCTTTCCCTACTAATTTCATTCTTGACATTAAATTTAATTGGATTTATGTCTGAAAAGATTAAAAATCTTGTTTCAACATCTTTTCTATTATGATAATCATAATTTATTTTCTCTTCATTTAAATTATTTAATGCGTAGTCTGGTGCAGGCATAATCCATTGGAAAATGATTCAACCAGCGAGGATCCAAGGATAAATGTTGGATTACAAGTGTGTTTATTTTGAAATTCCACTGCAATTATAATAAATCCCAATGTATTACATTGTCCAATTAATTTTACTGAATATTGTTCAAATTTATTTTCAAGAAATAATTATTTCTTTAATTCATTGGAAAATTCAAGAAGATGAATTTTTCAGAAAAATCTATATTAGTTCATCATCAGTTTCTCAAAAGAATCTCTCGGAATCTAAGCGAGATAGAATAATTTTCATGATGACTTTTTTGTAGAGAATTTCAAAAGCTACAAAAAACAAATCATTACGAAAATTACATTATCTCGCTTAGGTTCCGAGATATCCTCAAAAAACTGATGATAAAATATAACCGATTTTTCAAAAAATTTCAGTCCTGAAAATTCATTTTATTTCCATTATTTTTTTCCTTTATTTTGAAGAAATGGAAACAGTGGGTCCATCGATATAGCGTTGAGACTAACAGTCCAGCATCTCGCGCCTTCATCCATCTTCAAGGAATACAGACTGCGGGCTTTCTGTGTGCTCACGATACTGGTGTGCACACAGGGGGTACTGCCAGTCTGGGAAATTAAAACAAGCTGCCAGCCGGTCGGCCATGCTCTGTTGATTTTGCTACAATTCCTCTTATAGCTACCCTCCAACTTGCCTCTACCCTCTCTGGCACCTATACTCTTCCGTGGTATTTTCAATTGCCTCTCAAACATTCTTCACAACAGCCATGTAAATCAATGATGTATTTGGAGAATCGTGGAATATATAATTTTCTTGTAAAAAGGTAAAACTCGATAAGTCTATTTTTTTTTCGTGCTTTTTTTTTGTGAATATCTTGGAAACTAAGCGAAATATACTGAGAAAAAAAAGTGGGAAAACTATGGAATATTGATGCCATTGGGCTTTAGCAAATACTTTTTTGAATTAATTGAAGTATCTGTTAAATTTACTGAATTTAGGCAATTCGTCTAGTTAATCTGTTTGAATTAATTAAATTCAGTGAATTCAACAACTTTTTTGATTATTTCGGAAATCTTTGTGCTAAGGACCAATGGCATCAATATTTGATAGTTTCTATCACTATTTTTTTTTCAGTATGAGATAGCGAAATTTTCGTGAATACCTTCTTTGTGGTTCCTGAAATTCATTACAAAAAAAAAAAAAAAGGGATTTGGACGAAAAAGATTCATCTCCATGACTTTCCAAGATATTCTATATAATGTATTAGAATTTGTGCTTTAACAATGATGGACTTTGTTGACTTTATTATTCATCTGATTTCTATAAAGAATTTCATTTTATTTATAATTTTATTTATGTTTATTTTTCAATTGTTTCAATTGATTTTAGACCAGTGATTATCGAGTTTTTCTTTTTTTTTGTATTGTAATGGCAGAAGTGAAAATTGTAAAATTATATTGTTTGAAAATGCTGCGATGGGTTTTTAAAACTGAAGTCTAAATATTGATGAAGGAAGAAAGATATTCAACTGAAGTTGATGAAAAAGAAGGACTTATAAAACGTTGGGTAAAAATGCAGATTAGCGGCTTATCAAAATAAAATTCATTCAAAATTTATTTAGAATTGCCTCATGAAAGGAGGTGGGGGAAATAAGGTAATATGTAGGAATCAAAAATTCGAAGGTAAATAGTGGAACTCGCAGTAGCTCAATTGGTAGAGCATCAGACGGGTAATTTGAAGGATGTGAGTTCAAACCTCGCTTGCGCATTTCCGATTTTTTCCGAAATTTGATTCTGAGATTATCAAATTTTATTAAAATAGGCCCCTAATATGCATAATTACCAAACGTTGTTATGAGCCTTTTTTCTTCATTTATTTTTTTATTAATATCTCGAAAATGAAACGAGATAAAAAAAATTTTATAAACTTTTTTATAGCTTTTGAAATTTTCTACAAGGACTAGCATAAAATCGCCATATTTCGCTTAGTTTCTGAGATAGCCTTCGAAAACAAACAGCAGAAAAGAGAATTTTCTGAAATCTCATAAATTTTGGGATAATCTCGGAAACTAAAGGGAGATAAGGTAAATTTGCCTCAGTCCTTTTTTGTAGCTTTTGAAAAAAGGCTATGGACGAGGTAGCTCTAGCTCGCTTAGTTTCCGGGGTGTTCTTCAAAAAACGAACGGCAAAAAGGAGAATTCTCTTTTTTTTACCCTTTCAACATTGAAATCTCATTCTTTCTTTGCACATATTTCGGAAACTAAGCGAAATAGCGTTATTTTACCAGAATTATTTTTTGTAATTTCTAAAATTTCCTTCAAAATAGAATGAACAAAATCACCTTATCTCGCTAAGTTTCCAGGATATTATGAAAAGAAATAAACGTCAAAAAAGGGAATTCCTTGTAATCTCATATTTTTTGTGAAATATCTCGAAAATTGATGGAGATGCACTCTTTCTACCCTAATTCATTTTTGTAGCATTTAAATTTCTCTGCAGAAGCGAATTGATTTTTTTTTCATCCAGAAATTGAATATTGAACTATATATTATACGTTTAACTTTCAGAGTACACTGAGGGTCATTTTGACCCCAAAAATTTTTTTGCCCCAAAATATGCTGAAATGAATATAAATATTTGAAATACTCGGCTTCGAAGTTTATAAGCTTTCTTATTTAAATTAGCCGACTTTAGAAAAGAGGTCCGACTTTGATTAATTTCTTCACCATCAAAAAATAGTTAAATCAAACCAACGATGATTGTATTCGAAAGTACATTGTTTTATCTACAACAAACTTCATAACATAAACTCCGAAAAAAATGCATAGTTTTTGAGATGTAACACTCAGAAAATGGAGTGGGGTCAATTGGACCCTGTGTGTGCTCTGAAGTTCTGTTCAGAGGTGTGTACTCCAAGGGCTAAATATAAGTCAGAAATTTGCAGAAATTGTCAGTCCATGGGCCACCAATCATGGGCCACCAATCATGGGCCACCATGGTATATTTTATTTTTTAAGAATATTCTCTTTCATTAATATCCTCTCCTTCACGGAATGTATGTTCGTATCAATTTTTTATACTTCAAAGTCTTTGAGCGTATTGTAGTATCTCAGGAGGTATTCCAATGTGGAGCCCTATCTCTCCTCCGTCTCTTCCGTGAATGCTTCCCAGCCGGATATCCGGGCCGTGTGCGAGAGGACGCAGATGTTCGAGGATTGGCGCTCGTTTAAAACCGCTAGTCGAATTCGAATAGCGCGGTCCACCCCTTCTCCTCTCTTCCTCCCTCATCACTCCACACATATAGCCATGTGAATGTACCCCCTGCCGCTACACACACACACACAAACACACATACACAAACTCTTCTAATACAGTCGAATGTGAGGATAAAAGTCCTATATTCTCACGTGTACAGATAGAAATTGTTCTCTTCACATGTGTGAGTTCTATTTACGCGCCATTTTCACGCTGCACCACGCGCTGCAACTATTCCACTGTGATTTATCACCGTACTCGTCGGTCTAATAAACCAAACCTGATGTAGAAAAGTGGAGTGAGCAGTGTGAGTAGGTGGTATACCTACCTATAGCCACTGTTATAGGACACCATTACTTCGGCTGAATATATATTATCCAACAATTGTCTACTTTTAATTGTTAAAATTCCCAATTATCCTTTTTATTATAAAACTAGCACCGTGGTGGCTTCAATTTCTGACACTTTAGAGCTAGTTTCTGACAGTATAAATCGGAGGCACCAACTATTTGCTTATTGAATGTAATTTGATTATATTGATACATAATTGTTGTGCGAAACGAGCTTAGAAATTGAATATTGAACAATATATTGTGGACTTAAATATAAGTGAGAAATTTGCCAAAATTATCAGTTAGTGGGGCGCTGTTAGAAACCGGGATCATCACAGGAATTGAGAGTACGCCTGCATCAATTTTTTTGAGAAATATTTTTAAAAAGAGGATTCCACGTTTTGATGTAATTTGATGACATGAAAAAATTTCACATCGGTTTTGTTGCACCGGTTTTAGTTCAAGGCACCTTCCCATTGATCATTTTCAAATACCGATTAATCGATATCGCACATTTCAAGGGGAGGTCCTATCGATTATTTTCGAATAATCGATAGTCGATTAGTCGATACGATATTTCGCATTGAATTCACGATATCCCATAATATTTGATAGTTTCGTCTCACTTGCTTTAGTTTAAGAGGATCGATCATGTTTGAAAAGCAATTAATCGAGGCGATATCTCTCATACCATTCGATAGTAATTCGATTGAAAAAGTCGAATTTTGAAAAAAATCTTAAATTTTTTGATTCTTCTTTATCATGAGTTTCCGGAATATGCTTTGAACATATAGCACAAAAAAATAAGCATATTACGCTGAGGAAAAAAAAATCTTGTGGCAGGAAATTTTTTTACAACGTAATTTTTCTCTGCAATTTTTATATCTATATGGCGAAATTTTCTGGAGCGAAGTAAATTTTCTACAACCAAGTCAATTTTCTTGCAACAGGAATTTTTTCCTATAGGGATAAGCTACAATATTTAATTTTTTCTGTTAATCGTAAAAAATGAAAAAAAAAATACAGTTACATAATCTACTCTCGGCTTTATGGTAAATTAAAACAATGATAATTATTTCAAAGGGGTTTGAGAAAATATGAGGGTTAATACTGTAAAAGTGTGATAAGGGCCATATTTTTAAAAAATACAAGTATCTGAGATTTTCCGTGGGAGAAAGGAAATTACCCACGGGATATGAATCCTGTGTTCTATGTATTATGTAGACTAAAAGTTCGTGCAGGTACCAGCAATTTTGGCTTGTAGCCGTACACTGAGATTTATAGCCCCCAATGGCTGTTCTAATAAACCATCGAGTCCCTTATGGGTCAACCTGCGGCGTAATTATTTTTACTGCATTCTTTTTTCTTTTTCTACACTAGCCAATGTATACGTGGGCTATTCAAGTCTTCGCTCCTTTTTCTCATTACTCTGAAGCTCTTTGGATGAATTTATTTTTCGGTTTTTTTCTCCACTCACCTGATTATTAGCTCTTGCGGCAGCGTTGAGATTTCGCCTCAGGGAGGGCAATGTGTGTCTCAAATAGGGCAAGACGAAGTCACGAAGGGGAAAATTCGTTGCTTCTTGGAGAGCTGAGTGAAACTCCTCGGCAGTCATTCCACCGCTCTGCAATGAAATTCAAAAAATGAGGGGTGTGCGAGTAATGAATGAATCGAATTGATTAATATCATTTGATTCGAAATTCGAATTAAATATTCGAAAAACTTTGGATAGTTCAGGTAGTTTGATTCATCGAATTTCTATGTTCTAATATGATTTATTCGGTTAGTTCAAATAATTAGAGTAGTCAAGTCAATATCCCAGAGTACTGTCAATAAAACAGAAAAAAATGAGGTTTACAGGTTCGTAAACGTTCTTTAATTCATTCAAAAAATGATTAAATTGTTCGAAAGTCATATCTTCAGCTTATGAATATAATTTTTTTTTGTTTCTCAAATTTTTCTTACATTACTGATCCCCATCAAAAAATTGAAGAGAAATGCTCCAACATATCTACATTGTTGATGAATTTTTTCGATTTTTATTCATAAAAGCCTCCACTTGAAAAGAAACAATCCTGGATTATTTTGTCTTACAAATCCTTTTTGCCCCAATCTCCCTTACTAATAGTTCAATATAAATTCTGAGTTTTTCCGATCAAATAACTCATTGATTAACGTGAAAGCTCTTTTTTTACATTCGAATAATCCACAGATTTTTCTACTATTGAGTATATTTATTCTTGAAACGAGGAACCAGATGATTGCTCTGAGAAATCTCCAATTTGTTCCAAATAATTAATAAAAATTAGTTCATTCCAATCTGATATATTCAATCCAAGTAACGCATCAGTACTTTCAAGAAATTATTTCTTAAAACGAATAATTTCCGTTTTTTCCGAGTTTAACGAATTTTTTTTTCTTGGGAAAAACATTTTTTTAAATTATTTCACATTGTCTCATATTAGAAATGGTTACCCGCTTGTTAATCAGTTGAAATAATCTCTTTTACACAGAGATAATGAAAATTTATGAGAAGATTTTTCAAACAGCATTAGAATTCTCTTCCAGTGTTCACTTTAAAAACTTCAGGGATTTGAAGAATCGACAATTACGATTCTAATACCGCTAGAATCGTAATCGATTAGAATAGAATAGAATCGGATAGACAAAAATATTGATGACGACTACACGGAGGGAAGAAATGTATTTTATTGAAAAATTCGTCTTTGAATCAATTCTACGCAAGCTTCGAACCAACTACAGATATCATCAGAATTCAATTCGTTATGGTTCAATCGAATCGATACACTGAGTTGAAAAATATTTTTTCCCCAAGAATGAAATTTCTTGAAACTAAGAAAACTCAAAAATTATAAGATTTAAATAATTATTTATCAAAATTAATAATGCGTTACTTCGACTAAATATATGCAGATTGTAAGAAAACTCATTTTTATTAATTATTTGGAATTAATTGAAGATTTCTCAAGCTGATCATCTCATCGCTTGTTCCAAGAATAAATATACTACTTTTAGATAAAAAATTTCATATTAATTAGTGAACTGATTGAAATGAAATTTCAGTTTGTATTGAACGAAACTATAGGTAGTAGTTGATAATTATCAATCTTTCTTTTCTCCAATTCAAAAACGAATTCTTCGATAATAGAATTTTTTTTCTCAGTGCATAAGCCATAAGAATTGTTTCGTTGTTGCGACATCGAATGCGATACTCGAGGCGATACCGAATGCGACAATTCTGGTGATATTGTCACTATTCAAATGGTTATTCTCCAATTTGATCAATTTTTACACCACTGGAATTGTCATTTCTCATTCTTTTTATCTCGAGACTTTATAAATTAGATACTGACGTCATCTTGTATACCTCTTCATATTAATCAACGCTAGCCAAATTCGTATAGAATAATTGAATTCACGTTCAAGGGCGTTAGAAACTGACTACAAAAGAAAATCGGGAGTTTTTTCCACATGGGTCACGAATTATAAATCAAGTCTCACCTTCCGAATGATGATAAAATTACGGCGCCATATAACAATTATCATCATAACTATTCCTTATCTTGGTGGAAAAAAATACTCCAATTACTTAACTCGTGAATATATTTACAACTTTTTGAATCATAATCGTCCTCACCATTATAAAAAACATTGGAAATTCTATGTTTTCAATAAATGAACTAATGTCTTTTTTAATTCGATTTTTCTATTATGTCATAACCACAAGTATGGAATATCCATAAATTCTAGCCATAGATGACGTTATAGTAAAAGCGAAATTGATTCAATCAAGTGCATCATCCAAATTATTTATTGCTATCGAAAATATTAATATTTCGCATATTCAATCAAATTCGAGTATTATTCATACACTAATGATAATTTCTAGATATTATCACTGGAATCATTATAAATAAGAATAATTCAAAGAATTCGAATGAGCCCAAGTCTCTTTTTTATTGAGAATTTCGAGGAGTTGTTGGACAGGATTCGACAGAAAAGTGCGTATTTCGATTGGTTTCCGAGATATTGTTTTTTTCATTGTTTCCGTGATATCTGCGAAGAAAATCGACTTTTGTAGTCTTACTGAGTTTTAGTTTTCTATTTTAAAATGTAAATTTTGGAGAAAAAAAATTTCTAATTTTAGAATTAGGATGCTCCTGGAAGAAATGATAATAAAAAATAAATGCAGTTACTCAATAAAAAAAAAGACATGAAACTATATGGGAAAGTACAATAATGAATAGCTTCAAAACTTCATTTTTTCTTCAACTTTACAGAAAATTTTTCTCATTATAAATTCGTATAGAGAAGGGACAGGAATAAAAATAGAAAAAATATAGAGGGAGAAATTCTTAATATTTGCAGTTGACGGTCAAGTGTATTGCCGCTAAAAAGAATTTTTTTTCTTTTTCTTTTCAATTTTTTCTTTAAAAATTTCATTTCTACAGGCTTTTTCACTCAGGGGGATTTATGTTAGGCGATTTACCCCGAGCAAGGCGCCTGATGGCTGACCCAGGCTGTCCTACACGCACGTGTGTCGTCTACATATTCCAAAGGGGGTATTTTGTGTACCTACAAGCTTTTTTTCAGTCAGTGGTTAATAAAATATGTAGCTATCTATCTTTCAAAACTTTGTTCTTTTTGCTATATGAATCATTAATTCCATTGCTTTTCCCATATCTTGCTTATGAATTTAGCATTAATAATTCGTTGACTCTCCGTTAGTCCCGCAATGATCGTTGTTATTTTTTTCCTAGTAGAATTCGTTTTTTCAGCCTTTACTCATCATTTTCATAATAAAATAATATGAGAAAAAATGTAGTTACTTTGGGTGTGCTTTCATGTGGTATAGAAAAAAATCTGGAAAAATTGATACTGATGCATCAGCACCTCCCAATCATGGCTGAATTTTTCCGAATTTTTTCCATAAAGCTATTCAAACTAAAAAAAACAAATCCATCAAAAAAAAAGACGATTTAAAGGAAATTACAATTTTTTATCATAAGATATTGACACTGATATCATCATAAGAATAATCCAAATCATCCAAATTTCAAGGAGCTACGAAAAAGGATTAGGCCAAAAAAGGCCTATCTCCATTAGTTTACTCGTCATTTTCATGATAAAATTATTAGTAAATGGTAAAAAATATAGTTGCTTTGCGCCCGCTTTCATGCATTAACGGAAAAATCTAAAAAAATTCATGAAGATGATTTAGCACCTCCTGATTCTTGTTGATTTTTTTTTCTAATTTTTTCATAGAATCCTTCACTCAAACAAAGACGAAATCTATCAAAAAAACTGAAGATTTCAGAAAAATGATATTTCTTCTTACCAAAAGTCCGATAATGAGGTTCCGCACAGTGTCACCAGTTTCAGTTGAAATATTATTAGCAAATTGCACTAGAGTACCAAGGAGCCTCTTCAGTTTAGCGTGACCTGCAAAAACACTGGTGATACACCTGAGACCACCGTTCGATGCCAAGCCATTGTTTAAGCTTGTTTCGCTCGATATCTGCGGGGTTACAGATGCTGGTTCCTCATGTTTTCCACCACTAGGCTCATCCTCTGGTTTCACAGAGTGCGATGAACTTGGGCTCTCATTACCCGATGAGCCAGATGACAATTGACGTGTATATTCTAATTGGCCATTAATAACTGACTGGACTAGCTTCAACTTCAACACTGTTGGAGATGATCGGTTCTCTTTGGTAATTGGCTCTGAATCCTTTTCATTTGTCTGAGTATTTGGTGCTGCATCTATAATCATTGTAAGAATTGAAAAAAAAATTAGATCTTCATGAAAATCAAAATGCGACGGTTTTTTTTACATTTTTTTAGAATACTGGACTGATGAGCGCGCTTCGCTTGATGACGTGGCTTTGTGGGCTAAATAAGCATGCATGTATTTTTTTCTCTATCAAAAAGAATTACAATAATGAAAATTGGACAGAATTCTTCAAACCTGTTATAATGAAAATATCGAGAGAGCGAAAAGTCAGAATTTGCCGATCAGAGCCACTGACCCGGAAACTGATATGGGACTTAGACACGCAGTTTGGGCGGCTCATCGCAATCATTTCACAAAAAATTGATGGATTCGCTTTGATGAGACCCTGAACACGAATGATTCACTACCCTAAAGTTGACTATACATACTATATATAGTATATATACTTCATATACTCCATATAGTATATAGATATATATATAGATAATATAGGTGACACGAAAAAAGGTCATGCTTTTTTCATTTAATGGGGATACTCCTTTTTTGCTCTAGTCCTTTTTTGTAGCTCTTTGAATTCTCTATTCAGAGATGGATGAGAGTGATGAGAGTATATCTCCATTAGTTTCCGAGATATCTGTTGAAAACAAATGGTGAAAAAAATTAGAAATTATTTCCAAATTTAGTAATTTTCATAATTTTCCCCGATTTTTTAGGGTTTTCCAGGATTTTTTCAAATTGAACTCCAGCAACTTTCTTTGGCCTCATGGTATTTGAAAAATCATTACTTTCTTCTTGCTACTTTGGGATTTTCCAGAATTTTACAGAATTTTTCAGGATTTCTCCAAATTGAGCTCGGGCGATTTTGTTTGCTCAGATGACATTCAAAAATCAGGATTTTTCCCAATTTTGGATTTTCTAGGTTTTTTCAAAATTTTCCCTGAATTTTTAGGATTTTTCGAAATTTTCAAGGGTTTTCGGATTTTTCTGGGATTTGTCCAATTTGAACTTCTGCAACCTTATTTCGCTCACATTTCATCTGATAAATCAGTTTTTTTTTCCTGGGTAGCAAATTTAGACATTTTTATTAAAAACAAAGAAAAGAGTGAAGTTTCAAAAATAGCCATTTTTTATTTACCAGTCATTTCTTCCATTTCCACCATTTTCTTTGTTTTGAATTGAAATGTCTGAATCTGCTACCTGCGATAATGATAAGCTTACAGAACAATGATGCATTCGAATTTTTTGTTTCAGATTAACTGGAACCACGCTATCGCCTGAGCCAATCACATGCTTTTTTTTTGAAGTGGTCACGCTATAGGAAAAAAAATACTTTTCTCAAATAAGGTTTATTTGTGTCAATTACATAATAGCAATATTCTTATACCTGTTAATTTACTTTTGTCAAATTAATTCGTTTGAGAAAAGTAATTTTTCTCTCAGTGCACTTTAACCGTAATAAGCATTACCTAAGTATTGTGAAATGAATTTAAAAATTTTTTTTTGTGAAGTTTTAACATGTCAATAATAACAGATATTGAAATTTTGAAATGATTAGATTTTATTTTTCTGCAAAAAAAAAACTGAAATATCCTTGTGAAAAGTGCAAAATATTCCAGACTGCATCCTTAAATCGATTGATTCAAAAGGAATCAGTGGGTGGAGAATGATCATGACGGAAGCATTGATCCTCGTATATCTTTATACGTGAATAGTGCGTAAACTATTCCTCCACTCAATTCTCTCTTTCTCCCCTCCTCCTTTTAACCAACACAATTCTATCGAGAGGATAACATGCAATTACGGCTCGTGTCATCCACCTTCTCTTGTTCACTATTCACTCCGCCTATAGTCCACGTTATCGTCAGTCCAATACCACTGGCCTCAGCAATACTCCCCTGCAGTATATCAATCAACGAGAATTCTTAAGGTTGAACTGAATAAATTTGTTTTTTTTTTGCTAATTCAGTATTCTGAATGAAATATCTCAGAAACTAATGGAGATACACCTTTTTTGCCTCAATCCTTTTTTGTAGAGAATTTCAAGAGCTACAAGAAAAGTTGAGGAGTAATCACTCTACTTCACTTAGTTTCCGACAAAAGTAATTCAGGTTTTTAAGAATATCTTCTATATCGTCGTTCTAGATTGAAAAGGGCGTAACAAGATAGGAAACGTGTACCATTTACGTTCTTTTCGCCCTAAGAGAACAATATTATTTATGTAATTTTTTTCTTGAAAAAAAGGGAAAATAATTTTGAAAATTCCAAAATTTTCCAAATAATTTCGGAAATTTTGGAAAATTTCAAATAGGCAAATATAATTTTCTTTTTCGAGAATTTTTTTGGCTAAAGGACTTCATGAAAAAATCTGAAAAAATTAGGCAATAAGGAGGACATGCTGAAAAATGTTTCAAAATTTTTTCAGATTTTTCTGTTAAGGCTTCAACAGTGAAAAAGACACCGTCAAAAATTTCCCACTCATTCTTAATGGAATACCTTGGAAACTAATGGAGATACGCCTTTTTTACCTCAGTACTTTTTTTTTCATTACTTCTGAAGTTCTCTACAAAAAAAACAAGATAAAAAGGGCGCATCTCCATTAGTTTCCGAGATATTTGCGAAAAAGTTGAAGAAAATCGACTGGAAAAATCATAAAAATTAGGTGAAAACAATCATGAAAATTCTAATATTCGTGTTACCCCGAGATGAAAAATGAGAGTCTCCCAAACGTGAAACAGACTCATCTCTGTGGCGGAGACGAGTCTCTATTCACGCCACCAGAGAGACTTTTCAGAGACTCCTCCGCGAGAGCCTCCGCGTCTCTACTTGAGAGACGCTCAGTGAATTTCCGCGCCCAATCTATATTTAATTGCATAATTCACTCATTAATGCAATTAATATATTGTTTGGAGCGGAAATTATATCTATAATTTTCAGTTTCTGATGCAAAACACGTCAAAAAAAAAGTGAATCGGTCACACCGTTCCCGAGATATTAATGTTTTTTTTCCCCGTAGGCGGGATTCGAACCCGGAGTCCTGTGGTGCTCTGCTTCCCTTGATGTTGATTTAGACGTCACGGCTATCCTGAAACACTTGAAAGTGTTACTCCCTATTCTGGTTTTTAACCGTTCTTTCATTCACAATAATTTATTGTGAATAAATTGCATTTGTAATCGATGCAATTGAATTTTTCAATGAATAGTAACCTGAATCTGATATAGAAATGGAGGATAATCGACTAAATAATTTTTTAATATTGAAAATTGGAAACAAAATAAAACGAATTAAAAAGAAAAAAATGAATGAATAATTAGGGGAGACCGGGGCAAATTGGGGTACTTTAAAGCACGTAACCCCAGACCCCATTTTGCCCCGGTCCCCCCTATACACCCGATATTTTTATTAACGAATAAATTCATGAATTTTCGACATAAAAGAATATTTTTTTGATTTAAAGCATAATTTTTTTTGTGACGCCATGTCTTCTAAATCTCAATCAACTAAACGAAATTGTTAATAAAAAATGAATTCCATTGAATATTTACAATCAAAAATTATAAATGTTAATGAAAAAACTTATAAAATTTTTCAATTCGATGAAAAAATTCTCAGTCCAAGTCTCTGATGCAGAGACGTGGAGTATTTGGAAGTCTCTCTACTGAAATATCAGCAATGAGAGACTTTGAGAGACTTGTGTCTCCGCTCAATGTACTGCAACAAAAACTCAACGAATCTCCCGAAGACGCATCGAGTCTCCAAGAGACGCTGGAGAGTCTCCTGGAGACTCAATCGTCTCTGCGAGACTCTAAAATTTTATCTCGGGACTTTACCAAGATTGCGAAAAAAAGCATAAAAGTAATTTTAAAAAAAAATTAATCCCCTAGAATCTGGTGCAGGCATAATCCACCAGATGTTACAGCATTTTATACACAATCATCAAACCTTTGCCCATTACTTCGAAAATTGAATTTTTTTTTCTATAAAATTAATCGCATTTTTTTTATTATCCATTGAAATGGCGAAAAAATTCTGAAAAAAACATCAAAGCACAAAATGCGAATGGAAGAGTGAGGAAAGCAGGTAAAAAAAAGAAAAGAATAGCCCAGCTATACACAATGTGAAACGAAACACGAGAGGATCGATAAGTCGCACGTGCTAGAGCACAGGCACAACTGCGAGAGGAAGTAAGTACAGTGTGGGACTCAGCTGTCGCCTCCTAATTGCCGGGACAATGCAACAGATGGCTTTGATCGCAATTCCTTCCCACCCATCCCCCCCTTCTTGCCCCCTCCCACTTTGCCCCAAACTATCCGCGCATTCTTTCAACGCTGCTAATCTACCTTTTCACCTTTCTTCCACATGATAATCTTTGCTAATGTCTTTACGGTTATTCTCATAAATCAGTTGGCAAGTGTCATTCAAGCACTTCCAGAATATGGAGCAGATGTGTAGAAAAGTCCCCTGAAGATACTAGCAAAAGGGCACAAGTCCAAAACCAAAATACGTGCAGATAGACTCTATCTGATAGAGGAATGATAGAAAGAAAGGTCCAAATGAACCACGTGAACAAGATCATCCAATAATTTTTTTCGGACTGAGAGACTCCTCGAAAAAATCAGAAAAAAATTGAGAAGATGCTTTAACATGTCTGTATTATTGGTGAATTTTTTCAAATTCTTTTTCGCAGAGACCTCTTCTCAAAAAAAAGAATAGATTCATTTTCATGCGCAGGTACACTTTTCCTAGGCTTCGTGACTACCTAATTCAGGGATTTTTTCGGGGTGGAAAATATTGCGAACAAAATCTGAAAAAATTTGAGAAGATGCTCCATCATGTTGACATTGTTGCTGAATTTTTTTAGATTTTTTCCTAGAGTCGCCTTTATTCTCTAGAAATAAATAAAATGTTATCCCATGAAATACAAAATTTTCTTGAACCTGATGCACGAACGTTTACACACCTGATTTAGTGATATGAATACAGGGCTTTTATCGCGCATGAACCAGCCACACTGAGCTGACATCTTTAAAACACGCAGGAGCCCTGATAGTGTAAATAGAGGGGTTCTCACAGTAGTACGGGCTGCATGCATGCATAGGGACATCATCTCGGATTTTCGAGGGACGCATGCCACACGGGAGCCTGCACATCCAAGATCTGGCTAAAAGGGCGAAGGCTAGAGAGGGGCGATGAAGCAAAATACAGAGGATAGAAGTGCTCGAGCGAAAGGGGAAGAGAGAGAGAGAGAGAGAGAGAGAGGGTATATCGTGAAATACCTCGGCAGTGGCTCGAGGATACCGGATATGCTATCAGCCGTGAGCCAGAATCCTGGTTGGAAGTGTTGGACGTGCCTTATCGCGTCTGGACCAGGCAGTCAGGCAACTCAGAGAGAAGGGATACACACCAAACACACGAGAGAGTGTGTGCACCAAAGTAAACGGTTGCCGCTTGACAGACTGCTTCGTTGCCTTTACTCTGCAGTTATTTTTGCTAGACTGGGGCAAAATGGACCTTCAAGACAAAATGACTTAGGATTTTTTTCGAGGTGAAAGATATTGTGAAAAAATCTGGAAAAATTTGAGAAGATGCTTTAACATGTCTTTATTGCTGGTGACTTTTTTCAAAATTTTATTCGCAGATGCCTTTTCGCAACAAAAAAAAAGAAGAAAATTCTAGGCTCCATAACCACATGACTTAGGATTTTTTTTCGGAATGAAGGACATTGCGAAATATCTGAAAAAGATTGAGGGGATGCTCTAACATATCTACATTGTGGGTGAATTTTCTCAGATTTTTTTTGCAGAGGCCTCTTCTCAATAAAAGAATTTTATTCATTTTCATTCGCAGGTCCATTTTTCCCTAGTTTTCCCTATATTCACTATGTAAACTATCGTCTTTATTGCTGAAATTTCTATACTTTATGCTCAGCAAGCGTTACACACTGAGGATAATATGAAACTTTTTTTTTCTTTTACGATTGAGGCTTTAATATTTAGGGTTTTCTTTGCAATTGAGTGGAGCCCGGATGATAAGAAGTGAATGAGAATATTATGTGATTGGTATGTTGGAGGAAATGGAGGGACATAAAATGAAGGAAAAAAAAAAAAGAGGTGGGAGAGCCCGGCTGGCACTTTGGTAAAGGTAAGCTGCGGGCTCCGGAGGACAGATAACCAGATTCCTGTATAAATGTAGTAGATTCAGAGGAAGAATCATACACCAGCATTCGGTGGAGTATACGGGCACCGGCATACACTAGGCACAGGCTAAACTGACGTACGAATTTCAAGTGTCTCTGATGCTACAAAATCTTTTACCTCGGGTCAAATCTTTACGAAATTTTTTTTTCTCTCAGGGTTCATGAGATTTTTAGGATAATTGAGAAATTTTTTAGGGATTTCATTCTGAGGGTTGTGGCAATCTCCATTTTGGAAGAATGCTCTTCTTGTTATAACAAATAAACGACTTATTTCCATTGACACTGGATGAAAAATATTGAATTTTATAATTTTTTTAAACAATTGTAAATAATTCAATTCTATATTTAAACAGGACAAATCAATTCTTGGCTATTTTTTTGAAAACATCTTGGAAACTAAGCGAGATAGAGCGATTTCATTTGAATCCTTTTATTATGGAGATCTTGGAATTTTCTACAAAAGAGAATGAGAACACAATTGCGCTATCTCGCTTAGTTTTTAAAATATTTTTCAAGAAAACAAATGGAAAAAATGATGAATTCGTACCTTTTTTGCTACTGAATTTTATTTCGATTCCAGTTTTTTCAAAATATCTCGGTCAATAATGCAGGTACGCTTTTTTTTTATCCAAATCCTTTTTTGTAGCTCGTGAAATATTCTACAAAAAAATATTAGGCTAAAAATGGCGTATTTCCATTAGTTTTCGAGATATTCTTATCAAACTAACAGCAAAAGAAGAGAATTCTATTTTTTTCCACCTTTCCAACACTGAAATCTTGATTATTCTTTGGTAATATGAAAAAATGTCTCTACAAAATTTCGCTATCTCGCTTAATTTCCAAGATATTTATCAAAAATGAATGACCAACCAAGAATTTGTTCTGTGATTTGAATTTCTATGTTCACTCAGATTCTAATTGAATTTAATTGATTAGTTTTAATAATCATATTCTCAGAAAAATTCTTGTGATATTCTGTGATATTGGATCTTATAACTGCTCAAGTAGTATTGGAGACTCATGAGTTTATTTTTATCATCATCCTTTTCTCATTCTAAGACTTATAGGATTTTTTCTGCCTTTGGACTATTCCAAATTTTCCATTAAACTCCCTCCACCCTCACTGGCCTTTCAAAGCTCCACATTACTACTTGAATATATGTAAAAGCCTAAGGGCAGTCGCTATGTACCTTGTATTTAGTCTTTAAACTTGTAAATATTGTAAAGTTAATTGTATTTATGTTAGTGAAACTCTTTAAATCGAAGAAAAATCTCCTTCTAAGAAGTTCATACACGTCGAATTCAATGCTAAAACCGTCACGTCTATTCCTCACTCCTCATTAGTTGATCAAAATTGCGAGCTCGATTCAAGAACAGTGATCAAAAAAATTGAAAAAATAAATTTGAATAAAAAAATTATGAGATAATTTTTTGTGCGCTACACGAAGGAAAAAAACAAGAGAAATTACTGTGCCTTTTCAGCTGTCTAGAGACCAAAGAGAGCAATATAAAAAATTAGTATACCTGCAGAGTAAAAATTACTGTACTACTTTGCAAAAAATTGATGAAATCTCCCCACTTTTTGAAGTAATTTTCATAAATTTTTATTTTAGTGCACAGTAATTTCTACTCTGTAAGTATACTAGTTTTTTGCATTTCTCTTTTTGATCCCTAGACTGCTGAAAAGGCTAGGGATGGAAACGGAATTCTAATAATCGACTTTTGATTTTTCGATTAATCATGGTTTCTGCGATTATCAAAATCGATTAATCGTTGTCTGATATCGCCTTTAATCGATTTTCGATTAATTTTCAAAAAGAAATTTTATTGTGCTATAATTATTCAATTATGAAAGAACCCCTCAAACCCGTGATAGGGAAGAGTAATAAAAATAATATAGAAGAAAATTAGACACTTTCGATATTTAAATTGCTGATTTTTAATTTGCTATTAGTCATTCATATCGATTATTTTAAACTAGAGAACATAATATATTCAAAAACCAACACGTATCTAAAAATTTAATGATATTATTATACTGATCTGCTGATTACGAAAATACTAACATTTTCAAATGTTACGCTGTGCGAAACGAAAATCAATTATCAATCGATTTTCCTTGTTTCAATTCGATTATAAGAAATCAACTTTCCTGATACGAAAATCGATTTTGGATTAAAGTCAAAATCGATTTTACCATCCCTAGAGAATGCACAATAATTTTTAATGTTCTTTTTTCTCCACGTAGAGCGCATTATCGCTCTCGTTAATATTAAAAATTGATGTTTATTAATTATTTGATTTGAATTGATAGTAATATAAAAAATCATAAGAATTACAATTAAAAAATCAAAAAAATTTTGCTTTAAAATGAAACTTACTCTTATTTTTGAGGTCCAAATCGACGGGTTCAATGCCATTGTGCACTGAATTTGTAGATGATGGAACTTGGCAAATGACACTTGAATTTTGGTGTGTACTAGTAGGAGAAGTTGCCTCGTTCGTTGATGAGTTGGAGCCTGTTGAAGGTGGATGATTGG
The DNA here is from genome assembly GCA_963942555.1 of Aleiodes leptofemur. Taxonomy (NCBI): domain Eukaryota; kingdom Metazoa; phylum Arthropoda; class Insecta; order Hymenoptera; family Braconidae; genus Aleiodes; species Aleiodes leptofemur. The sequence continues at coordinate 15,335,812 of OZ012609.1, forward strand.
AGTTGTTAGGTACAGAATTTGTGTTTGTCGTTGAAGTTGTGGTTATTGTGTTTGTACTCCCTCCAATCACTGGTACAGTCATTGCTATTGTTTCTTCATTCTCTGTTTTCGGTGAATTCAATTGCTGATAATTGCATTCTTTAGTCTCTTCCTTCACCCTTATCTTGTGATGGTTTGTGACTGCTAGGGCCGATCCCTCGGCTTTCATAATCGTTATTTTTATTCCTGAAAGGCAAGATAAAAAAAATATTGCATGAAATTAACGATAATTCAGTAGCAAAAAGATAAAAACTGGATAAGTTGATTTTTTCTATAATTTTTTGAGAATAACTTGGAGACTAAGCGAGATGGAGCAATTTCACCTCTATTTTTTTTGTAGCCTTCGACATATTCTCTACGCAAACATATTCGGAAAGAAAGGGCGTATTTCCATTAGGTTCCGAAATATTCTCAAAAGAGGAATATCGAGGAAAAAATTATTACCAAATTGTACTAATAAAAATAATTTAAAAAATATTATTTTACTTTTAAATCAATGCGGTTTTCTACTTGCATTTATTCAACAGGAAAACAATATTTTTTCATTATTTAAATTAGCAAAATTTGGTAAAATAAGAGGTGAAACGGGTTAACTCGATTTGTTTTTGCGAATATCTCAGAAACTAATGGAGATAAGTTCTTTTTATCCTGATCTTTTTCAGTAGCTCTTGAAATTCTCCACAACAATGTCTGGTGGCGAAAAGGACTTATCTCCATTAGTTCCCGAGATATTAGCAAAAAATATTGGCAGGAAAATTTCATTTTTTTTGCTTATTGAAATTTTTTCAAGCCAATTTTTGCTATATAAAAAATTTGAAAACTATCGTTTTCTTGTTAAATAAATGGAGTTCTTTGCTGGCATTTATTTAACAAGAATATAATTGTTTTCAATTATTTCTACTAACAAAATTCTGTCAAAATAAGAGATAAAATAGGATAAGCCTATTTTTTGCAAATCTCTCGGAAAATAATGGATATACGCCCTTATTAGCCTAATCCTTTTTATAGCCTTTGAAATTCTTTAAAAAAATGGGTGAAAAAAGTCGACTTTTTTTTTAAATAAAAATCACAAATTTTGTTGATAAAGGAAATTAAAAATAAATGCAATCATTAATTTTTCAACTGTTCTTCCATTAAAACTCCATTAATTGTTAAAATGAAAATTTTCAACAGCCCTTCTCCTTTGAACGTCAGAATGAGATTGAAAAATTCATTCAATTGAAATTGAGTTTCATTCAATTTTATATCTATTTGACTTTGTTACACAAAGCACGCAAATCCCTCATGTTCTGCATACCAATGATTCTCACTCCAATTCATCTTTCTATGTTTTCCATGTTTTTCCAATTTAATTGATCGTCAGTTCAATTTCAGAAATTAAGAAAAAAATATCACAACAAAATTTGATTAAAATCTTTGTAGAATTTAATCTTTCAATCAAATATGTGTTTTCCTTTGTAGGGGAGAGAAAGAAAAAAAAGGTTAAAAATGCAACGAAACTGACAGGTTTTTTTTTCACCTCCTCCCCTCCTCTGTTTCATAATCGCTCAGCGCTTTTACTTTTCCAATTACCAGTCTCGTGATTTAAAAGGGTAGCAAAAGCCCACGTTGACACTGTCGCCTGTTCCACGACACTTTTTACCCTTCCCCCCTCTACTTTTACTTTGAAAAATAAATCAGAAAGAAAGCGGAGAAAATTGCTGGAAAAAAATGAAATCATTAAAAAACTTAATTAAAGATTTTTTTCAACATTTGTTCAAAATGATCTGATTCGAAGTAAATATTTTTCAAAAATTATTTTGAAAGAATTGAGGAGATGCTCCAGCATGTCTCTATTGTTACTGAATTTTTGTAAATTTTTTCATAAAGGCCTTGACTGTTAAAAAAATGCTAATGACAATTTCAGTGAAATTATTTTTGTTTCACTGATTTTTAAATCCTTATGGAACAAAAAAAAATAGAAATGAAAAAAGCATGAGTGTAAAAATAAAAATCTAGAGCCAACATCTGGCAGACTCGTGTTTCGCGTCATCCTCACGTAGGCGATCCGTTTTATTCGTTACGGACCACTGTCCAACACATGAATCTGTACAACTGAGAATTACAATCGGTTATCATGCCAGAAAAAAAATATATATTCTTCATACTTGTACAATTGTAGCGCAAACGAAGAAAAAAAATTCAATGAAATATCAAATTGCTGAGTGCCATCAGGAAAGTTTACATTTTAAATTCCATTTGGGGTGACTAAGCTCTGACCAATGTGCCTAGACACGTACATACCACTCATCATAATTGTCCTTTTGTTTACATTTCTGCATCTCTTCTGATATTATTCGAGGAGAGAAATAAACATAAACTAAGTGTTTACGTTTTAAGTCATTTAGTTTGAGGATTAGTGTGAAAAATTGAGGTAGTGTCCCAAAGTAAGGTCGATAAAACAGAGAAAAATGAGGATTTGTAGATCAGTTTTCAATTAATTGCTGATAATTTGGGTTAAAACGTGCTTTGATTTACCCGAAAAACTAATTGAACTATTTGAAAGTTATGTCTTCGCCTTGTGAATATTATTTTTTTTTGTTTCTCGATATTTTTTCACATTACTAATTTCCTATCACATGCATGAGATAGAGAGAGGGGCAAATAGTTACGACTGCCATCTAATTAAAATTTCTCAATAACTGCACGGAGAATTGAATATTGTTTTCTTCTATTATTTAGTTAAAATCCTGTTCTCTTCGCCAATAGTTTTCAAATAATGGGTCAACTGCGTGTTGTTTCTAGTAATTTCGTTATTTCTATCCGCTTTAGGGCGTTTCATCCCCACCACCACTATTTTCAGTAACTTTCATGTCTCATAAATATTTCATATCTCATAAATAGGGCCGGAGACTTAATTTTCGGAAACGGCCCATTGATCTGAAGTTTGATCTAGTAGGGTGTTGAAGCTGGAAATAAATAGGAATTGAATCACTCGAATTTTTATGACAGCTAAGTCAAGACATTGAATTCATTGGGAGGTTAATCTGTGGAGATTGTGACAAACCCAATAGCATTCGAGATTTACCTGAAATAAGGAAGAAAGGATAAAATTTGTCACAATCTCCGCAGATTAACCTTCCAATAAATTCAATGGTTTGATGTATCTGTCATGAATTTTCGAATTATTCGATACTAGATCAAACTTCAGATCAATGGGCCGTTTTCGAAAATCAAGTCTCCGGCCCTGCTCATAAACTACACGGCCAAAAATTATGAAAAACATCAGAACAATGTAAAACAATATAATCTTTGATAAGTAAATTTTTTTCCCTCAATTTCATATACACCTGAGCTTTTCGCTGATAAAAACTAATGTTTATTCATTTTTTTTGTTTTCTCTTAGGATTCTTGCAAAGTTATTGTGAAAATTGGAATCAGTTAAAAAAAATTATCATTGATTTCTTGAGAATACCTCATTTTTTTGTGGAATATCTCGGAAACTAATGGAGATATGGCTTTTGCTCTTATTCATTTTTGTAGCTTTTGAAATTCTACAAAAAACAGTCAGATACAAAGAGCGTATCTCCATTAGTTTCCAAGATATTGTTTAACCCCTTCGCTACTGATTCAATAAATATCTTTGGAGCTTCCTGGATAACTTTTTGCCATTGTATCATGAAAAATGAATTTCTCAGGTTGTGCTCCATACAGAAGCCATTAGCGCCGAAATATCCCCCCAAGAACTATAATTACCTAGGAATTCACAATTTTTCCAGCCATTAAAAATGATAAACTTTTCAAATTTATTATGAAAATCGAAAATCCAATTTTTTCAATTCCAAAAAAAAATTAAAACATCTTTAATTGGCAACAAAATTATTATTTTTCTCCACTTTGGTATTCTCCGAGATTTTCTAGTATTTTCTCAAATTTGTCAAAATTTTCAAATTCACTATTACAATCGAAATTCGCTTTTCGAAATTCAAACAAAAAATTGCAATATCTCTACTTGAAAAAAAATTCAATTATTTCAAAATTTGCGATTTTTCAGAATTTTTTAGGATTTTCCAAGATTTTCAAAATTGTTACTGAAATTGAAAATTCCATTTTCTTAATTCAAACGAAAAAAATAGAAAAATCTCAAACTGGAAAAAATATTTTTTTCCCCCAGTTTGTAATTTTCCTGAATTTTTCCGAACTTTTCAGATTTTCAAATTTATCATTAAAATGGAAATTCCAATTGGTTAAATTCAAATATCGAGTCCTTATAATATCAATAATATTTTTTTCTTTTTCTCCTATAGAATGAACGTGAGCTTCGAAGTAGTGGAACTCGTGGGACCGTCAGACGTGCGTCCGACTACTTACAGGTGTTATCCCCTGCCATGGTAAGTGGAGCGTTCATGAATGAGCTACCGTTCAAGAATAGATGGTATCCGTGAGAAAAAGGACAGGCATTGGGCAAGAATGAACGATAGAAAATGCTACTGAATGAAAAGAGATAGAGGGAGAATGGAAAATGAGGAAGGGGGACAGTGGGAATGATGATGGAGAAATAGAAAAGAAGTTCAATGCAAAACTTTATTCCCTAAAATAAAAAAATAAAAATTCTCACAGTGAAATTAGTTTTCAGCTATTTTGCATTTCACAATATTTTTTTAGTTCTAATATTTTTTTTGCTTGAAAAATAGATTGAACTTTGAAAATGTCAGATAAGTCTATTTTTTTATCATTAGTTTTTCAAAAAATATCTCGGAAATTAATGGAAATATGCTTTTTTTATCCTCATTCTTCTGTAAAGAATTTCAAGAGCATTTCCCCAAAAGGGAATTAGTGAATAAAGGGCGTATCTCCATTAGTTTCCGAGATGTCCCCAAAAAAGAGTAAAAAAATTCACATATCCATCTACCTTTCAACTACTGAATTTTTCATGGGTTTTTCTAAGTATATATACGTAAATTATTTTGTATAAAATGTTTGAATAAGAAAGAAAAATAATACTCATGGATCGATGTTACATCGCAAAGGTGGAAGGAAGGGGGTAGAGAAGTGGATACAGAGGAACAGAGGTGGGCACATGTTTTTACATATGTCCAGCACACTGTGTAGGTTCTAGTGGCCCGTTGGAAGAGGTCGCACACAAATAGAAAAACTGGAACTGAAATCCTCATCGTTTGTCTGTGTGCGTGTGCGCACCAGTGAAATTTTCCAATATTAGAACCGGCCGGTAGAAGAGACGAACCAGATGTCTACTCTGTACACCGCGACTCAGTGCCATGAGACTAACGTTTGCCGCGGTTTCATTACAAAAATGTCACGCACAGCCATGTCGTTGTATCTCGGACGTTATTATTTCGTTTGTATAGATGTATTTTGTACATTGGCTTTTTTTCTCAAACGTTTTGTTAAAACATCTTTTGCGTGCACATTCGATATGTCTGTCTACGTGGAAATTAAGTGTCACCCGTTTACATTGGGTTATTGGCAAAAGCTCTTTTACATATGTTTTTTTTAAAATAAAACGGATTTTATTGATTGTCATTTTTTTTGAGTGAAGGCCTTTACCGAAAAAATGTGAAAAAATTTGGAGAAGTACTCTAGTATTTCTAGATTATTGTCGAATTTTTTTCAAATTTTTTCGTAGCGATCTTTATTCTGAAAAGAACATTAATTCATTCAGATTTTGATAATTTTCCGATATCGTCCAGCGGTAGGATATTTTATTAATTGCCATTTTTTCCCCAGTCAAGGCCGCTACGGAAAAATCCCAAAAATTTGGGGAAAGTACTCCAGTATGTCTATATTGGTGTAAAATATTTTCAAATTTTTTCATAAAGATTTTTAGCCTGAAAAAAAATTCTAATTCATTTGATGTTGGTAATTTTTTGGTATCGTCAAGCGGTAGTATATTTATGTTGATAACTTAATTGAACTTTCTGGAATTGACATTTCACGTTAAATTTCAATGCATGTTTCCACACAACAACGTAATTATGTATTCTGAATACTAAATTTTTTGTTTGATTAAAAAAAAAAAAGGTATGACGGCATTGAAATTGCTTTTTAATCGAGAGCAGCTGGAGTAGAAATATTTTATGAAAAAGCAAATATTAAAAATTAAAAAATTGATTGAAAAACTTTTCTCTGAAGAATTAAAAATTTTTCTTCAACATTCTCATCTGTTTATGACAGCCATAGGTTTAGAATTTCCAACGTTACTCTCGTCAACGTCATAATCACGCGATTGGTCAATTTCCTCCATTTGATTAAATTACTTGATTAAAATTAGGAATTTTGAAATAAGGAATGGGGCAGAAAAAATTGAGTCTCCAGGAAAAATTCATGAATTCTCTTTGAAAGTATAAAGCTGCCCACAACACCTGACTGACAAAACCGACTCGCATATATGCCACTGAAATAATACACACAAATACTTATAAATGTATATGTATATGTATGCACTCCACCAGTCGGAGCTCTGTTAAAGTCTCGCACCGAGAGGGAAAGATTAATAATACAGGGAAGCCAGTGCCAGAGGCTCTCTCCTGCTTCTCTTCTGTTGCCAACAGTTAATCGATATTATATATATATATATATTTTCGTAAAACACGTATCCCTTCATTTAACAGGTTTTTTGTATTACCTGAATTGTCTAATTGAGAATTGGGAGAAATGTTATCCCCTTATTTTTGCTTCTCGCTCAGAAAAATTGAGGTAGGATACCAGCGAACTTGAGTACGGTTCACCCCTCATTTTTTTAAATGCCATATCAAAGATTATATTTTTTCATAATTTTTGTCCGTGCACTTTATGAGATATGAATTATCAGAGTTACTGAAAATAACGGTGATGGGGATGAAATGCCCAAAATCGGACAGAAATAACGAAATTACTGAAAAACCACACAGTTGACCTATTATTTGAAAACCATTAGTGCAGAGAACAGCATTTTAACTAAATAATAGAAGAAAAAAATATTCAATTCACCGTATAGTTATTGAGAAAGTTTAATTAGAAGGTAGTCGTAATTATTTGCCTCTCCTTCTTTCCCATGCATGAGATAGGAGATTATTGAAATAAAAAAATCGAGAAATGAAAAAAAATTATATTCACAAGTTGAAGATATAACTTTTGAATAGTTTAATGGCTTTTTTGTGTAAATTGAAGTACGTTTTCCCAAATTATCAGCAATTATTCGGAAACTAATCTATAAATCCTCATTATTTTCTGTTTTATCAACCGTACTCTGGGAGCACCTTAATGGAAAAAATTAAGACTTGCTTCCCTTTTTTTTAGAATATCTCGAAAACTACTGGAAATACGTCCTTTTTGTTCTAATCCTTTTTGGAGCTTTTGCAACTCTCTACAAAGAAGGATGAAAGCAAAGAGAGAGTATCTCCAGTACTTTCCGAGATATTTCAATGAGGATAATCACAGAAATATGTCAATTTTTTCTTTTTCATTTCTTTATTCAATTGAATCATCCAAAATCAATGGGAACTTTATTGATAGTTATTCCCCTCTCCCCTCAGAGCTCGAAAAATAACCCAAGGCTACTTTCTCAATGAAACATTCGAAGCAACGAAAAAAAAACAATATATTAAATCGATATGAAATAATATTAGTATTGAAACGAAGAAAATGGAATTTTGCCTTGTGTACATTCCAAAGAAACGGAGATTGACGAGTTTGAGGCCGGGGCGATTATCGGGAGGGAATATCGTGCGAAAGTATGCAGCTGACGGTTTTCCTGGTTGCACTGGTAGCCCCTCCATTCCTCTCTAAACCTCTCCCACAAATTTACCCCCTTCTTCTCTCTCTCTCCTCTTCTCCTTTTCTCCTCATCACACGGAGCTTTTTCTCGGTGCGGAAAACTTTGGACATAGTTATCCCGAGGCGAATTCAGTAGCGAAGAGTTGAAACCGGATAAGTCGATTTTTTTCTTTTAACGATTTTACTCAAATATCACGGAGACTGAATGAGATAGAACGATTTGGCCCGAAACCTTTCTTGTAGCTCTTAAAATTCTCTACAATGAAGGATCGGGGCAAAATCGGCTATCTTGCTTATTTTTCGAGATATTTTTGAGAAACAGATAACACAAAATGGGCTCTCTCATTTTTTGTAAATATATCGGAAAATAAGCGAGATAGGGCGATTTTACCCGAATTATTTTTCGTAAAGAATTTCCAGAACAACGGAAAAATATTGGAGAACAAAATCGCTCTATCTCGCTCATTTGCCGAGAAATATTGTGAAAAACAAATGAGAAGAAAATTGGGATCCCTCATTCTTCGTAAATATTTTCGAAAATCAGCAAGATCGAGTGATTTTACCTGAATCTTTTTTCATAGAAAATTTCAAGAGCTACAGAAAAGAATTTGGGCAAAAAGGGCGTATCTCCATTGGTTTCTGAGATATTCTTCAAAGATAAAAAAAAAGTCAAATTATCCTGTTTTACCTCTTCACAACTGAATTAATCGTTCACCTGATTCCCGACCTGCCGTTTATTCTTCCCCCCCCCCCCCCCACTCATGTCAAAATTCATCGTGTCAACGCATCAACTCTGAACAAAAATCTCACTGGCTGAACCTCTTGATGGATGGATTTATGTATTATCCGTCAAGATTGAGGAATTTTCCAGGAAAAGTGACAGGTCTCTCCTTGTCTCCCCTGTGTCTATATTTTTGGGTGAGACGAGTGTGTGTATGCCTGTGTTTTGCTCGTGTATGTGTGTGGGACCACGACTCACTGTGCTGCGGCAATGACGGCTCACCACCCGGCCCTGTCACGTGCACGCGTTCTCCGTTTTGTCCTCCCCCCTCCCTGCAGCCTTCACCACCTCATCCTTCTCTGTCTCACCCCTTCACTCCCTCTAACACTCTTTAATCTCCAATCAACACTGAGTAAAATATTTCACAAATTTCCATCTAATTCATTCAATTAATAATCATTTTCGCATTATTAAAAACGTGATTTCAAATTATTCAAGAAATTTCATTTTTTTTTTTACTAAATATTTCTCGAGAATTTTGGAGATACGCTTTTTTTTCTCGAATCTATTTTTTGTAGCTCTTGGAGTTATCTACAAATAAAATGTAGGTAAAATCGCTCTATCTCGCTTATTATCCGAAATATTCAGAAAAAATGAGGAAAATCATTTTTTGTTGTTTTTCCAATATTTCTCGGAAATTAAGCGAGATAAGGCGATTTTACCCGAATTCATTTTTTAGATAATTTCAAGAGTTTTAAAAAGGCGTATCTCCATTATTTTTTAAAATATTCCCAAAAAAAGATGAAAATGAAAAAAACGATTTGTTCTCTTTGTTTTCTTAATGAAACTGAAATTTTTACTTACTTTTATTGAATTTGATGAATTTCCGAGACGATTATTCGAAAAAAAACAGCTTCACGTGAATTACTTAACGTTATTTCATAACAATGTGTCAGTTTTTTAGAACACATGTGAAAATTTATCACACATCACAAATTCACATTTCTTATTTCTCATTGTTTTTTTTTTCATTTCTTTTACATTTATATATTCTATTTGTTTTACTATTCTTTCAGCTGAATGATAACGTATTTGAGTTACTTAAACTGTCAATGTTTGATCGATAAATTACATCATAAATTTCTGTTTTTCTGTTAACGTAATGTTTCATAAATTACCACTTTGAAATTGCGCGGATGAGAAATTTTGTAAATATACGTAACGTGTGAGAACGAGAACCGGCGACCGACTAAATTCAAGCGAAGACAGTCTGTGTCTGCCCGCTACGACCACTCAGCCGCGCACGCGGCACCAGGGGGAGCTTCTCACGCTTCCCCCTCCATTTTCTACGTTTTTTTTTCAATCGTTTGATAATTATTGCACATCCCTCCACTGTCTTACATTGTTGTTATTCCATTTTTTTCTTCATGGGCAATAATTAAATAGGGGTTTCACTCTATATGATTTTTTTTCACAACTGTGTAATCAATTTTTTCACAGTCTATATGAATGAATAATGAAGAATATTTTTTGTTAAAAGTGAAAATGTTTTTTTTTCTTTATTTTTATTTTCTTATACCTGATCTTCAGGGGGTAGGGGGGAGGGGTCATTTATTATTATACAGTAACAAAATTGTGTGAGTAGTAATATTTTAATTTGAACTTATTCTAGAATTATTCTAATTGTAATTAGATTCAGATTCAGACTGACTTAAGGGGGGACCACGGTGAAATTGGAAAGTCTTTGGTTGATGAGGGGATCCATCGAGTGAAATTTGGCACACGATGTGGTGTATCAAAAAGCCTGAAAAAAAGCTGAACGAAAAACCATTTTGCCCCGTATTTCAAGATAAAACATCATTATTCGGCTTTATCTTAATAATGCACCATGGACCACAATTTTGATCCGATTGGGGATTTTTTTTTAAATATTTGTTAGCCTTTCGAGGATAAAATTGGGTATCCGTTCGATATTACAGATTATAGATCACTAGAAAATGAATTTTCCTCAGTTCAGAGAATTTTTCTCAATTCAGAGAATTTTTCTCAATTATAAAAATTTCGAGCAAGGAGTGAGGGAATGAAAAAAATTCATTTTCTTGTGATCTGTAATCTGTAATGTAGAACGGACATCCATTTTACCTTCGAAAGGCTAACGAATATTTGGAAAAAGAGAAAATCTGAATCGGATCAAAATTATGGTCCATGAGACATTATTAAGATAAAGCCGAATACCGATGTTTTATCTTGAAATGCGGGGCAAAATGGATTGTGTTCAACATTTTTTAGCTTCCTTGACACATCCCATCGTGTGCCAAATGTCACCCGATGGATCCCTTCATCAACCAAAGACTTTTGAATTTCACCGTGGTCTCCCCTTAAGTTGCGGAGCATGACCATTGCGGGTTGGACCCTATTTGTTTTGTTTATTTAATTATCTGTTTATTTACTATTTGCTTGTTTTCCAAATTAAAATTCTGTGTGGAACCTCCTAATTTTCAATGAATTTATAATAAAGAAATGTAAATTTCTCATCGAGGCAGCATTGTTGCTTAATTTTTGGATAAAATCAATTAGTATGTTCTTATCTTCTTCTATACTATTGTTTTGCGAGTTAATTCGATTTAGGATGGGCAGCCAGTATTTTCTCGGAGCTGCGTACATAGGGCATCAAATCAAGATATGAATCACTTCTTCTGGTTCATTTCGATTGCATAATTGTAAGTGAAGATATTTGAGATAGATTTTTTCTGATGATTCCATTGAAAAGCTAAAGAAATTTCTGTTAAAAATCATGTAGAAATGGATTTTTCATGTTTTTTTTTTAAATTCTACGTTTTTTTAGGTAAAATTGAAAAATAACTCATAAGTACCTCAAAACTTGTAGGGTTTTTACTGTAAACGATTTTTCCTATCTCAAATTATTCCGATAAATCACCCCTTACACTGATATTTCAAAATCCCTCACAATTCAATTAAATAGATGTTAAAGCTCAGGGACTGATACTATGTATTTTGTATTTAGTCTTGAAACTTGTAAATATTGTAGAGTTGACTGCATTTATGTGAATGCAACTCTTCAAAACTAAGAAAAACTAAGTACTTCAGAAATTGACAATTTTTTTATGTCAACCTCATAAATTGATGGGTAATGGTGTCACCTATCGTTCAAGATTGGTCCGAAGTCGCTACGACCAATAGAATTGAAGATTTCCTGGAAAAAGTGAATTTTCCCATAAATGGGAAAAAGATTGAAGAATAATTTTTTTCTTTTCTTTTCACTTTTTTTGGAGGATATCTCGGAAATTTCGAATTATTGGAGATACGACATTTTTGTCCAACTCCATTTTTTGTAGCTCCTCGAAGGTTCTACAGAAAAGGGATTAGAGCAAGAAGGGCGTATCTCCATTAGTTTCCGAGATATTCCATTGAGAATGATCTGTTCTACAAAAATGATTTATTCTGTTTTGCTTTTTCACTACTGAATTATTGATTGATGCAATTTTTCAAATATCAATTTTCCCGAAAACGGAAACTGGAGCCATTCAAATCTAAGAGAAAAAAATAGGATTTTCAAAAAAATGAAAAAAAAAACAAACATTCTGACACATGAAATCTTCATTTTATCCCATTTTTCCCTATCCTCATCCGGAGATTATTATTATTTACTAGAGGCTTCACCCCCTGTTCACTGCACTCGCGACCCCCCCCCCCCCATCCCCTTCCGCTCGCTTCCCACCTCAAATGTCAAATTAAAAATATCAGTTGCATTCCAAGACAAATGACGTGATGCACAAAAGAAACAATTTCCAATTGACTATGATACTTTAGGGGATAAAACATGGGTAAATATACAGAATGTGGTCCTAAAAATGAAATTAATTTAAATTTATGGTCAAAAATTTGAAGGAAGGTATAGGAACTCGCTCAATTGGTAGAGCACCTGACATGTAATCAGATGGTTGTGAGTTCAAACTTCGCTTGCGCATTACATATTTTTTTCCGAAGATTTGACTTTGATAATTATTTAAATTTTATGTAGGCCCCTGTTCTGCATATTTACCAAAACATGGATTCATTCGTTCATTTGGAAGATTTTCTGAATCTCAAAGAAACTGATGATGACATAGTGATCGAAAATGAAGCCCCCCTCCCCCCCACCGTGATTCTTCCCCTCGTACTATTCCCCCTTTAAATATCTACATATTTACCCCAAAAAATAGCGAAATATAAGAAAAACGGCTCGATTATAACAGATATAGTCAAAAACATAAGAGATCATAAAATTTTCCCACATGTTTCTTACGAAATTTCTATTAATTGAATCTGGACCTCCTATATTTGGCAAGTTTTCTCTGATTTTCCGCCACGTCTTATGAATTATTTATCTAAAGTCGATTTGGAATTTTATAATATAAAATAAAAAAATAAATATATAATATATAAAAAAAAGAGATAAAATTCTATTGCGTGCAAACATATTTTCAAAGAAAACAACTTTAATTTTTTTATCGTCACGTGCTATCATCTGAAAATTATAATGGCTGCAATTGATCCAAAGAGATAGAGTGAATCAGTTTGTCTATCTTCAGCAATATAGTGGTAATAGGGATGTGTAGAAAAAAAATAAACAATAAAATAGCAATGATATGCCTAACGCAATCGCAATAATTGTTCTGCTTTGTTCCTCCGAATTCAATTGAATGCCTTTTTTTCCAATAGATTAATTGAACTGGTGATTTTAATGAATGATAAACTTGTGAATGATAAGTTACAGTGAATGCATGTGCGGGGCCAAATGAATCAGATTTTTTTCAAAAGCAAGGTTTCAATTTGAAAAAAACATTGAAAAAATTACCTAATATTGGAGACATGCTGAAGTTTCTTCATGAATTTTTTCAGATTTTTCCGTAAACTCCTTCGCTATAAGAAAAAAATAATTTCCATTTCAGATTGTACTTATTCATTGAAAAAATATCAAAAAAATAATATTCAAAGAAAAAAAATATTCACATAGACTCTCGATGATAAATCACCTCGAATTTTTCGTCTATTGCAGCATTTCAACACTGCGATTCACGTGTAGCACATCTGGAGTACATGTGCAACACAAATACGACGCACAAGCAACGCATATGCGTCGCACATGCAAAATATATTTGGAAAAATCCTTTTTCCATGAAAAGTAACTTCCTCTCATGCTGAAAAGTTCGCAAGATCATTTCTCACTGAAAAAAAAAAGATTAGAATTCAGTAGCGAAGCGATAAAACAGGATAAGTCTATGTTTTTTTATTCATTTTTTCAGAATATCCCGAAAACTCAGCTAAAGAGGGGGATTTAGCTCGAATTCTTTTTTGTGGCTCTTGAAATTTTCTACAAGAAAGGATGAAGGTAAAAAGGGCGTATATCCATTAGTTTCCGAAATATTCCATTGAGAATGAGGGGGATTTTTTTTTCAGAGTGAAAGCCTTTACAAAAAAATATGAAAAAATTTGGGAAGATGCTGCAGCATGTCTTCATTGTTGTCTAATTTTTTCAGATTTTTTAGTGAAATTCTTCAGTCCAAAAGAAAAGTCCTAGAAAAAAAAAACCGAATCAGTCAATTTTTTTACCATCCATGTTTTTGAAAATGCCTTGAAAACAAAGCGAGATAGGGCGATTTTGCTCTAATCCTTTTTCGTAGTTCTTGAGATTTTCCACAAAACAGGATTAGAGCAGAAAGGGCGTATCTCCATTAGTTTCTGAGATATTTCATTGAGAATGATCACAAAAATAATTGGATTGTTTTATCTCTTCGCTCCTGAATATATAATAAATATTAAAAAAAACACGTGGAATTCTGCACATAAAAGATTTACCTGCATGTATATATATATGTATAGTGACATTGTAAACGGCTCTGTGTGCTCCTGACACATCGATATATTTTCGTGAAGGAAGGCCCTGCCGATGAAGCTGAGAAATAGCTTCGTTCTCACGTTCAAATTCTCTTTTCCCCCTTTTATAAAGAAGATGGGCTCCACTATCCTAACTGTCTTACTGTTTCCTTGCCTCCAAACCGCAACTACAAATGAAATTCACAAAACTATCCTAATTGTCGTCTCTCTAATCTCCAATTCCACCTGAATAAATGATGAACTAGAGTGAAATGAAGAAAAATAATATATATTATTGAAGGTGAAGAATAAAATGAAGAGGAAAAAAAAAGAATGGTAAAATCGAATTTACACATCCACGTGATTCAAGAGGTGTAGGTACATGTAGTTGACAGGTTCATGACAAAGTGCTAATAATACGTGTATAATAGGCAGATTCACGGAAATCTGCCCTTTCCAATTCTGTATACCACCAACGTACACTCAGTATTATCGTAGTTTTATTTGTAAAAATAGATTATTTCAGATAATAATAGAACGTAGAGCATCTATAACTTTAAAAATTTCCGTCTGAATTTTCCGTGCAAAATCACGGAAATTTCTAACAAGCCACATTTCTACTGAAATTTCAGATAATTATGTTATTGAAAAATGAACGTATCATCGATTTTCAAATAATTTCATGTCTGAATATCAATGAAACTTGTAAATTTCAGTTTAATTGTCTTGTTATGTCAGAACTATTATTACTAATAATTCCAAAATAGCATGGATTTATTTATTTTTCCGGTTTTGAGCCTAGTTTTCAACTAATAGCTCGGGATAGGAAGAAGGGAGTTTTTGCGTTCAACTACCTCTAATAGGGTGACGGGGTGAATTAACGGATACTCGTAATAGAAATTTAGTCTATATTTTCTAAATAAAATTAATTTTAACGATTTCACAAAAATAATCGATACATTTTTCAATTAATTTTGAATAGATTTGACGTTCAATTATTTTATTTTTACAATACAAACAATTCCGAAAATTTAACAAAAATAATAATTCGATTTTTCACTCAATTTGCGTCTAAAATGTTCAATTCTCACAAGCAAAATTTATTCCAAAAATAAAAAAAACAATCATTCATTTCTTTAATTAGTTTCCAAGTAAACTTCCATTTTAATTATTTAATTTACACAATAATAGTGTCTCTAAAATTTTCATGAAAGTCATAAATTAATCCAATTTAATCTATTCAATTTTCATAATAAAACGATTTTCAAAATTTGATAAAAGTAAGAAATTGACTCTTCAATTAATTTTCGAAAAATACCTCAATTTAAAAGATTAAAAAATTTTTTTCAACAAAAGTGATTCTAAAAATTTAGGAAAAAAAATACAATAAAATTTTAACAAAAATGCTCAAATTAATTATTTTTAATATTTAAATTTTTTCCTTTTTTTTTTTTATGCATGAAATCTGCGCGCGCAGTATCCACGGTTTTTAGTAAATTTTGTCCACTTACTTTTTTTTTTGTTTGATCTCAATTAATTTTCAATTCCAAAATTTATTTGATAATTTTGCTCTTCTTTTCTTTTTTCTTTTCTCACAATTCTCAAATTCATAATTCTTTTTATTTCCTCTTCTCCATAATTTGATAGTTTCAATCATTTCTTTTTTTTTTTGTTAACTCAAAATTTCAAAAATTCACAATTCTTTTCATTTTCTCTTTTTCTTAATTTAATAAGTTCAACAATTCTTTCTTTTTATTCAATGAAACATTTCTCACGTCTTTTCTTTTTCTTTAACTATTCACTAACTTCTGCTTTTAACTCTTCTACACATTATTATTATATATTTTTTTTTTATTCCAAAACTGTTCCAAATTTTTATTTCTTGCCCATTTCCATCTCCACACCCAACTAACTTAATTAGGGAAAGGAGTGCAACGACTTCGCGGTTGTCGATTGCCCCTTCTCCTAATTTATTCAATAGTGGGGTCAATCAGGTGACAAAAATCACACATGATTGGCACCTCACTTATTGAAAAGTGGGAGAATACCCCCTTTATTTCCCTGTTGTCAAGGCATTGCAATTCAATGCCTTTGACGAACAAAAAGAATGAGTGAGAGAGAAAGAAGTAAGCATCAAGTTAAACTGCATTTTTAACTTGTGTTTTCCCTCTCTCTTATTCATTTTCATAAAATTATCGAAAAATCGATATCAGACGATCCGTGTTATTTACACCGGAAGTCTTCTATCTTTTTTTTTTTTTAATTTAATTCTTTCATTCGAAACGAAAGGTCTCTTTCGTTTCGAATAATTTCCCAACAAAAAAAAATAACAAAAAAAACGTCTCAGTTTTTCTGGACGTTACAGTCTCTTGAAAATTTAGTGAAAATAGAAAATTTAAAAAAAAATTGGAAATTCAAGTCATTTTGATTCCGAATTTTCATGTTCAGTTGAAAATTCAAGTAAGTTGTAGACTTTCCGTCTGAATTCGAGTCAAAACTCATAAATTCCTTTCAATTTCCTCTGAAACTCACAGATTTCATAACCATCCTCCCATTAAAAGAAAATTAAATATCACATTTATGAAAATTCCCATCAAATTGTCCATGAAATTTCCATTTTTTTCTAACAGTGTAATATAACAATATTTCGTATTATTGATTTTTTTTGCTCAATTTTCAATGATTACTTGATTACTCTTCTCATGTGTTCAATGGGAAGATTGAGTTCTTGAAGAATATCATGGAAACCAGAAAAAATAGCGACATTTTTGTAGAGAGCTCCTATAGTATCAACGGAACTGTAAAATAGACCCGAAAAATCCATTTGTATCACAAAAAGTTTGATTATTTATTTAAGTTAAGTTTAGTTGAGATGAAATTTCTTTTATAACACTGTATAAGAATGTTAGCGGAAGTTTGTATACTGGGGATCATTGTACATGCAAAGAGGGGAGGAGGGTTTGGGGGAATGTAAAAGGCTGAGAAGCCATACATGTGCTAATGAATAATAACAATAATTGTGGAGACCTTTTTTGTAACCCTTTGGAATTTTCGACAAAAAAAGAACTGGTCAAGAAGGACGTATCTCAATTGGTTTTCGAGGCATTCTCCAAAACCAAAAGGCAACAAAGCGACTCCTCCTATTTTACCTACTCGATATTGAAATTTCATTCTTTTTTTTTTTTGGAAATATCTTAGAAATGAAGCGAGATAGAGCAATTTTGTGTTGATCCTGTTTTGTAGCTCTTAAAATTGTCTACGAAAGGGGAAATTGCTTTATATCGCTCAGTTTCCGAGATATTAAGGTAGTATTCCAGCAAACTCAAGTAGAGTTAATGCCTTATTTTTTTGATGCCATATCAAAGATTACATTTTTTCACATTTTTCTGAATGATTTCCTAATTTTTGCCCGTGTAGTTTATGGCATATGAATTATCAAAGTTACTGAAAATAGTGGTACTATTAGAGGTGCTTCATAAAAAAAAATTGAAAAAATTAGAGGATAATCCAGGCATTCTAGAGCATCTTCACAAATTTTTTCAGATTTTTTCCTGAAGCCTCTCAATTCCAAAACAATCCTGATTCACTTTGCCTCGGTCTTTCCTAATACACAAAATGCAGAATGAGAAAAAATTCAAAGATTTTCCACCAATATTCTTGGTAAACTGTCAACTGATGATTGTGTCCTTTCACTAGTGGAGTAGATCGCCAAAGGCGAGATCTGTTTGCTACACGCACAGCTCCTGGCATCCATACCAACTGCATCTACGTCGTATGCCTTGGGTGACTGTTAACGGGAACTGAAGTCTTCATCAGCTCGAGTATTTCATGGATTATGAATTTTGTAATGAGAAAACTATCATCAAGGAATTCAGTTGTGAAGAGGTAAAACAGGAGAAATCAAATTATTTTTATGATCATTCCCAATGGAATATCTCAGGAACTAATGTAGATACGCTCTTTTCGTTGCAATCCCTTTTTTCGTAAGGAATTTGAAGAGCTACGAGAAAGGGATTGGAGCAATATCACCGTATCTCGCTTAGGTTCCGAAAATATTCTTAGAAACATGAAGCATCAAAGCCCTGACTCGTTTTTTTGGGTAAAAAATTTCCCAAAAGAATCTGAAAAAATTAGACAACAATAAAAACATACTGGAGCATTTTCCCAATTTTTGCAGATTTTTTTGTAAAGGCTTTCACTCTAAAGAAAACACTGTCACAAAATAGCTACTCATTCCCAATTGAATATTTCGAAAACGAATGGAGATATGCCCTTTTTGCCCAGATTCTTTTTTAAAGAATTTCAAGAGTGACCAGAAAGAATTCTGAGAAGTAAAATTGCGCTATCTCGCTCAGTAGTGGATATTCTTGAAAAAATAGATGACAAAAAAATTGACTTATCTTTTCTACCTCTTCTACAGTTTTTTTTTGGTGGAAGGATTCCCGGAAAAAATTTGACAATAATAAGGCCATGCTGGAGCAGATTCCCAATTTTTTTGTCAGAATTTTATGGAAAAGCTTTCGTCCTGAAAAAAAATCTGTCAAGAATTTAATCCAACAGCTTTAAAAGAAAATGAAAGAAATTGAATATTACAATTTGAATTATCACGAAAAAGTTCACCTGTTCTTCACCTGCACAATAATTTCTCGATTTACATTGGAAAACCCGCATGGTAAAATTGGAAACACTAAAACAAGCTTTTTGCTACATAAAATGTCAGCAGAAAAAAATTAAAAAAACATTAATTAAAACAGGAGTGATTTCACATATAGAATAAACGGCTCTGCAAATACATTTTCCCTCCTGCCTCTTTCTCTCTCATCTCCACGTGGAAATACCTCGAGGGCGTATATGTAGAGCGGTGAGTGGTCAGAATTATATCGGACGTCAATTGCACGATGGAGGGATCGATTATATTTTGCGGTGTTGGACGTGCGGTCGCGTGTAATTTACGGGTTATAACTGGAGCTATAGTAGTCATCGTGGTATAGAGATTTTCCTATTCCAAATTTTAGCCTCACTCACTCGACAATTCCAACCAATCTCCCCCTAGACCCTCCACTGTACCGCAATCTTCATTTTCTAGAGTAAATCCAGTAGTAGAGACAGAAAATACGATAAATCTTATTTTTGTTTTCAATAGTTTTTTAGAAATATCTGGGGAAAGTACTGGAGATACGTCCTTTTCGTTCTAACCCTTCTCCACAGTCTATTTCAAAAGCTACAAAAAGGAGCAGAGTGAAATCGCTCTATCCCGCTTAGTTTCCGCATTATTCTCAAAAACAAAAATGATTAAAAAAATTGACTAATCCTGTCCTTTTTTTCTAGGATTTTTTTTTGACTGAAGGATTCCACGAGAAAATCTGAAAAAATTAGACAATAATACAAACATGCTGGAGCATATTTCCAAATTTTTTCAGATTTTTCTGTAAAACCTTTCAATCTGAAAAAGACACTGTCGAAAATTCTCCATTTATTCCCAATGGAATAATCTCGGAAACTTTTGGAGATCCGCCTTTTTTGCTCGAATCCTTATCTGTGGAGAGTCTCAAGAGGCACGGGGAAGGATTGAGCCAAAAAGGGTGTATCTCCAAGATATTCTGAAAAAAAACTTTTTGTAGACTGAATTGCCTGGACTATTATTATAGATTTGAAAATGTTCTATCTCATGGGCTCTATGATTTTTACACTCTTCTAAAATCACAAGTGATGTTTGCAATTGACGCCGATCGAATTTCGTAATCCGGTTTCACCGGGGACATGAAGATTATATGTATAGAGTGTAGCTTGGGGGCATGTCAGTAGCAGGGAGTCGTGCGAATGCCAATAGCACGATGATCAACTCCTATAAAATGAGGGGATTCCCGTACACGAATTTTAAATAATATTATTTTATTTTCCAATATTTCAGTAAAACAGGATAAGTCAATTTTTTTAGTAATTTAGTTTTTGATAAATAAATAATTGAATGAATGGCAAATTTTTGAGTGTCTTTTTCAGAGTGAAAGTCCCTACAGAAGCATCTGCTAAAAATTTGGGAAGATGCTCCAGCATGTTTTCACTATTGTCTAATTTTTTCAGATTTCTTCAGAGAATCATTCAATCCTAAAAAAAATCCTAGAGAAAAAAACGAGGATGAGTCAATTTTTTTTGGGCTTCATATTTTCGAGAATGTCTCGGAAACTAAGCGAGATAGAGCGATTTTGCCCTCATCCTCCTTTGTAGCTACTGAATTTTCTACAGAAAAAAATCAGGGGAAATAAGGCGTATCTCCATTAGTTTCCGAGATATTTCACTGAGAGTGATTACAAAAATAATTCTATTTGTCTTGTTTTACCTCTTTACTACTGAATTGATAATACGAAACCGATCGCGCGCTCTCGCGCACGGAAAATAATCTCATGATTTCTTTATTGAAATTTATTTTCTTAATTTTTTCGATGATTATCCTTCGAGCTAAACTGACAACTATTACGAATGATCGTTAATTACTTCGAGAAATTATTCTCAACAATGAGAAATGAGGAATAGACGTGACAGTTCTAGCGTTACATTCGACGTGTATGAACTTTTTAGAATAGGAAATGTTGAGAAACATGTAGAATGCTGCACAAACATAATTAAATTTTACGTTTTTTTGTGAGAATACCTCGGAAAATGATGGAGATAATCCCTTTTTGTCCCAATCCTTTTTTGTAGCTTTTGAAATTTTCTACAAATTTGGATTAGGAGAAAAAGAGCGTTAGAAAACAGCTATCTTTCATTATTTGAAAGTTTCCACCATTTTCGAAATGATTTTCGAAGTATTTCGAAAATATTTTGAATTTTTCTCTTTTTTTTTCAAAATTTTATCAAATTAAACTCCGGTAATCTTCATTCGTCCATATCCTTTCTTGAAAATCAGATATCTTTTATCATTTGGTTATTTGTCCAGAGCTCCCGAAATTATTTTGAAATTATGTTCGAAATATTTCAAAATATTTTAAATATATTTTTGAAACTTTTTCTTTTTGAACAAAGTTTCCGCGATATTTTTCAAATCAAAAGCGTTGATTTTCCAATATTCTTTGAAATATATTTCAAATTAAAACTTGTTCAACTCTCTCTCCCTCTCTCTCTCCCCATTTTTAATTAAAAATTCAAAGACACTTTGATCCAGAGAAGCGGTTTATAAAGAACTCGAAATATCGTTAATTCAGAGGAAAAGTTTTTTTCTTTTTTTTTTTCCTTCTATCAAACTAAAATCTCTCTGGTTGACTTTGGCTGGAGGGCGCGAGAGAGTACTTGTGCACGAATAACGTGTCAACGCCAGAACCTCTGCTTGTTGCCAATTGCACCAACTTCAACTTTTGATATAATAATTTGTTGCTTTTCAGAACTTTTCAATCATCAGTTTGTTAATTAATTTGTTTTTCATTCGTTCGTAAATCGATTTATCTTTGTGATCATTTTCAATGGAGTATCTCGGAAACTAAAAGAGATAGCATGATTTTACCTCAATTTTTCGTAGAGAATTATAAGCACTACAAGAGAGGATTAGGCAAAATCGCTCTTATCTTGCTTAGTTTTCGAAATATTCGCAAAAACATGAATTACCAAAAAAATCGGCTTATCCTGTTTTTCATACATTTTTTTTGTGCACTTTCATGAAAAAATCTGAAAAAATTATACAACAATAAGAACATGTTGGAGCATCTTCCCAAATTTTTTCAGATTTTTCTGTAAATTCTTTAACTCCGAAAAAAAATCGCACTCGTTCTCAATAGAATATCTCGGAAATTAATGGAGATACGTCCTTTTTGCTTGGATTCTTCGTTGTGGAGAATTTTAAGAGCTACAGAAGAGGATTCTGGCAAAATCACCCTATCTCGATTAGTTTCCGAGATATTCTCAAAAAGCTGATGACAACAAATTGAATTTTTTTTTCATTTTTTTGTGTAATGCAGATAACAAATATGAAAAAAAAAATACAATAATGCAATTTTAAATGTCCCTTTTCTTCCAGTTTTTAAAGCGCAAAATCCGAAAATCCAGGATGTCTCACCACAAGCCATACTTTTGTGAAAGAAACTCGAAGATAAAAATAATAGCCAAGGAACAATGAATAGTTCTCTCAAGGTATACGGAAGTCTGGAGAGAATCAAGTGAGGTGCAGTTGTGTGTAGTCAGTAAGTGTCAACAAAACAAGTCAACCTGGTATCCTCATGTGGAACAGGAAAAAAAAGCGAAAGTATCGAGTCCAAGCACAGGTGAGCAAGATAAGACAACAACCATCTGTTTCCATATCCAATGGAATCCATTGTGGGCTAATTTTTTTTCTTCATTGAATATCAATGTATTAATGGATTCGAATGGAAAAAAAAACATCTAAATGAAAGCTGGATAAATCGGACATTTTAATTTAGTAATTTATTCTGATGTTTTAGATCATGACAATCGGGGGAAATTAGTGATAATATGTTAGAAATGGGAATTTTTTCTGATGATTTCATTGAAAAGCTGAGGAAATTTTTGTTAGGGAATATGGCAAAATTCATTTTTTATTTTTTTTTCATTTGGAAATTCTACTTTTTCGAGGGAGAATTGAGGAAATTGAACTAAATATCACTCTTTTGGGGATATCTCCAGGTCTATGGGTCGTAGCGACTTCGGACCGATCTCAAATGGACGGTGAGATCATTTACCATTAATTCATGTGATTGTAACAGAAAATTATGATTTTTCGATAACGATATGATGGAAAAACTGATGTTCGAAAATTGCGCACTCGATTCAAAAAAAAAAAAAAAAATAGAAATGTTGGGTAAAATAATTTTTCAACGTAATTATCAATCATCGGTCATGATTCTTAATTCGACTCGATGAGTAATCATCGAAAGAATGGGAAAAATAAATTTAAGAAAAATTCGAATACGAAATAATATTCCGTTCGCTAGAGCAGCCGAATCGGTCTCATCATTAAAAAAATTCCATCTCAACTCATTTCATTAGAATATCCACTTTATCTCCCTTTCCCTTATTTTCAATTTTGAGATCGAAGAGGTTTCATTTCTTGCAGAGCAGAATCAACCCTACACAAAATTTCGTTCTCAAGAAACAATGGGGGTTTCTCATCTACCATTCATCGATATTATGGAACTTACGCTAATATTTCTTCTTCACAGAATCTTGAATTCATGAAAGAAGTCATATTTTTTTTTGATGAATAAAGCACTTTTATCTTTAATAAAAAAAAACGCAATAAAAATATATAAATGAGTGAATTTTTATCGCAGAATATAAACGTAACATGTTATGGAGACATTAGAATCCATTTTTAAAGATAAAATTAGAGATAAAATTTCGAATAGAGATATGCCCTTTTCATTTCAATCCCGTTTTTGTAGCTTTCCAAGAATTCTCTACAAAAAAGGATTAGAGTAAAAAGGTCGTATCTCCATTAGTTTCCGAGTGATTAACAAAAAAATAAGAGACCTCATTTTTTTGTTATTTTACATTTTAATATTTCGCAAAGATTAAGCGAGATAGGGCGATTTTATCGTCATCCTTTTTTGTAGAGAATTTCAAGAGCTATAAAAGAACCAGAGCAAAATTTCCCTATCTCCCTGAGCTTCTGAGATGTTTTCGACGGAAAATGATAGCAAAGAGATAGAACGGAATCGAGGGGGTAATTACTTCTGAAATCTGGTGTACATTCAAATAAAACATCTGAAGAAAATTTCAGAGTTCTTTCGAAAATTTCGGAAGTTTTTGAATTTTTGGAATCTTATAAAATCTGGAGAGAAATCTTAGAATCGCCCACAAACTAGAGAAATCCGTTGGAAATTTAATGAAATCTGTAAAGTCTTTGAAACTTCATCGAAAATAAATAGTGACAATATCTAAAAATTCGATTTGAGGACTTGAAAAAAGTCATAGAAGATTTTGAATTTTGTTGAACATTATTTCAAGCAAATTTTTATTTTTTATACATTTTTGTTTCTGCCATGAAATCTTGAAATCTCTTAGCATTCCCTGAAATGCCTTAAATTCTCATAGAAATCCATGAAATCTTCAGAAATCTGTTGAATTTTCATAGATTTCGAAAAATCTCATGAATTTTTCTGAAGTCTGCTGAGAATATTAGTTTATAGAGAATAATCATAGAGAATTCTTGCAATTTGAAGTTTAGTTTACACAGATTTTAAGAGTGATTGCCGCCTCGAACAGAATAATTCGATTTTTGTCATTCAGCAATTTTCCTAAAATACCTCGAAAACTAATGGAGATATGCCTTTTTTATCCTGTCCTTTTAATAACTCTTGAAATCTCCTACAAAAATGGATTACGGTAAAAAAAAGGGCGTATCTCCATTAATTTTCCGAGATATTCTTGGAATAATAAAAAAAAGACGACAAATCATTGGAACGACAACGAACTTTTGTTCCAATAAATCCCAATTCTTATTAAAAGAAATCTCGAGAGAGAGAGAGAGACCTTGGGATGTTTCAGCTCACAGATTTGGGTTGAAACAAGAATAAGAAAGAGAGAGAGAGAGAGAGAGAGAAAATTAGAAGAAAGTAAGAAAGGAAACAGAGAAGTGGATGGATAGAAAACAGCTGAGGCACAGCTGGTTTCTGGCATCGTGACGGCTGGCGTCTCTTCCTTCTCCTCTCTCAGAAGCTGGCACATCTTACTGCTTTCAATAAGTATATGTAAGAGTAAAAAAAAATATATATATAAGGGGGGTTGTACATATAGAAAATGTGTGCGCGTCCTGGCTGCGCTCTACTGGAATTTTCAGGCGCATGTACACACGTGGTGCAGATGTAAAGCTATTCGCAATTCCAACGTCTGGTGCACGTAAAAGTCTCTCTTTTTTTTTCCTCTTCCCTAGGCTCTTTCCTTCCGTTTTTTTTTTAATTCATTTATTTTTACCCCGAAAAAAAATTAGATTGAATTAAATATTTCTCCAGTTATTAATTTTTTTTTTTTCGTTATATCGAATTCGTTAAGTTATTAATTAAAAAAATTAATTGAGTGGAAATAAGCTTTTTATTAAACGTTCATATTGACATTTAAATAGGCCCGGTTAAATTGTGATTTTTTCTTTTTTTTTCATTCAAATCTCGTTATTACATAAACATTTTCTCGATTATTGTCTCCTGGCAAAAAATAGGCTCGCAAATTCAGACTTACATCAATTATTTCTTTACTTTCTTCTTATTCAATAAAATATTTATCTGCCTTTTCTTTTTTTTTTTTGGTTCTATCATGAGATTATTTAATTATTAATTAAAAAAGAAAACGAAGATTTTAACCAGTGTCTGATGATGAATCTTCCAGATTATCATTCTCGTTGTTGCTATCGGTGGATGAGCTCTCTGTACTCTTAATACCTCGTTTACGCAGCTTTGCAAACTGAAACTCCTCGACTGGAACTGTACATTAACAATTTCAAAACTAATTATTTTCACTATAACATGTTTTAATTCATGCTTTGAAATCAGAAAATTAAAATCAAGGAAAATTGGATACTTTATTTTTTTTTTTTCTTTTAGAGACAATCACATTCAGGAAATAAATAAAAGAGGCGTCTGATTTATATTAAAAAACAAAATGAAAATTTATATTTTTTTTTTTTCAAATCTCCTGCACAATTGCAATACAACTTTATCATTAGCCTTATCCCAAAGTCAAAGTAATTTTAATTTATTGATTTTCATTTTCAAGTAATTTAAATATTGTTTGTTGAGCTTTCATTCAATTGTTCAAGTGTACTTTGACTCTGGCATGTACATTCACTCAGCAATCGGGGGGAACTTTTAATTGTTTTCTTTTATCTATCTCTGCTTCATGAACAATACAGAGGATAATTAATAGATTTCTGCTTGAAACTTCATTTCCCTTAACAATTAGCACCACAGACAAAACATGATTAATCCATTACTCATAATTGAGATTGAATGGATATTTAATCATGTAAAAAATACATATATATATATACATATATATTTCTTAAACATCAAACTGACCAGAAAGCTGAGATAGACTCTTAAAATTTCATTATTTCTTATTGACTTGAGTAAATCCTAATTTTCGACAATTTCATTACCTACGAACAATTAGAAGCATTTTATTAATTCATTTTTTCTTTTGATTGGATATGAGCCTGCAGATCCTTTTTAATTCTACTAAACAGAGGATTTACACCACTTTTTTTGATTAATAATTTAATAATTCAATTATTAATTTTCCTAATTAATGGCAATTTGTTAGATTTGATAATTCTAAGAGTCTTAACAATGAATAATTAGAAAGACGACATTTATTAAAATTCATGAAATTATTTATTTTATGTCTGGTTGATTACCATCAGAATCTGGGTCTCTCTCGTTTTCACCAATTACTGGTGTTGGTAGAGGTATAACTTCAGGCTCAAGTGGCTTCGGTCCCTGGTCAATGTCGTCTGCCATTACTTCCTCTGCTAAACTACTTCTTACAGCCTCTGCAAAAAAAAAAAAATGGATATTTTATATTCATAGACGTTTATTTTGAGACTAGTGAAGAGGTAAAACAGGATGAGTTATTTATTGTTTGAGAATATCACGGAAATTAAACGAGATAGGGCGATTTTGCCCTAATCCTTTTTTTTTTGGAGCTTTTGAAATTTTCTGCAGAAAAGGCAAGATAGATAAATTGATATTTGTTTAACTGAGCTTTGCACTTGAGAGCCCATCAAACCTTGCAGTATACAATAGGTGACGACGTTAACAAAAGCTCTTTAGTTTGACAAAAATTTGAATAAATTGCAATTATTTATGAAGCTTAACAATGAAAAGGAGAATGAAACGTGAATAACAAATCAAAATAAATGAATGAATCAAGAATGAAGGAAGAAGAGTATTAAAAATAAATAAATGAGACATATTGGGCATAAATGTAGCAAAAAATAGAAAAAAAATAAAAAAAAATAGAATGAGACTAAAAAGAGCGTATCCCAGTTATTTTTTGAAATATTCATCAAAAATGAACGGCAAAACACAGAATTCTCTTTTCTAACCTTTTCAACACCAAAATCTCATTCTTTTTGAAAAATATCTCGGAAACTCAGCGAGATAGGATGATTTTCTTTACTGAATCTTCTTTATAGCTTTTGAAATTCTCTACGAAGAAGGATTAGAATGCAAAAAGTCTATCTCCATTATTTTTCGGAAACAAACGGCGAAAAAGAAAATTCTCTTCTTCTAGAATCTCAATTCTCAATTCTTTTTTGGAAATATCTCGGAAACTAAGCGAGATGGAACGATTTTACTCTAATCTTGTTTTGTAGCTCTTGAAATCCTGCACAAAAAAAGAATAGAGCAAAGTGCCCTATCTCACTCAATTTCCGACATATTCTCAACAAAAAAAATGGCAAAAAGGGGATTTCTTTTCCTTCTCCACCTTTATCTTACTGAAATCTCATTCTTTTTCTGGAAATATTTCGGAAACCAAGCGAGATAGAGCGATTTTGCGCTGCGCCTTTTTCCTAACTTTTAAAATTCTTTACAAAGAAGTTCCCGGAATATTGGGAAAGTAAATATTAAACTGAAAATAGCAGACATCTGTCAGTTTTTAGGTCCTTTTCTTCTCTACCAAATAATTATTTAAAAAAATGAGAAATGTGCACATGCAGCGAATTCAAAAAACTATAAAAGCATTCTTTTAAATGATCTTCTTACAATAATTGATTTGTTTGAAAATTTTTTAATTATCGTCAGATATATGTGCTACTTTCATTATCATGAAAGAAATGATGAAGAAAATCGACTCAGCCTGTCTTACCTCTTCTTAACTCAAATAATTCAACAAATTCTCTAGAACAATTTAATTAATACCATTAAATGCTTGTGGATACTGTTGATTCAGTTTATTCCTAACAATTCGGATTTTCTTGAATATATAATCCAGATCCTTCTTCATTTCTACAAGCAGAGCTGTGTGCTTCTTGAATTCAATCCCAGCAGACTTCAACCTATTCACAGACAGCTGGTTGCAATTTGTCAGCATCTCGTTCGTCTTCTCAAATCTCTGAAGCCTGAAAATAATAATAATTCAGTAAATCATCAGTAATTCAGTAGTAAAAAAGGTAGGGTCACGCGACCAATAGATGGACACTGACCAAAAAATGGACGGTTTCTATTATCGAGGATTGTCATAAATAAATGAATGATTCTTATCCTTTCCACGACAATTCTTGATTATTACATTCATATAGATTTATAAATTCGTGATTACATACCGATTGATCAAAATTTAAAATCATACCACTGCAAATATGCAACTGTCCATCTATTGGGGCTTTAAATTATTTTCAATTTTTTCATTGATTTTCTTCAATTATTCCTACATTATTCAAGTTTAATTGATTTTTAGTCGATTCACTGTATATTTTTCTGTACATCTTTCTTTTCTACAATTTTTTAACGTGATTTGCCTATTTTCCATATAAATTAATAAAGTCTAATATTTTCTTAACCGTCCATCTATTGGTCATGTTACCCTGAAACTCTATTTTTTCAGTTTTGTTCTAAGAGTATCTCGGAAACTAAGCGAGATAGGGCCATTTTGAGTGAATCTTTTTTTTTGTAGACAATTTGAAGAGCTACAAAAAAAAGATTGCGGCAAAATCACCTTATCTCCCTCAGTATCCAAGATATTCTTCAAAAAAATAGAAAAAAAATCGACTCATTCTGCTTTATTTGTTTTTGTTTATTCAGTTAATTAATGAAAATTTCATGAAATTAGAAAGAAAAAAAAGGGGATTATTACATTTGCTTTTGTGCCCTTATCATAGACTCAACATCTTGCTGATCAACAATTCCAGCCAATCCTTGTATAAAGACCTCAGGTGCTGTATAATTCTGAAAGCACTCAAAACTTCCAGTATCAGACTCTGGAGTTCCCTGTGCTGTTGCCATTGTGTCAAAATTCATTAACAAAACAATGAATTAATTTATTTAAAAAATTCAGTTCATACTCTCATTTTACTTTTTCACATTTTTCCCACAATCTATAATCATATTTCAATAAATTTTCTCTCATTTTTCAACAGACAAACACACACGTACACCAGAAACAATGGAATTTTCTTTATTGATTTTTCATGGCACTTTCATATTTCTTGGTTAAAAGGCATCATGGATCAGCTTTTTTATTTGTGTGAGTTTTATTGTTGCTCTGTTGAATCTCGAGGGTTAGGATTCATGCTCGATTCTTTGAAAATCGATTTTTCTCCTTCGAGAGTCGATCATTTTTCTATCGATTCTCGAGATCGACAACTATTTTTTGAAATTGAAAGGGTCTCGAAAATGAAGGATAATTCCTAAATTTCATTGATTCTAAATATTTTTAAGATAATGTGCATTATTCATAACAGGATATCGTCACCTTAGGAACAAAGTGGCGTAAGTACTATGTTTATGCATAGCACTTACGCCACTTTGTTTTTAAGGCGACTATATGATTGCAAATTTTAATTAAAAAAATCAAATATTAATGCATGTTTCACGTATGAAAGTGCTTTATAAAGAATATTTTTTTATAAGGAATTGAAACTTTTTTCATAAAGAATTGGAACTTCTTTATAAAGACTTCATAAAGACGTTATAAAGTATTTTCATATTTGTTTCCAAAAATTCATTGGACAATACGTGAATTGATGATTTTTCATTAAAGAGAAGTTCTTTTGATAATAAAAATTTATTTCTCCTTTATTAAAATATCGTATAGAAAATATAAAACTTACAAAAATATATTGAAATTTATTAGTGAAAACAGGAATAATCTTATTTATGTTATCATTCTCAATAGAATATCTCGGAAGTTATAGGAGATACGCTCTTTCTACTTCAATCCTTTTTTTTTGTACAGAATTTCGAGAGCTTCAAAAAAGGATTCAAGTGAAATTGCCCTATCCCGCTTAGTTTCCGAGATATTTTCAAGAAAATCAATTCCGTAGTGAAGATTTAAAACAAGCTCATTTTGTTGTCATCTTCTTGAGAATATCTCGGAAATTAAGCGAGACAGGATGATTTCGCCCTAATCCCTCCTTGTTGAAAATTTTACAAAAAAAGAGCTACAAAAAAGTTTTCTGCGAAAATTTCGATATCCTTTAAAGATAAAAAATCAGTAGCGAAAAGGTCAAACAGAGCAACTATTATTATTGTGATCATTCTCAAAGGAATATCTCGGGAACTAACAGAGATACGTCTTTCTTACCTTGATCCTTCTTGTAGAGATTTTCAACAACTACAAAAAACAATTTGAGCAAAAGGATGTATTTCCATTAAGTTCCGAGATATTCTCAAAAAAGTATCCGAAGAACGAATGGACTTATCCTTTTTCACCTCTTCGCTACTGAATTATTCGTTTCAATGAAAATTTTCCACGAAATCTCGAGAATTCCAGAGAATGACCAAAGAATTAAAATGTAGAAGAAAATTATTTAAGTTGAAGCTGTTATTTTTCTCGCGAGATCATCCAGAAGTCCAGAAGCACCAATTCTGAAGAGTTCTTTGTTGAGCCACTCTTCTCCCAAATTCTCTTTCACTAAAAACACCCATTGGAGAGCTTGATCAGACGTTCGAATACCTCCAGCTGGTTTCAATCCCACCTAGAATAAATAAAAATTAGTTGGAGTCGAATTTTCGAGAATTTTCGCACTAAATTCTTCGATGAAATGGAATTCTTGAGATATTTATAGAATAATATAGAGGAAAGTGGGGTAAAATAGGGATTTTGATAAAATCGCTTCTGATGGAATTTTTCGAAATAATTCCACTGATTTTTTCTCAATTTTTGGAAAATTATCACTTTTCTATAAATTTATGTAGTTCTAATTTTTTCAACGGATGTTTGAGAAAAACAGTTTTTTCATTGTATTATCTTTAGAAATTGATATTTTTTGTTTCAAACCACAAAATGAAGTTTTTCAATTTCGTAAAGCATTAAACTCCCAATTTTCAGCTAAGAAAGTAGAATGTTCAAAAAATTATCAAAAATGAATTCTGACATCATCACCCTAGGAACAGAGACATGTAAGTGCTATACTTATACATATCACTTACGCCCTTTTGTTTCTAAGGTGATGATATATTTGTTCGAGGGAATTTCCTCAACTTTTCAATGGAATCATCATAAAAAACGTAACTCAAATATTTTCGCTAATTTCTCACGATCTTCATGATATAAAACATCATTTTTCCCTAATATATGATTCGATCATGAAATTAAGAATCCATTAATTAAATTAATAAAATACTTTTCGTCCTGTCAAGATGTGAAATTGCTTGATAGCCTCGCACATAACAACTCCAACTTCTAAAGTAGCATTCACAGTCTCCTTTCCAGTCGAAGTCTTGATGAAATCAGATCCAGCACTCATGGCAATCATTGAGGCCTTGTACACATGGTCAATACTGGCCAAATCTCCAGTTGACAAAATAGTCTTCATGTGCTTATCACCACATGCTCCTCTCATTTCCGATATTTCCTTGAATAATTCATCCCATTTCTCATTAATAACTAATGATCTATCGATGACAATATCAATCTCATCAACATCTGTTTGTGCAGCTGCATTAACGTCCTTCAAACGATCCTCGTAGGGTAATTTTGCAGTTGGAAAATCACCAGCGACTTGGAAAAAATAGAAAATATTCAATCAGTTAATCAGAGAATGAAAGAATTTAATTCGTTATCAAATTTATCGTTGCCTTAGAGTCGAAACGGCGTAAGTGCCATGCTCACACATAACACTTCTGCCCTTTTGTTTCCAAGGTAACGATATAGTAGATACATCTAAAACCAGAAAAGTGCTTTTTTATTCCAATAGTTTTTCGCGAATATCTCAGAAAATAAGCGAGATAGGGCAATTTTGTACGAATCCTTCTTGGTAGAGAATTTCAAGAGCTACAAAAAAGACGAGTGCAAATCGCCCTATCTCGCCTAATTTCCGAGATATTCCCAAGGAAGAATTCATTGTTGAGAAGAGTCAAAAACTGATGGAGATGCACCCTTTTTAGCCGAATCCTTTTTTTGTTGAGAATTATAAAGATTAGGGTAGTGTCTAATTAAACATAAAAAATTTAAAAAGACTGTCCAATGAAACAGATAATCTATAATATATAATATACAATTCTCGTTTACTTTTATTCGTTATTTTCAATTTATAGCAAACTTGATAATATAGGGAGATATAGCCATGTAAATTTGCACATCAAAAATGTGCAAAAAAAAGAAATTTATGTACAATTCTGGTGATGAAACTAACTAACTATAACGATTAGGATAAAATTGTCTTATCTTGCTCAATATCCGTGATATCCTCAATAAACAAGAGATTTAAATGTTGAAAAAAGAGAATTCTTTCTTTTTGGCTTTTATTTTTGAAGAATATCTCGGAAACTAAGCGAGATAAGGCGAATTTGTCCTGATCCTTTTCTGTAGCTTTTGAATTTTTCTCCTAAAAGCATCAGAGTAGAAAGGACGTATCTCCATCAGTTTCCAAGATATTTAACTAAAAAAATTGACAAAAAAATTGATTTATTCTGATTTTCTTCTTTTGGCTCTTTTTATTGACCTCTTCATCATTAGAATAATTCTTACCAACAGCAACTGCAATATCTTTGATGTTTTTGCTTTTAAAAATTTCTGTAGCATCTTTTGATCTCGCTTGATGAACGCAAACTGCAGCAGTATGTAGATTCTTGTCCACAGACCCATCGCCCAATGGATTAATCGCCTATCGAACAATTCAGCAATTAAAATAGTTGAAAAAAATCAAAATAAAATCAAAATTGATAAAAATGCAAAGTTACCTTTAAACATAATTTCTCTATCACTTCTCTAGTATCATCCAAGTTCAAAGATGTTAAATCTAAACAACTAATCACTTTTAGGAACAAAGATCTATCATTACGTTCAGCAGAATTCAATTTAAAAATTTCGTGAATTTTGATAACTTGAAGATTCACAAAATCCTCGGTGATATGAGAAGGTTTATTTAACCCTAAAATACTAGATTCTATTTTCGCTTTCGTCATTTCTTTTATTATGAATAAAAAAAATTATGTTTTATTGAAAAATTTGAAGCGTTCGAGTACTTCTCGAGAAGAAATGATGAATTTTACGAGTTCCCCTCTCAGAAAAAGCTTACAACAGCAGAAAATTGAGAAATCAACTGATAAAACGAGATAAATGAAATGATAACATATGGTGAAGTGATTGACCCGCCAATTTCAAAGTAAAAAATTAAAAATATTATTCTTTGAGAATATCTCGGAAACTGATGGAGATACATCCTTTTTGCTTTGAGCCTTTTTCGCAGCTCTTAAGAATCTGTAGAAAAAGTTTTCGAATAAAATCGCCCTATCTCGCTTATTCTCCGAGATATTCTCAAACAAATACTACTTACTTTTCTTAATTTTTTTTTAGATTTTGAAAACTTATGGATATATGCCCTTTTCACTCTGATCCTTCTTTGTAGAGGATTTCAAGGACTACAAAAGATACTCGAGGTAGAAAAGGCGTGTCTTCATCAGTTTTCAAGATATTTACGAAAAAAAAACTGAAAAAAATAGTATCGTGGTAAAATTCGATGAATCCAAAGAAAATATATGACAACGAAATGAACACATATCTGCTAATTTTTCTAAATAAATTAATTATCATTTAAAAAAAAATTAAAAAATTTGCAATTATTATTTTTTTTTGAATTTTCTACGTGTAAATTTTTCATTTTTCAAATTTGGTAAGAAAAAGAAAGAATTATCAGGTATCTACTATTTTCACTATAATGAAAATATAAGATTTAGGAAATTTCATGAAAGGTCCTTTTTTGTATCCTTCAAATTCCATAAAAAAAATCATTGATTGATAATCAACTTCAACCACTTCAATAATTAATCGAAAGAAAAGAGAATGTTTCTTCTTCATTTTCAATCATAAATCTTTCTATTAGGTATTTACAAATGATTTCAGAATATTCTGAACACTAGTGACAAATAAATACTTAAATTAAATAGCACACATATGTTGATTAGTTATTCTATAATTTTTAAGACTTTTTTTTAATCATTCAATTTAGCGTCATTAACGTTATCTGTGGTGCTCCCATTGGTCCCAATATTCCTTCGTCTGCATCTCAGATAATCTTGAAACGGTGCGATCAAATGCAAATAATTCTTCTTCACCAGTAAAAATATTTGATTTGTGGTCATCCTGAAATTTTTAAATGTAAGAATAGAATAAGCCGATTTTTTCGAGAATATATCAGGGCGAGATGATGAAGCTACGCCATTTTTGCCCTAATCCCTTTTTCGTGGAAAATTTGAAGAGTTATAAAAAAATATTCAGGCAAAAAGGGCGTATCTCCATCAGTTCCCACGATATTTCAGGGAAAAAAGTTTTTTCAAGAAACTCATAATGAAGAGGTGAAACTGGATAAGTCAATTTTTTCGCCTATTTTTTTTCTTAAATATCTTTCTTCCTATTTTTCTCGGAATTTTTCTAGAAAATCTCGAAAAATACAAAAATTGGAATTTTTTTTTAAATATCTCGGACACTGATGGAGATACTCCCTTTTTGTCCTAATCTATTCTCACAGAGAATGTCGAGAGGTACAAAAAAGGATTGGGGCAAAAAGGGAGTATCTCGATTAGTTTATAAGATATTTGGGGAAAATTGTTGATTTATGATGTTTTACCTCTCCGCTACCCAAAATTCATTAAAGTACTGTATCAATGAGGCAAATTAATTGTTAAACTGACCGATCCTCCGGAAATTGCCAAGTCATCCATCAACATTCGTTTTTCGTCAGTATACTCAGTATCTTCTTCAGGAACGAATAATTTATTAGCAGGCGCAACTGCAGAAACGACTAGTCTTACCTAAAATTGAGAGAATGTATTTTTACAATCATTCATAATTGAAAAAAAAATGGAAAATCTTACTTTGTTATCATACAAAGTATCGATGAGTGTAATGAACCTTCTGGCCTGTGACTTAAGCCTCAAATTCAAGTGAGGTACATCTCTGATGATGACTGTATGAAAAAATTGGGACATTTCCAAATAATCACTGGCTCCGAGTGGCTAGAAGAATTATTAAAAAATATTAGTTAACAAATCAATTTTTTTCGTCGATCATTTTTTGAGAACTAATGGAGATACGCCCTTTTTGCATTGATCCTTTTTATTTCAAGAGAATTCCAAGAGCTACAAAAAGGATTCGAGTCAAATTGTTCTATCTCGCTTAGTTTCCAAAATATTTTTCAAAAAATAACTCTTAAGTTTAGAGTGATAATCAGAAAAATCAATTTTTGCCATTAAATTTTGCATATCTCGGACAATAAGAGAGATAGCGAAATTTTCATTGAAAATTTTCTTCTTTTCTAGAGAATTTCAAGAGCTACAGGAGAAGTCTTCTCAAAAATTTTATTATTTCGCTTAGTTTCCGAGATTTTCTCAAAAAAACAAATGATAAAAAACGAAATTTTTTTCATCTTTTCATTAGAGAATTTCTCAATTTTACGTTAACAATTAAATTTTTTTTTGCACATGAAAAACTCACTCTATCACACAATTCATCAAATGTGGAATCAATAACTTGTCCACAAGTTTTTTGAAATGTAACATTTCTTCCTCTAATTGAAAGTGTTTTAGGCCTAACAATATCGTTCTCCATTGAGCATAAGTACTTGAAAACTTTATCAGCTGCATCATCAGGATCTTTCCCTCTGACAAAATATGTTTTCTCTTTTTCTGAACCTGTCCTCAATCTGTAGTCAATACCAGAGTCTATAGAATCGATAATGCAGTTATCTTTGAGCACTTGAATAAATGGCAGGAAATTTCCCCTTTGCAGTCCACTCTTGTACAAATCATCTGGTGGTCTATTGCTTGTAGCAACAACAATCATTCCATTATTGAAAAGACAAGTGAAGAGTCGTTTCAAGATCATGGCATCTGCTACGTCAGTCACCTGAAAATTTTCAGATAATTTAATTCAGCATGACGAAGAAATCGGGAAATTAATTCTAATTATGAAATTCTGAAGAGAAAAAGTCGAAAATGACATTTTATATTATGAACATCACGTGAAATCAGGGGAAATATTAGAGATACATTTTTCCTGATGATTCCATTGAAGAGCTGACGAAATTTTCATTTGGAAATATGTGTTCGAATTTTTTCTTATATATTTTTTTTTTTAATTCTATTTTTTCAAAAAAGTGCCAAAAAATAGAATTTCCAAAAGATTAAAAGAATCAATTTCAACACCTGTTTTCCACTGGAAATTTCCTCAGCTTTTCAATGGAATCATCTCAAAAATTCTATCTCCAACCGCTTCATCAGAATCTCCATATTACCCCACTTTCCCATATTTCTGCTCATAGAATTTCACCAAGGGAGCTTTTCCATGCTATGATCCTGAAGATAGTAGATATCTGACAATTTTGGGACTTTTTTGATTGACCAAATAAATTATTTGAAAAAAAAAAAAAAATGAAAGATATGCACATATAGGAAATTTGAAAAACTATGAGTGCTAATTTTTTGAATTTGTTTTACCAATAATTTATTTGCCTAAGAAAATCGGGAAATTGTTAGATGTGTGCTTTATCATCATTCCATACTTTATTCTGTCTCACCACTGATTTTTCAACAAACCTGAAATTCATCAAAGCAAAGTAACCATGCTTTTTCAGTAATCATATCAGCAACTGGACGTATAGGATCAAAGGGCTGTAATTTTGTGCTGCTGTGATCTCTTTTCACTGTTTTTTTTACTTCGTGAATTTTATTGTGAACGTCCAGCATGAAGGAATGGAAATGTACTCTTTGTTTACTTTGGATCTGAAAATGTAAAAAAAACATCAATTTCTTTAAATTTCTCTTCTGCTGTCTACTATTGTCTACTGATTGCTCATGGAATTGGAACACTTTTTTGAGACTCTTTGCCCTGAATAATAAATGATGATACTGAAAGTAGCAGACTTCTGAAATTTTCAATTCTTTGTTCTTTAACAAATACATTATTTTCTGAAAAACAAAAAATTGCACAGGTGGGAAATTCAAAAAGCTATGAGTGCAAATTTTTCAAATATTTTCTTTATAATTACTTATTTAAAGAAATGCAAAAACTTGTCAGATATTTCCTACTTTTATTATCATTAATAAATAATATGCTTAGTAATTGACTAGAGAACCGGTAAAACCCTCTGAATTTCTTTGTTATTGTCATTTTTCAAGAATATCTCGAACTGTAATGCAGACACGCCGTTTTTGCCTCTTTTGTAGATCTCAAAACTCTTTATAAAAATAAGTTAAAGCAAAAAGGGCATATCTCCATTATTTACCGAAATATTCTGTTGAGAATGATTAAAATTAGCAGAAAAACAATAGAATTAAACATCAAATGACGAACTTGTCCCATAATATCTTCGAAAATCGACAATTATCTTCAAATAATGACTTTTACCTGACAACAATCATAGAAAAGATCCATCAACATTGTTTTACCTCCCCCAACAGCACCATAAAGATATAATCCCTTTGGGGGTTTTTTTCTCTTTTTTCCTTTTCCAATCCATCTGCTTAGGAACCCAGGCTTTTCCGGCTCATAATTATGCACATCTTCATAAACTTTTTGCAAATTATGAGCAGTTCTCATTTGATATTCATCTTCAATGAGTTCACCCTTAGCAATTTTACGCTTGAGCACTTCAATTGGTCCAGCTTTTGCTGAGAGATCATCAGAAAAGTCACGTGTAATCACAATTTTTAATGACTTTGATAACCAATAATTAATACCATTGAAATTCTTGAGTTTCATTAAGTAACAGGCCATGACCTAAATAGAAAAGAATTGAAAAATTATCAAAAGCATTTTTGTAGGAGTATTTTCATGTTTTTTTTTGAGTTGCAGGGGTTAACCTCATATTTATATGACTCTGAGATAGAAAACGACTATATAGTTTTTTGAGGATATCTCGGAAACTAAGTGAGATAGAGTGATTTTGTCCGAATTATTTTTTGTAGCTCTTGAAATCCTCTGCAAAAAATGATTCAAGCAAAATCGCCCTATCTCGCTTGGTTTCCGAGAGATTCCCAAAAAACTGATGGAAAATAATCGAATTGTCTGGAAACTTCATATTCTTGATAAAAATATGAAAAATATGTACTCTTACCTTGAGATTTCGAATATCAAATACTGTGTTTCTTTTTTAAAATCTTTCGGCAGTCAAGGTGATTTATTTCGGAACACTTATGATTCGGCGCTCACTACCAGTTTATGTAATGAATGAATGGCCAATTTTTATCAATTATTCTTTTTTAATCTCTCAAGTACAGTAGTAATTGTACATAATTATTTAATACTGCACCTATCATGTGACTAGGCTCTTCGTTGCAAATTTTCAATTTTGTTGGCGATGCGCGCCAACTTTAGTGCTGCAGTACCGCATCTCCCGTATGCAGTCCCATTTTTTTTGTCTTGGAATAGGAGCTGCAATAAGAGAACGCACGTGTGAGTTGGATGATTTTTTTTTATGGCGTCTCAGCGTTCAGTGGCTAGTCAGGAAGCTCAATATGACATGTTTGGCTGTCGGTAATGACGAGAACTGAAAAGAGGATAATGAAGTGCTGAACTCCATTATCGGCAGGATTCAGCAATAAGCGCTTTTGTTTATTTCTCTTCTCCCAGGAAAGAATGACATGTTTCTTAACAATGATTTTATGTCGGGATAATGTCTGCATGTTTCTCAGGTTAATTGTAGAGTCAGTAAGTAGAAAATATAAAGTTTTTTTAAGCAATTGAGGGGATTAATTTTCCTTTATTTTTCCACAGATTTTTTTCTTTTATATTGATTCTTCCAAACTTTTATTCCACTGATGAGGAGAGGATTAGTTCAAGTTCTTTGAATTTAATATCACATTTTAAAAACTTCAATGAATCCTTCCCTTATCAGTGAAATAATCAAGAAAAATTCATTCTCTCAATTGGTCGAAAAAAACTCAATATTTCCTACTTACTAATTCTGCAATTAACTTGAAAAACATGCAGATATTATCTCAAGATGATATCATTGCTAAAAAATATATGTCATCCTTTTTTGGAAATAGAGAAGTAAACAAAAGCGCTTAATGAGCAGGATGCGCGTGAAACATGGTGATCTCTATATACTTGGCAGACGGAAAAGTCCTTTTTAGTTGGGATTCAGCTCATTCGTTTGGGAATCAATTGGGGAAATTTGGGAAAAGACTTTTTGAATTTGGGCAAAAATAATGAATTTATTATAAATTTCTCATTTTCGAGCGTATAGTTAGCAGAGAGGTAATGGGAAAAAATTCAAAAGTAGTGTAAATGGCGTAGAATGGTTTAGGGAGTGTGCTAGAATAATTTATTTCATTTGGAATAAATTCTCATTATTATTAAAAATTAAAATACATTCAACGCTTTCTGAGTGGTATCACACTCAAGTACATAGAGGTAACATGATGGTAAAACATGATCAAACACGGGAAGTCGATTTTTGAGAATCTTTCTTTGAGAATATCATGGAAACGGATGGAGATATGCCTTTCTTGTCTTAAAAAAAAGAACACTACTGAATTCAGTAGCGAAGAGGTGAAACAGAATAAATCCATCTTCAAAAATACCTCGAAAGCTTCTGGAGATAAATCCGTTTTTGCCCTGATCTTTTTTTTTTGCAGAGAATCCCAAGGGCTGCAAAAAACGATTCGGTGTCACTCCATGATAGGGTGAAACTCCATTACTTCCGAGATATTTCCAAAAAAACGTTACTGAATTCAGTAGCGAAGACAGGAAACCGGAGAAATGAATGTTCTTTTCGGTCATTTTGGAAGGTATCATGAAAACCACTGGAGATACGTCCTTTTCATCTTAATCCTTAGTAGTAAGTACACATTCTGGAGAGACAGCGTGTACCCCTTCCACCCCCCTACTGGCGCCAGTACACACGGGCTCCTGAAGTGGCTCCTGATACAGATCTCTTGGAAAATAGGAAAAAGGGGGTAGGGTCTTTTGGAAGAAAAAAACTCGAGAATTGAGAAAAATTATAATTTTTTCCGAATTCTCAGGAATAAAATACAGATTTATTGAATGGAAAAATCTAGATAATTTCTAGATTATTTTTTATCTATAGAAATTACTAATTTCAAAATGATTGAAAAAATTATTAACAGAGTTTGGTAATTTCTAGAGAATTTTCATTTAGCGAGTTATTTACTGAGTGTCACAATTATTGTTTCTAATAGATTCCTAATAACATGGAAAAAGAATCAATCTCAATCACTCGGAACGAACATCGCTATGACCGATAAAAAGTGATATCACGAAAGAATAATGATAATGTACATACGGTCGGTAAAATAAAATTCTGAAAATCAATCTCCTTTTCAAGATAGTTTCATGAGGAAGGTGTGTATGGAAATGAGGGTACCGGCCCACCATGGAGAGGATATGCGATACATATATTATGTATTGAATTTCCTTCTGATAGATTCAAAATTTATTTATTCGCTATTGAAGTATGGAATTTTGCATCTAATTATTAATTCGATGCAAACCTACCTCCATCGTTATTTGCAGCTCTTAAAATTCTCCACAAATAAGAATTAATGCGAAGTCGTCCTATCTTAATTAGTTTCCGCGATATTTGCAAGAAATAAATGCCAAAGAATAGGCTCATACAGTTCCCTTTTTTTCTGGGCCTTGATTCTCGAAACGACGGTAAATTTTTCCGTGAACGGGAGTCGCTCCATTCACGCAAACTATTCGTTGACGGAAATTTTTCGTGGGTGATATGGATTCTGTAAACGGAGATATTCCGTCCGTGAGTAGTGCCCTGCACCTGGGGGCCTATTCTCGACGCATGGGAACGAATTCGTCAACGAATGTAGCATTTTCGCTCACCATTATTTCATTCACGGAAGATATTCATGGAATCAAATTTTTTTTTATTTCCACACGAAAGAGTTTCGTTGACGAAACGACTTTTCGATTTGTTTACGGATTTCACTTCCTTGTGAGACATAGTCGATGATCCTCTGAAATAATGGTGAGCGAAAATGCTACATTCGTTGACGAATCCTGTTCCCATGCGTCGAGAATAGGCCCCCTGTGGGTCTATTCTCGAATGTCGGGAATAATTTTTCCGTGTGGGAAATAAATGTTCCCCGTGAATCTAGATTCCCCAATGAAAATTTTTTCCCGACTAAATTCTTTCGTACACGAAAGTAGTGTTTCCCGCAGGAACGAATTCTCGCTTTTCGAGAATAGACCCCCTGCTGTCAAACCAATAACCTCTAATTAGTGTTTTTATTGACTGTAATAGTTTTTCAATAAGTTATGGATTCCTTACGTGAATTTTTGTTTCAGTAATTTTTAAGAAGGGTCTGAATGAACGAAAAATATTCGGGGATGATGAATTTCATATACATCAAGGTAAGTCAAAAGATCGAGATGAATATATCGCCACGAAAAATCCATAACTTATTGAAAAACTATTACAGTCAATAGAAACACTAATTATAGGTTAGTGGTTTGACAGTAGATACACAATACTATCTTCACTGCACTACTCACGGATGGAATATATCCGTTCACGGATTCCATATCACTCACGAAAGATTTCCGTCAACGAATATTTTTCGTGAACGGAGAGACTTCCGTTCACGGAAAAATTCACGGTCATTTCGATAATCAAAGACCTGGACTGTTCCCATCGTTTTGCCCAACTGACCCATGTGCACACCAAATGTGCAGTCCCAACACCTTGTTTCCCCTTTTTTATAACTTTTACTGCCAAATCTCCATAAAGCAAACCTCTACAATTACTTTATTGCACCTCTTGGTTCCAAAATCTCGGGTACAAGCTATAACTGTTTCCCGGTTGATCTTTCCACGTACCTGAACTCTTTCCTCTACCAAGCCCTCACAAAATTGTCCTCAACTCAACCGATCCTTCACTTCCCAGGAATCACTCTTTCTCCCCGCTTTCATCCCTTCTGAATCACCTGGAGTCGTAGATATAAGTATGAGAGATATCGAGTCAGAAAGCAACGTATAAGCGTGAAGGTTTTTTAAGGAGGATCGATCACGACCTTTTTGCTTCCGAATGGAAGCATTGTAAACGCGATTTTCTTCGATCTCGAGATTTCATCGGAATATGACTCAGAATGTTCCAAAACGTCGAGAAATGACATTTTTAAAAAATGTCTGTATGTATGTGTGTGTGTGTGTGTGTTTGTGTGACAGATATCAGCTCATTGCTCCGGAACGGTAATACTTGGTGACCTGAAAATTTAACAGTACTTTCTCTCCCCATGCAAATTGCTCTCCGTGAAATTTGAGCGAAATCGGTTGAATACTTTTCGAGAAAAATCAAATTTTCGAAAAATCGTTTTTTCGATTTTTCTCCGCGAAAAATTGATTCACAGTCCCCACTCTCAGCGATGGAATTCATCTCATTTGAACACACAATTTTCACTCGGGGTAAATTTTGCTGCGATTTTTCGTTTGCGGATAATTTCAATTACAGTGTTTTTTATCCTGAATTTTGTATACACGATAGCTCAAAAACTACTCGAGTTAGAGACTCCAAATTTCGTGGGTTTGTGCATCTAATGAACGAAAAGTTTGGTATTGAAATTGGGCGAAATCGGTCCAGTAGTTTCTGAGATATTGCACAAAAACCATTTTATGAAAAGAGGTTATATCTCGAAAACTACTGGAGCGATTTCGCCCAAGTTCAGCTTAAATGATTCATCTCAATGAGCCCCACGAATGGTGAGAATTTCAGATTTTTCAGAGGCAGTCTCTTGTAAGAGTTTTCGATAACTTAGTTTTTTCAAAAATCACGGTTTTTCTCAGCCTCCTCCCTAGAAACACTACTATTTTTCATTTCACCATTCGAAAGTAGACAATTTTTTCTACCAAATGAGTACATTTTCTTCTGACGACAATCGGAAAGAATAGGAATCCT
Source organism: Aleiodes leptofemur (assembly GCA_963942555.1). Lineage (NCBI taxonomy): Eukaryota > Metazoa > Arthropoda > Insecta > Hymenoptera > Braconidae > Aleiodes > Aleiodes leptofemur. The sequence continues at coordinate 15,379,236 of OZ012609.1, forward strand.
ATTTGAAACCTGAACTTCAATTTTTAAGTTTTATCGTAGGATCTCAGTTTTCATCTAATATTGAGAATTTTTGTATCATATGACATTATTGCAATTCAATCGATTATTGTAAGCTAGGACTGCAGGTCCTAAAATTGAATCCTGAACAGATCGATACGGTCTGGAACAATATTCGTAGGAATGTTTAAGTGCGTATTTGTCGTAAAAATGATGTCTTTCTTTTTGAGCAATGGAATACATGGATAGCGATTTGATGCAAAATTGATGAAATTCCATTCGGAAGCACTTTGCCAATCGAATTGGCAACATATTAAATGTCGCACAAGGAGTGGGGTTTGCCAGTAACGCATAAAGAGTGGCACTCCTGCTTGTTTTGATAGATAAAAATCTAATTTTTTTATATAATGTAAATGAATCTATCCTGAGTTATCAGTAAAAATTTGAGGGTAGCTTACCGAAGAAATTCTTTATTATTTAATTATTTCCTTTAATAGCAAAATACATTGGCTCTTATGGACATCAGTGAAAAAAAAAATTTTCTGTTATTTTTGCGATAGATGAAAATTCGTTCATACTTTGATAATGAAATTTGAGCTTCATAAAATCAGAATAAAAATAAAAAATAGTGGGTCACCGGTGAAATAAGCAAGAAAAAAATTGAAAAATATTGAATTTTGAGTTTAAGTGGGATGTTGGACAGATGAATAAATAGTAGAAGTCAATCTTCACATTTATTCCCTAAAATTGCGACGTTTTGCTTCTGATTAGAAGCTTTTTCAGGCTCTTTAGATAAATGTAAATTGTAATTATGAGATTCCCCTTGCACCGCACCCGGGCAGCAGTCTATCCCTACTCCAGTGGCCCCCCACCACCGCGATTGAACCTCCTTAATATCTTATTCATTTTCCCCCACTAATAAAATAAATATCACAAGCTCATTACGCAGCTAGCAACTAAAAACATCAGAAATGACTAATTTGCACAAATTAAAACATTTAGATGATGTCTCAAGAGATGGGTACTAGATATAGTAGAAATGTTGAAATGTTTAGTACATGAAAGCTGTACACTGTATGCATAAATTACGAACAAATATAAGATATTTTTTTAAGTCAAGTTAGAAAGTAGATTCAAGTGAACCACCAAGCTGTAAACTCCCTCAAAAGTACCCTTCGTAAATACATGGACATAGATTTATCCATTTCAAATAAATAGATTTCGTGTAATAGTTGTTCAGCTAATACTTGCAACCCGAAATCCAACGATATTACGACATATTTTGTCACCTTTCCATATTTCATGACCATCAAAAATATGACAAATAAAGCCTGAAAGATTATGGCATTATTCATGGGAAAATATAGTTGATTATCATAATTTGTCGATTCATGACAAATCAGAATATGTCGTGGAATGGAAAAAAATAGTTACAAATCTCTTCGAAGAAATTACATTTTCTTGACATAAATTTGACAAGACATGCCAAATTCTCACAATCCAAGTAATTTTTGGTCAATCAGCAAATCTAACATATTTGTTCATTATTGGTCAGAAAAAAATCACGTTTATCGTTATATTATAATATTTTTGGTCTTAGAATATATTATGCATATTTCTACCGAACTGAACAGCGCAAAACCCGAGCGGGTTTTTTCAGGGAATCCAGATGGCCGGTCCGTTGCCCATGGAGTGTTCAACCACTCTGCTTCACAAATGTGGGGATATATGAATGGATGGTTTGAAAATGAATTTACGAAACACAGAATTTAAATGTACTATTCTTAATCATATATTCCTTGGTTTAACTTGAATTACACAAACAGTTTTATACACTCTTAACTATTAACTTCTTCACTTTTATTTGTAGACGTGTGATTAATATTTCCTCGACCTTTTCGGTTCAAAACTCGGAGAGAGTCTGTCTTTCCAAAACTTAAAACGAATTTACGAAGACTAAAATGAAAAGTCTCGCACACATCTATTTCGATGGGTAGGACGACACAGCCAATTGTAGAGCTCATCTAGATCGAAGGGTTTGGCTTTTTACCCCTACAAGTTCCAGCATTCACTCGACCCCAACTCTCGGATTCACGTATTTCCAAACAAAATGACTTCACATGTGCAAAGAAAGAGATATAAGAGATACTTGGAAAACGCTTGGAGAAAATTTGATAGGGAACTTTCACGACTTTTATGACTCTACGAAAGGTTTTGAACTACTCTCGAAAATGTATCGGAAAATTGAGAGAAAAATACAAAGGGGACTCTATAGTCGGGTGGTCTTATTACATTGGAATTTTAGGGTTTGAATTGTATTGCTGTTTTCTGTTCACTTCAAATTCGTGACTTTCTCTCCGAGTGTAGTGCACGTGTCTTTCACTCTTATTTGTTCCTTAGAATTAACAGATTTATTATTCGGTTTTCATTCAAATTTTATTTTCAATTCTGGCGCTATATTTCTAGTAAAAATGGAGGTAACTAGAGACCTTACGTTATAACTAGCGGACGACACCCTGAGACGTTTCTATTGTTGCAAAGGAGTGGGAGCGAAATAGTGTGAAATAGGATTCGCTGTCTCGCGTATGCCCAATTGCGCAAGCGCAAGCGGTTCAGTTCAACACTGTTTGGATCACTCCAAACTGTAAGGAACACAGTCCATGCTCAGTAAAGCTCGGTCTGTCATTCGATGTGTAGTAAAGCGCAGCCGCCGTCACAACGAATCACCGCTTAAAATATCAAACGATTGGGAAGCAAGTGGTTGTGTTCGTTCGCCCACATTAAAAATTTGGCGGGAGGCTGTGCAATCATTTTGGAGCACTTGCAGTTATCGCGGAAAGAGTACTGTTGAAAAAGTTTCCTAGTGGATCTGATAGACATATTTTTTCAATTCGTGTTTCTTTGGTGTTAAGTTCTTGATGCAATTTTTTTGTGATTTATTTATTAAATAATTATTTTTATACGGGAAATTCTCTTGTGAATCTCAGATTATTTCGGAGTAATCGGTCTTCGGGGCATACGCCTAATGACCATGCACCCCCGTCATTGTAAATCGATTGATATTTGTTGTAGTCTAATAGCATCACGTGTGGATATGAATTTACTATGGCCTAAATTCAGGGATTATGAGATTTTTACTGAAAACAATTTGATATTAGCGAATTGGTCGGTTAGTATTATTTTGATATTTTTAGGAAACTGTTGAACTATCAATTCCATCTTTGCCATCAGTTTTTACGCGAGTTAGAGTAGTTTTCATAAGTAACTTGTTTGTAGCTCTGACTTTCCTTTACAGAAAAGTTCATCTCAAGAATCGTCTTATCTATAGTTGTGATTTTTTTTATGTGAATTTCTTCATTGTAGGTTTTTTCAATTGATTTTGTTTCTATGTTTTCTAAATTCTCCTCTTGTGGATTTAGGATGGCCACTGTTCTTGTTTTTTCTTTCTGTACTGAGTACAAAACGAACTTGGAATTTTCGAAGTCCATCCTAAACCCTAGAACCGATGCCTGGCTTCTTTTTTTTGAGAAGGCAGAATATTGCTATTTTTCCCCTATTTATCATTCTTAAGTCCCGGGATCAGTTTGAATCATTGATGAAAGAAAGGGAAAAAAATGGAGTATTGTAAATGGAAAATATCTTTGAAAATAGAGAAGGCTTATGAAAAAAACTTCAATACATGGGATGAGAAGTTAGGAGATGAAGTATCCGCCATTATATGCATGTTCAGAAGAGGCAACCTGTATGAACTACAGAGAGCGCTGTGAGCCCATGCAAATCAAAATGGTAGAACTATGTACACAGACAAGTCAAAAGAGACTGTGTGGGGTGATCTTGAAGACTATTATTTCAATTTATTTTTCTTCCTAGATTTTTCTTTCTAGGAACTAGAACTCAGTGATACGCGACCACCTAGTGAGAGAAAAAGAAGGATGTGAAGTTTTCAGACAAATTTATTTTATTTTGTCATCAGTTTTCTCGAAAAATCCCGGAAACTGAGTGAAATAGGGTGATTTTGCTTTAATCCTTTCCGTCCTGGCGGACTGTTAATCAGCCTGATCGACTATTTCACAAACTCGATCATCAGTCGACCACAACTCGATTGTACAATTTGGCTTTTAATCGACTTGTGATCGACTGATGATCGAGTTTGTAAAATTGTCGATCAGACTGCTCGACGGACGGTTGAACGACGATTGATCATTCCGTCAGGGTTTTCGTAGAGAATTTCAATCCTCTAAGCCGAAGTCGTGGTAGGACGTAGTTGGGACTATAGAGTGGGGAATACCCAATCGCGCTGCATTATCTCTCGGTCCAGGACTGTACCAACAGAAGTTTTTCTTCCTGGATCATATTTTTCATACGTTATGATATAATTTTATTTTGATAGTTTCTTTAAAGATTGGACTTTCAATAATAATAGTGACAGTGTTAGCAACAGTGTATATGGGGAAGACCGGGGAAAAATGGGGTACGGGGGCATGTGCTTTACAGTACCCCATTTTGCCCCGGTCTCTCCTATTGTGCAAAAACTGAAGAAAAAAAAATATTCTGAAACGTACGATACCGTTGCTCATTTTAGCGCGCTCTCCAGAATCCTCACTTGACTATGGGTGGGTTCGTCTTGGACGCTTACGCGCTTCAAGCGCGTATATATAGATATACATCACATGCAAAATGCTATAGGATGTGGCGCTTAGAGCGCTCAAAGCGTCCAAGACGAATGCACCCTGTATGGGTGCATTCGTCTTGGCCGTTTTGAGCGCTGTGAGCGCTACATCCTATAGCATTTTATATGCGATGTATATCTATATATACGCGCTTAAAGCGTGTAAGCGTCCAAGACGAACCCACCCCTTGAATAGTTCTTCGAGAATATCTCGGGAACTAAGCGTTATGAGGCAATTTTGCCTGAATTCTTTTCTTGAAGATCTTGAAATTCTCTACAAAAAATGTTTAAGGTAGTATCGCCGGTACTAGATTGACCGTTCCGAAAATTCTGAAATTTGGTACACTCGTAGATTATGATAAGATAATGATCCAGTTAAATTTTTAGAGGGCTAGCGAGATCGAGTCAAAAGATATTGACACTTGAAATTTCACGACTTTAACATTGAGCCTTATGGGAAATCGCACATTTTCTCATATTTTACAAAACTGACCGTTCCGATTTGAATAAAAAAAAGTGCAGTGATATAAAATTATATCTAAAATATTTTAGAACCTTGAAAATACAGGTTCCGAGCGTGTGATAGCAGTAATTAGTGAATAACTATGAAAACTGTACTTTTTATATGTTCTTTCTCTCTCTTACTCATTCGGAACGCTATCTAGTGTGTAAACGCTGCATGATTTAAGCGAGATACTATAACCACTGACTAGGGCAGTATCGGCGGTACTACGTTAAAGCAGAATCGTTATATCTCCTCTAGTTTCAGAGATTGTTTCAAAAAAAAATACAAAAATAAGAGTTCAGCGGCAAAGGGGTAAAACAGGAGGGTTCATTTTCGAACTCTCGAGATGAGGTGATTTTGCCTTAGTTCATTCTTAAAGAGAATTACAAAAGCTACAATAAAGGAGCAGAGCAAAATACCCCTATCTCGCTCAATTTCCGAGACATTCGTAATTTTTTTACGAATATCTCGGAAATTGAGAAATTATCCAATTCTGTCCCGTATAAGGAACAAATGTTCAATTCTGTACCTTATAAAAAAAAATAAGTTTTCAAACTCCTAACCGGGAGGGAAGCTGCTCCTTTTCATTCCCACCGCTACCATTCTGCAGATCCCTCATTTTGAAAATGAGTTTTTAAACTTCTGAACGGGGAAAAAATGATTTGACTTTGCTTCTTCGTGGTCAGCTGTTCTTATCCATTGAAACGTTCTCTCACCGTGTTCTGTGAATGAGACTTCTGGTATGGGTAATACTATCAGCCACTCTGGAGCGGGGGTATACCACATCGCATGAGTATTGTATCGATAACTCGTGCTGGCGTCTCCACCACTTACATGTTTTATCTACGTTTAGCACGTGTTCGTGTGCAATATGGCGCATTTAGTTCTCATTGCCTAATATATTATTCCATTACTGAATTTGAATGTCTTCTTGTTTATTTTCAGATATCTTTGAATGAGCTTGCAACCAAAGAGTGTATCATCCAAAGTGTCAAATCTGCCGAAACGCAACACGCGTATTACAAGCTTCTCATGAGCCTCAGAGATTGCAGCTATTATGATGAGGCAGATTATCTCGAGGGGTTCATTACATTGACACCTGTTACTGCCAAGTCTTCTGAAGTATTAGATCTGAGCAATGAGATCGATGAAAATGAGTGAGTTACATTTCAATTTGCAAGCTTATTCTGACTGGTAATAAATTCATTCACAAGATTTTTCTATTTTGATTGCAGTAATGAAGTGCAGCAAAAAGATTCCGAGAACGGAGCTGAAGAGAAATTTATTGTTAGGGTTAAGTGCGCAAAACAGTTTCGTGACGTATGTCTTTCTGAACAAGACTTACCAAGATATAGAATGCGAAGCAGCCCTCGTGGGAATGTATTGTTAATGACATTAATAGGCTATGGAAAAAGTAATAAACGCGAAGGTGCCGAAGTGGACGATAAAAATTTGGCTCAACTATTCGAACAAATGGGTTTTAGAGTATTTCAATGCCCTACCGATCTCAGCGCACAAGTAAGTCGATTTTTTCTTTTAGCAGTTTCATAAGAATATTTCAGAAACTAAGCGAGATAGGGTAATTTTGTCATCTCTTGGTCGATAATCAAGTAACAGAGTATTCATGAGTCAGTTTAATTTGAGAAAAATGTTGATCATTTGAAAGCAAATCGCTAATTCATTGGCAGAGAAGGCTCCGTGAGTACATTTACCAGGCAATTCTCCACTCGTTTGTAGAAGATTTCAAGCGCTACAAAAAAGGCCTCGACAAAATTTCTTTTATCTTCCTTGGTTCCCGGAATATTCTTAATACAGTGAATTACTAAAGAAATATAGTTGTCAGTAATAACTTTCTTGGATTAATTTTTTTAAAGGAAATTAAAGGACAAATCGAAAAGTTCTCTAAGAGAAGATTATTGGAGAATGCAGACTCTTGTTTCGTCATCATATCAGGACACGGAGATCAATGTCCAGTGAATGGAGGGATAGTTCTTGGGTGTGATTATTATGCCCAAACAAAAAAAACACGAAAGCACGCTTTAGTGTCTGTTGCTGTCATTTTACAGTTCTTCACCAGTGAAAATTGCCCTCAGCTGAAGAGGAAACCGAAAGTCTTTATCTTTCAAACATGCCGGTAAGAAAAATCTTCATGAATTATATTCGCTACATAATTATTCCCCGAAGGAACAATCAGTATAATATTGAATTTCTGTTGTAGAGGTCCGCTAGAACAATGTCCTCGAAATCTACAGCACGGTGATAGAAATTCGAAAGATGGTTACTGCAATCGCCATATTACTGGTCATGGGGCTGCACAGCATCCCCGCAAATACGATGATATGTTAGTAGCACATGCGACACTGCGAGGACATCAATGCTATCGTAATAAAGTCAATGGCTCCTGGTTCATTCAGATACTCTGTGAGGTATTCATGGAACATGCCTGGTACTATCCAATCCATGATTTACTCAGCATGGTATGTATTGAGTGTTTTCTTTCCTGGTACTAGCCCAAATAATTAATGAAGGTTCACTCTTTTGGTTCCAATGCTTTCTTGTAAAGAATTTCAAGTCCTACAAAAAAGGCAGTATCTTCATTAGTCCTCGAGATATTTGAGAAAAGATTGATATTCTCTGCTTACCGCTTTGCTACTGAATTTCGTTTTCTTCTTCACCCTCCTGACTCAACGGAAGGCTTGGATGTGTTCCTCTTCCATCAGAAAGTAATGGAATATCCCAAGAAAAAGGGATGATTGTATAGTTACTTACGATTCTGTTTATAGGTTGATAAACGCGTGCGGGACAAATATAAAGAGATATCACAAACTCCAAGTTTTGAATACACAGGATTCAGTGATTATCTATATATTAATCCTGGATTGACCGAGGAACGTTTAGAGAATCCTCCATCTTAACATATGGGAAAGAGTTGATCGAGATTGCAATATTTTTCAACTACATGTGATGGAAATTGAGTGCTCTCCAGGAAATTCTATGAAAATCGCAAAATCTAATTTTGATGAATTGTACTTTGCATCAGAGGAATTCATTATTAGGAATAAGATATATGAATAAATGCAGAAGGAGATATTTAGGCTCGAAAATTGATCGGAAATTCATTACCGATCAATTTTCATGTTAAATTTTGCATTAATAACTCCAGTTCTCATCAAATTTCGATCTCATCAATTCAGCAGTGAAGAAGTAGAATAAGATGAGCCGATTTTCTCTTCCAATAATTTTTCTCAAATATCTCGGAAACTAATGGAAATATGCCCTCTTTGCCCACATTCTTTTTTGTAGCGGTTGAAATTCTTTACAAAAATCAGAAGGACTCTCCTTCAGTTTCCGAGACATTTGAAAAAAGAGATTGGAGCGTGTGTAAGAACTTACACACGCTAAAAACTTGGGTAGAATCAAAAAAAAATAAGACAATAACAATGAATGATGTGGTACAAATGGGCTGAACAATTCAGCTTATTTTCTCTTTGCGCCAATTCAAACTATGATTTCAGGATGAAATCACATTGAACTCTTCTGAACTTAATTTTCGGAAATTGATTTTCGAAAAATAATTAATACTTTATAATTTAGCGTGTTGGAAAGAAGAAATGATTATGACTGAAAATGAACAAGAATGGGTTTTAATATAAGATAAATATAAGGTATTATCAGATCGCCAAAGTGGTTTACGATCTGCCATCTGTTCCGTGACGGATACTTCATCGAAATTTTTTCACTGGAAGGAGATTATTACTTATCATTATTATTTATTTCACTGTTCTTCAACAATAGTATTTATTGAACGCTTTGAAAATTATGAGTGTAGAATAAGCTCATTGTGTGATTACAAGTATGTCTTTTGTACTTATGAGACAAAGAATACCATGCCTCTTGGGGAATTCAATATTTTGTAATGATATAATCTTGTGCCTCCCTTAGGAACACGGCTTAGAGATTATTCAATATATTCATTCCTTGATAGGCTTCGAATTCCCTAAATTTTTTGGAAATCGAAAAAAAGGTGATTATGAAAATTGGATTTGCAATCATTGAAGCTCTTCTATTAAGTTTCAAAATCAAAGGAAAAAATTATTTGACCAAATGAGCCATCGTTGGCGTTACTTTTTAAGTAGGAAATGACACATTAATGAGCCGAAGTGGTATTGCGAATAATTATATAATATGTAACGTTTTTATATGTGAATGGATTAATTGATCGAATTTGCGATATTGGGGCTGAGTAGTGATTTATATTGTTATGCAGAAGTATTTTTCTGGGAGCGTGTATATGAACAATTTCAATATGGACTGATTAGGTAGCAGTTGTATCTGGTAGAGATTTTTATATAGAAACTAACGCCGAGTATTAAAATTCTTGAATCAGCAGCTCATGCAACAATGAAGGGAAAAATGACAGTGAAACGATACATTTTCTTACGCTTTTATCAATGAAAGTGCTTGAAAAGTTCTTTTTCATTGACCTAGTTTCGATTCATTTCCATTATTTCAGGAGTACCATGCTATTTTCAAATATTCTTTCAGCCTTGTAGTATTTTTCTTGATTGAACTATATTCTAGAAAAATTCATTAGAAATAAGAGAAATAGGTATCTCTCTAAAAAAAATGTAAAATTGAAAAAAGTTTAGAATAGCTTCTAATTTCCTTTCATGTGGCACTTGCCCCCTATAGGGAATATAGTCAGTGAGAAGTAGAAAGAGAGAGGGAGCTTTTAATTTCCTTCTCAATTATCAGAAGCAATAATTCTATTTCGAAGAAAAATTTTCGAATCGGTACTCTTACAGTTAGCATATTTTTTTTAATCTTCTATGCTTTCATCCAGAAATAAGTGGAAAAGAATGAGAATGAGAACAATAAAAAAGATACTATTGATACTATTGAAAGATAATATTGATTACAAAATCGTAATAGTGAACTATATGATGTTTATATAACATATATTTCAATATTTTTTAAATCATAATAGATGAGGACTGATGGTGTGGCCGAGCGTTCTAATGCGTTGCAATTGAAACTGGAAGATTACAGGTTTGATTTCAGCATCAGGGAAAAATTTGCACGCTTGGACTGGTCACACCAAGCGGGTTTTTTTTTGAGAAAAGAGAGGTTTGTACCGGTGGAGGATTACCGCATAGAAGGTTTTCTGAAGCTCTAATACGAATGTGGTCCAGTATTGAAAATAACTGGGAAGGGTGTAATGGAATGTAACTGGAAAGGATTTGTAAAAGCAAGAGTTATACAAAAATGAAATAATAACAGATATGAGTATGACGTGTGGAGTAACGCACATCGAATATTGTATTACATATTTATTCTATATTGTCTTCAAGATTCTTTATTTTATGAAAATTAATGGATAATAATATCATCCAGATACTAAATCTGCATTCCTTGCCAGAAATAAGTAGACGTCAAATTTTTTTCTTAATTAGTTGACTGTAGAATTATCAATGATAGCTCTTTTATACTCAAAAAAACTGTTTTCACTATGAGAATGCTTGTTTACAGTGGTAGCAGATCTGAAGAGAGAGCCTATCGTATCAGGGTTGTAATTCTATCGTATTTGAGTAAAAATTATCGCATTTTCAAACCATATTAATTTTTGTAAACATGATTTATCATTACTGGCATTTAAATTACCACAAATATGTATCAGACATAAGATGTAACTTATTTTTTTTCTTTTTCCTCAGTGCACGAGTAAATACGTATATTTTTTCATGTATTAGTATTGACTTTAGTACATTGTAAGTATACTTTATAAAATAAAATTTGATGATTAATGACTAATCATATTTCCAACGGATATGCGTTCCTTTCATGAAGAATCCCTGTATGACTGACGGTGTTTGACAAAATATTCAGAGAATGAATTAGAAATTATTTGGTATCACAATATCATCGTACGTATCTAAGTCTTTTTCACTCTCTATGTATAAATCTTTAATTGTCTTATGAGTACAATTCAGTCATACTTTTTTTTGATACAATTGAGCTGCAGCCATACGACTATACTCTTGTTCTGATGGCTCGAGACTAACCCAGCTGCCTTGTACATGTTGCTTGGCTAGCAGCATACCATTTATAGTCGAAGTAATTGATTTGTTTTTCGTTTTTTTAATAACATTAGACTTGACTGAAAAGTCTTTCAGAATCAGCATTTGTATGGGGTGAAGAAATGACGCCAAGAACAAATTTAGCAAGATTCTTAAAGTAAAGGCCTCGATTTAATGTAGGAAGATACACCTGATAGAAACATTTCAGATGCGAGCAAAGATTTCAATTTTGAATGATTTTATCTGCGAAATATAATTTTATATGAATTTTCCGCAATACTCAGAATTATCGTATATTAGCTTACGATAATAACCGTGAATCATACGCTCATATGTAATTATCGTTAGAATATCAAAGCCGCATTTAAATATAATCGATTGCTTTTTTATTGTGGAATCGTTTCCCGATACCTTCCGAAATCTCAAGATGGGGCCCTATTCTCGACGCACACGGAAGGCTATCCGTGTATATATAAGTGTAGCTCCACTAAGGGGTAACGGAACGCCTCATATTTATTGAATTTTCAAACCAATTGTTTGACCATATTCAACAATATTTCTATCATAGAAAAGTTGCAGCGACTGGGAAAGGAAATTAGGAAGTCGATGCTTCTGATATTTAATGCAAAGAATCACGATTATTACTAAACAATGGATTCGAAAATCGATAAATTACTGGGTCTTCTGTTCCCCCTTAACGGAAAGTTTGGTAATTCATCAGTTTCACTCTGCCAAATATTATAAAATTTTTTAATAATTTTACCGAATTTTTTGAATTAATTGTTGTGTTCCGATGTAGCAAGGGTCGGTGACAAGATTTCGAGGAAGACGGACCAAATCCTAATTAAATTTTTACCAAAAACAACAAACTTTTTTTGGAAGTCAATAACCAATTTTTTCAAAAAACAACAATTAAATGAAATTGAGATTATCACCACGTTTTGCGTAACCCAAGGCCACGACGGGGACGTAGTGGTGCATAGGCCTCAAAAAAACCTATCACGACCTATCCTATGCGACACTCGGGATTTTGATGAAGAAATTTATTGACTCAAACACCGCTCACCTTCATTGAGCATTAAAAATTTTAATTTTTCAATTTATTAAGAAAACAAGTACATGGAGCATTAAAATGCGTACTTTTTTCTCGAGTCAATAACTTGTACACATCGCGTGGAACAATATCAATCAAAAATTACCTCATAGAAATTGAAACGAAAAAAAACAAAAAAGCGAAAAAAAACCTCAATAAATTTAATACGGATTAAATGAAACTTCGAAATACTCATCTGAAATTTGGATTTTCCAAAAAAAAAAACAAAAAAAAAACCATTCGCAGTGGTGGCAACTAACTTTTATTACGAAACACACAGTTTTGATGTTTCACTGCAGAGAACCAAAATTATACTGGTCTAGAAAAGGCTCATTTGGTTGAATTACCAAATTTGCCGTTTTCTTAAGACCATTGGTCTCTGTTTATCATTGTGTTTTCACACCAACTGTCTTGGTCAGGAAGAAATCGATTATTTCACGACTACCTCACCTCTCATCATGCCCCCTCCCCCACACTCAATCAAAACAATGAACTCAACTCTCTTTTAAATTTAATATTTTTCTCTATTACTCTAAAATGAAATAAAATAAAATTTGATTAAGCAAGAATGTTATATTCATTGAGTTGTTGAACACAATGAATAAAATTCAAGTTTTTTGACTCGAAATTCACAACTCCACTTATTTTGTAAAAAAATTTTTGTAATTATAATTTTCGAAAATAAAACTCAATGCGAGCCTAGAATAGGCGCACTTAACATGACGGATGAAAAAAATTTCAAAGAAAACGTTCAAAACACTAATTTTCAGTTGGCAGAGCTATACTGCGGAATTACCGAAAGTTTTCACTGAGGAATATGATGCCTGCACGGAGCTCCCTGCAGGGATTTCGTTTCGGCAACAGAGAGGTAGCACAGTTCTTACGTCACTTTGCAAAGTTGACCGGTGAATGACTCTACCTGTGAAGACCCTTCGCAATGAAAAGCAAATACCTGAAACAATGGATAATTTCCGTGAATTTTGTTATTATGAGCTTCTTAATAATTCGGAATTTGACAATTTGGTGATGAGGATGATTATTATCCCCGACAATTGCACGATCCTCTGAATCTCTTTGACTTGTGGTCGAAAGATCGTTTCTTTTTAAATGTGTATCGGTTGATAAATGGAAGAGTCACGCAAATAATTGTGAGCTGGTTAGCTAATATGAGCCCCCACCAGCATGAAGATCCGCTTTAGGTGTTCCAAGGGAGGTAATTATTGGAAAATATGCAATTTTCAGACGATTTCAATTCATCATCAATTTTTCAAGATTATTGGGAAATTAAGTGAGATGGAGCGATTTTGCCTCAATTTTTTTTTTGTAGAGACCCTCAAGAGCTACGAAAAAAGATTCGAACATAAATGTCTCATTTCGGTTAATTTCCGAGATATTTTTCAAAAACCAACGACAAAAAAAAAGGATTTTCTTCTTTCACTTTTTCAACACTGAAATTCCATTATTTTTTACCGATTATCTTGAAAACTAAGTGATATGGCGTAGTTTTACCATTGGAATTTTTTCTAGCTTTTCGATATTTCTACAAAAAAGGATGGGGGCAAGAAATGGTTCTATCTCGCTTAATTTCCGAGGTATTTTCCAGAAACAAACGTCAAAATATAGTATATTATGCACTTAGGGAAGAAAGAAGTCCATCGCGATGGAAATTTGCCTCCCAAGTGAAGCGAGGGTGCAAATTTGTTGTCGAAGTTGATTTTTTTCCAACCATGGTATATATTATATTTTTTGATGCGAGAAACTGAGTTCCTTACTGGTTAGGTGTAAAAAAAGAATTTTTCTATTACATTTTTCCAAAAGTGAAGTCTCATACAATGAGTACCAGCTTTAAGGATAAATCAGAAAGCAAGAGTGCCATCGCGCTCAATCTCCAAGATATTCTCTAAAAACAAACGGCAAAAAAAGAATTTTACTCTTTCACGCTATCAACATTGGAATATTCTCCTATGTCAAATATTTCGGAAAGTAGAATTTTTCTGTAGAAGTTTTTCCAACTGCTGACACTTTCTCTCACCTGCTCTTTTTTCCTTTGATATTCAAAAATAATAGTAACTTAACAATAGTGACGACTAATTCTGCGAATAACAGCTTATGGTGGAGAAATAATTTTCTTGCCCAAGCTTATGCACCTGACCCCTTTCCCCCACTGCGATCTTTCCTAATAACCCCCCAAGCCATCCTGATGTGCTCATTAATACCTGCGGAGGTAGTCACCGATTGGTAAAATTTGGGAAACCAATCATGATTGACCTACAGGCTTCAACGTTCTATTTAAGAACAGGAAATGGAAATGGATTCATCAGTTGTCCTTCAGTCCATTCCACAGTAAAACAGTTCTGAAGTATTGATTCATCATGGAAGTTAACAAAACTGGTATTTCTATCGAAAAGGAAGAAATCAAGAAAGAGGACGCGGAAGATTCCCAAAAGGATGACAGTCACTTGACTAATGTGGCCAACAGTGTCCAACAGTTTCAATGTACTCCACGTCCTTGGAAGGATGGCAAAAAACTCGTTGTACTAGACGTTGACAACCAATTTTTATACGACGCAGAAGGGGAAGGTCCTCGTCATTATCTACAGGAGTTTCTCACGAGGATATCAAAGTTCTACAACATTGTCATCTGGTCTTCAGATTCAATGACAACTTTAAACCAAGAAATGAAGACATTGAGGATTGCGAATAATCCAAATTATGAGATCTCTTTGTTCCTTGACAAAAAGTCTTTGAGTGATAGTTCAGAATCTCCAGAAGATCCAAATTTTGCGAAAAATCCACATGTCATTTGGAAAGAGCATCCCTCTTATTCTCCAAAAAACACGATCATTTTACTCGCTGACCAAGATTATGAAAAAAAAGATGGAGTCGATGATAAGCTCCGAAAATTGTCAGAATATCTTGAATTTATTTCTGACGTCACAGATTTTCGATCACTTGATCATTCGCAATGGACTGAATACCTGGAAGTGCAGAAAAGAAAACAAGCTCATGGGTATGTTTTGAGGGTTAAAGAGATAGTAGATGCATATCAAATTGAAGAACTAAATCCCCTGCGACCGGATAAGAAGTTGCTTGTCCTAGATATTGATCGGACCATATTTACATTGGGTACGACGGAACCCATGAAACGACCGCATTTGGATGAATTTTTGATGAGAGCCTACCAAAACTACGACATCGTCATCTGGTCTGCTCGACCGATGAATGCAATTGATATTGTACTTAATTGGATGCAAATGAAGAATAATCCGGATTATAAAATAGCCTTCCAATTGGATCGAGAAGCAATGGTTAGCATCAAACTGGTGACCAAATTAGAGGCGAAGATCAAACCTTTACATGTAATTTGGGGGAAATATCCCCAATTTTCTGCAAAAAATACTATAATTCTTGATGATCAACAATTAAATTTTGCTATGAATCCACAATCAGGATTATTGGTTAAATCTTATACCGCAGAAGAAGAAAATGCCAGTGAAGACAGGGAATTATTGAAACTTGCTGAATATTTGGAAGCAATTGCGGATGCTGCCGACATTCGATGCTTCAATCATCAAGGGTGGGAGGAGTACATTAGTCATTAATTCTCTCTAAAATTAAAGCGTGACTTAGAAATAAAATACTAGCAAAGATATAAAACCCGAAATGAGTTGAATTTTGATTAAACTTTATTTGAGAATATTCCGAGAACTAAGCAAGACAGGGCGGTTTCGTCGAAATACTTTTGTATAGAGAATTTCACGAGCTACAAGAAAGAATCGGGCGATTTCAGCCCTATGTTACTTAATTTCCGAGATATTCTCAAAAAATTATTGGAAAAAAAATAGAACTAGCCTGCTTTATCTTTGTACTGCTGATATCCAATACCATATTTTATGGATTATCTATTTTTTTAGA
This sequence comes from Aleiodes leptofemur, assembly GCA_963942555.1. Classification (NCBI taxonomy): domain Eukaryota; kingdom Metazoa; phylum Arthropoda; class Insecta; order Hymenoptera; family Braconidae; genus Aleiodes; species Aleiodes leptofemur. Next base: position 15,395,492 of record OZ012609.1, read on the forward strand.
AATATTTGTATCACTCAAAAATTGTTAAAAATATTGTGAGGGATGAATTCATAGAATTCATCTCAATTATGTTACTCCAACAACTCCGAATTGTTGAGCGCTAATGATTTTCTATGAACTATTAATTGATAGGCAAAATCCCAGTACTTCAAACACTCTAAATAGATTGCTTCTTTCTCAGATGTAATTGACAGATTTGCAATGAACAAATCAATTATTAATTAATTTTAAATGAAAATAAAAATTTATTTCAAATTATAACAGTCTCGATTTTTAGTGACCTTCAAGCTCTTCCCAGTAATTTCTTTAACACTAATCATTTTCATGAAGAATAAGTCAGGCGTACGAGTTCACTCATCACCTCAACTACTGTCTTCAAATTTCCAAACAAATAATGACAAAAGTTGCTTATTTCGGAGAAAATTGTCCACGACAATCGATAATCTTCAATTCAGACCGAATAGTTATCAGTTCTACAATTAACTCTCTTTCTCGGAAGTCGGATAAAGTCATGCTCTCTTCCTGTAGAGTGACATTAGTCAATGATGTGTCTCGGATAGCCACTCCCCCACTCTGTGGCCATATGACGCGAGCAGTGTACAGGGTACAATCTGCGCTGTTACGAAGATATTATGCTAATTCTTCTTGTCAAAATTCGATTAATATCGGTAATATGAATTCTATTTTATGAATTAGTGTGTAACAATGAAGTACAGAACATGAAGTAGAAAAAAAATGCGTAATTATTTTGAATGCAAATTTGGAACCCAATGGTTACTGGCTTGTGCGCTCGGCTCAGCCACTGCCACACGCACGTTAGTGTCGTTCTTTTTCTTTGAAAGCTGGCATTAGAACATATAGACACATGCATTCAGTCGACTACCCGTTAATGGCTCACCCATTAATGGCTCACCGGTTAATGGCCTCTCCCCTTTAACCAGCAACGAACCACTCCCCCACTCTATACTTTTCTTAAGGTTTTCTCCATGACTCCCTTTAATAGCCTCTGATGAGTTTATCAAAATCGCTTCAAAACACACGGAAAAAAGAAGACCTGTTCAGACCTCCCAAAAGATTTTTCATTCTGCACCGATGAAATGTATAAATAAATGCGATTTTAAAATTCATATTTTATTTTTTAAGGAAGAATGGTACAGATTTAGAAAAAAATTAGATTTATTATTTATATATCGTCGCCATAGAGTGAAAGGGGTGTAAGTGCCATTTTTCCCGATTTTTTTTCTTCAAAATAACAAAAAGGCGCATCTCCACTATTATTGCTCCAATAGGCTTTCCAAGGCCTTTTATGCAATATTAGTAAGAAAATAAAAAATGATAACCAATAGCCTCTTTGTTTTTAGTGTTTTCATTGAATTTTCTCTAATCATTGAAAAAAAATTGAAAACAAAGAGGCGTAAGTGCCATAGTTTAGATACAAATCGCTAAAAACAATAAGGCGTAAGTGCCAAAATTCGGATGAAAAATCCTAAAAACAAAAGGGCGCAACTCCAAATATTCTCATGAGATAACGAATACTATAAAAAAAAAGAGGCGTAAGTGCGGAGATACGTCCTTTTCACTTTAACTTTAACAATTAGAGCGTTTAAAAAGAAAATAACAAAATGACGTAAGTGTGGAGATACGTCCCTTTCATTTTGAAATTGGTAGTTAGGCCACTTTGTTATTCCAACTTTCAATTATCCAAATAATGTTCCAGAGGCCATAAAAAAACATTTTGGAGTGATAAGTGGACATACGCCCCTTTCACACCAGAATTTCGTGTTTTTGGCGCTTACGCCCCTTTTACTCTAAGGCGACGATATCATTGTTTGCTAATACACTCAAAGCTTCTCTAACAGCTGAAAAACTTGATTCCGATGAAAATTCACCAGAAAAATAATTATCATCAAAATTATTTGTCTTTAAAAGAAAATACATTAAAATTGTGACATTTGGAGGTTATAAACATATATGGGCGCGCAGTAGTAGGGGGGGGGGGGGGCGCGCAGTAGTAAGGGGACGCAAATTCTCGGAAATATTTCCCCTCCGATTCCTAACCAGGCTTTTAGCGGGTAATCGACTGTAATACAAATTTCTTCGAAATTTTATGCTTAATGTTTTCTTCTTTCGTTGAGGCATCGGCCTTCTAAACAAAGCAAAAATAGACAGAAATGACCGAAAAAATGAAATAGAAAATTACCGTCAGTTTTCCTCTATATAGACGGTTTTCCATCATAAAATATAGTTACTGACGGTATTAGGAAATTACCATCAGTTTCCAACAGGAATTACAGGTGAGGTCTGGAATGGTCGACAGACTCCGAAAAATTTCAAAAATTACGGTAATTTCATCTATTTAAGCTTACACTCAGTACGACAGACGTAGAGGGGGGGGGGGGGGGGGGTACGCCTACTTGAGAAAGAGAGTTAACTCGTTGATAAATATGGATTAATTTTTTATTTCTTGTTCTCAGAAAAAACACGAGTTTTCTTCGCAGTTTAGCAAGGAAGTCCGTCATGCTCGTGCTTCGTGCGAGAGAGGGGATGAAACGAACCAATTTCAGGCTGCCAAATCGACGTGGTTTCTCGTTGTCGATATATTTGCTCACGTACTCCACTTTTCCGCGAATTCCTAGAAATAATAATAATTTTTCTGCAAAATAATGGATGAGTTGTGTATTGCAATTCTTGAAAAATTGGTTGAAGAAAAGACTCAATTACTGTTTCACGCCTCTGCTTCTGTTCTGAAACTTCATTTTTTATCAGTGAAGTAGTCGAAAAGAAATAAATGAAAAAAATAATGGGTATCAAAGCGGAATTGTGGAGAGAAGAAACTGAAGACAAAAAAAGTCAATGAATTTCATCTAGTTCCCTGATTATTTATAGTTCTTTTAAAATTTAATCATTTTGATTATGAAATGAACGTGCGGATGAATCGAGGGACATTGCAGGAATACATTTCATGTAAAATTTTATGTTTTTCTACGAAACCCCCTTCGGTATTATCAAATTGCTCTTTTTCTTAATTTTTTTGTGTTCGATGTTTTTAAGTACGAGTCGTGAGTCTGTTATCATTCTCACATTTTTTTTCACAAATGCTAGAAAAATTAAATCTCAGTTCAATTTTTCATCAGTTTATTATCAAAGTACAGTAGAACGTCGATTATCCGAACATCAGTCATCCGAAACGTCAATTATCCGAAGAAAGATGGGATTTATCCGAAAGTCAATTATCCGAATGGTGATTTGGGTTATCCACACATATTAATTATCTAAACAATAATTTTGTTCATTCGAATGCTCAGTTATTCGAACGATTACGCCCTGAATAATCTGCATTCGTTTTGATCTGAAGAATTACTTTTTCCGCAGACTCAAGCGACTTGTGTCTCCGCATTTTGATTATTTTCAAATACATATTTAACTTCGTTTTATACCATTCAATGATACAATGGTTATTATGAAAATTCACCAAGAAATGTTCTTGTATTATTAATGTTCTTTGTATTCTTAAATACAAGATGACGCCAGCATCCAACTTACAAATTGACGAGATAAGAAAAATAAAAAATGATAATTCCAATGGTGTAAAAATGAATCAATTTGGAGAATAACTATCTGATTCCATTGATTTTGACAGTATTAGAATTATAATTGTCGACCCTTCAAGCCCCTGAAGTTTGTAAGGTGGAAGCTGACGTCACCCTGTATATATATTTCAAAATTTTGAAAGAATCAACTGTTTTTTGCCCACGAAATATTAGTGTTCGGTTATCCGAATTTTTGATTATCTGAAAGGGGCTCGGTCCCAATTGATTCAGATAATCGACGCTCTACTGTAATTATAACAACAAAGTGCTACTAAGATGTGTCTTTTTGATATGAGTCAGCGACACTCATGATTGTGTCGATAACTTTTGCTTCTGAATAAAATATGTGATCCTGATTTTTTCCGATTTCGAGAGTTCATCGGAATATGACTCCAAATTTTCCAAAATGCCGAGAGATGATGTTTTTAAAAAAAGGTCCGCATGTGTGTGTGTGTGTGTGTGTGTGTGTGTGTGTGTGTGTGTGTGTGTGTGTGTGTGTGTGTGTGTGTGTGTGTGTGTGTGTGTGTGATGTGCATTACTCGCCTTACTTTGGAAAGAGCTTATCTAGTGATCGGAAAATTTGACAATATATTTACTATGTGTGCCTCAAGTGCTTGAGAAATTTCAGCTGGATGAGCCCAATACTTCCGAAGAAAAAACGGATTGTTGAAGAATAGTTGTTTCAGCTTTTCTTGGAGAAAAATTAATTGACAGCATTATGCTTCTTTTTCACCGAATATGCCCTACCTCTCCCCCCCTCCTTCAAGTCTCGAGACATTTCACTGAAATTTTTTTTTCTCATCTTTAAAATTGGTTTGGAAAAGAAATAAAAAATGATCTTTTTGTCTCAGATTTCAAAAGTAGAAATTCCAAGCTTCAAAAATCGTTTTTTTTATTCTCGATTTGATTATTCCTCACAAAAGTAAAGCTTTTCGAAAATCACAAAAAGATTCGGAAAAATTCTCTGCAATTTCAATTTTTTTTTCTGGGTGTATCATTACTTACTATATATATATATATATATGCTATTTACATACTCAGTAAAACAATTAACGGAGCAGAATATTTGTTCCATTTTTTCAGTGATTTTCAAAAGGCTGTGACTTTGCGAAAAGTGATCGGATCGAAATTAAAAGAAAAAAAATTAAAACTTGGGATATCAATTTTTGATCATCGATATCTTGTGAACTACTGATTGCACAGCGAATGGGTGGGGGGTTTCGTAAACTTGAATCAATGCTCTGTAAGTGGCTTTTGACGTTTTCTTAAAAAAAACAAAATTTCAATCGCAGAACAAGTTTAAAAAAGTGCCAAAAAATGAAGGTTTTTGGGGTTTTTGAAAAACGAGCTGAACTTTGTAAATATTGTGAAAAGTACTGATGTTTCAAGGTTGTTTTCGAGTTTAAGAGATGCCTAAACATGCTGTAAAATTTCAAGTCGATTGGTTGAACTTTTTTGTTAAATTCAAATGATCAAATTTGTGGCAAGAATGTAGGGAGCACATTCCTGCTCTTTAAACATGAATTAATGATGATCGAGATGAAAAAAAATCGTTCTCTTTCTCACACTTTGCATCGAAGACTCATCAATTCTCGAGAAAAAATGGGAAAGAATCATCCCTGGCCTCAACTCATATTTTCCATCTTTGCGCCATATTGATGCATCCCTTCAGGGCTGTTACGAGAATATTTCTTCAAACTCGCGAAAAAGCTCGTTTTAGAGCAGCTGACTTTGGCAAATAAAGATAATCCCATTGCAAAGAACGTCCCATCACATTCCAGACATGCCTGATCGGTTTTTCGAAATTTGGTGAGCATTTTATGCGAAAGTGCAGAAAAAAAAATGAAAAAAACAATTTTCACCTTAATCATCGTTATTCATGTTTAAGGGGCAAAAACGTGCTCCTTCAATTGTTGCTGCAACTTTGGCATTTTCATAAAAAAATGGCCTGGTCGATCGAGTCAAAATTTCACAGGGTGTTTAGGCATACCTTAAGCTCAAAAAACACTTCAAAACATTAGTACTTTTCGCAATATTTGCAGAGTTTAGGCCATTTCCAAAAAACCCCAAAAAAACGTCATTTTTTGGCACTTTTTCAAACCAATTCGTAAGACATTTACAATAATTATAAAATATAGACAAATAAGTAAATAACAAAATGAAGAAAAAAAATCCTGTTGTTGCACTGCTCAATGAGAGAGTGTGATACGGCTTGGAATATTGTCTTCTTCGTCTTTTTCTTTCCGGCTGTGCTGAGATTGGCGTACAGCTGGCCAATCGGCTGGTTGCACTCACCTCACGCCATAGAGTGCAGCAAATTCGCGCACATGTGCTCATTACCGTCACGTCACTACACACTCCGTTGAAGCCATAAAAAGCCGTTTTTCACAGACCGGTCTTTCATTAGATGTGTAGAGTACAGTTCTGACAGGTGGTTGTGTACAATTTTTATTGCAACTAACAAAAATTTTGCGCCAGGCTTCCGTAGCCATTTTGGAGTACGTACAGTGATCGTGAAGACAGAGGTAGTGTGAAAAAAGCTTTCTAAAAAAACTGATCACACATGTCTTGTCAATTTGTGTTTTCTTGATGAAGTTTTTTTTATTAAATAACTATTTTCATCAGGAATTTTCTTATAGATTTTAGATTATTCGGAGTGACTCTGCTTTGGAGCCCACGCCGAAAAAACATGCATCCCCGTCACCGTGAAATGATTGATAGCTGTTATGGTAGAATTGCATGGCGTGTCGATATGAATTTATTATGGTGTAAATTCACGGACTATGGGATTTTCACTAAAAGCAATCCGATAGTAAAACATTGGTTGGTGAGTATTATTTCGATATTTTTAGGAATCGGTTGAAGTATCGCAAATATGAAGTCTTCAAGAACATGATGTTTTTGGGCAAATTGATTCCACTTTGCCACTACTTTTTTCGAAAATATCTCAGAAATTGAGTAAAACAGAGCAATTCTACCTGGATGCTGTTTTTAAAAAGAGAATTTAGAGAGCTACAGAAAAGATAAAAGCAGAGATATTCTCGAAAAACTGATGATGGAATAAAATCGATTTATCTGAAAATTTCATAGCCGTAAGTCTTCAGACGTACATACGAGATTTGATTAATTCTTTGCAACGTATATTTATCATATCAACGCCCTCACCAGAATTGAAGTTTTGTGGCGTTGATCTATTTGTTCATTCACTCCTTCTTCTTGCAATTTATTGATTATGTAATCATCTTTCTTAATATAAAGATTACCAGCCCAACCAGGGTTACCATTAGCGAAAAAGGTCAGTCAAAATTAGTTCGTATGTTTCTCACATTTGAGTACGATAGAAACATGCACTTTTCCCTGAGAATTATTGTTGTCGCTGTATTATGCCATGGTCATTGACTTCATTCCCTCGCATATTATCAGAAAAGAATCGCTAAAAATAATTGATAATCATCGTTTAATTGATTCACTTGATTATCGCGATTCTTAATCATATACAATTCCACGCCAGAAACTATCTAAACTGAATATCATAAATGAGCTATCGTAAACATAAAGTCTTCAAGCATAAGATTGTTTCAGATAAATTGATTACACTTTGCTGCCATTTTTTAAAAGAAATATCTCGGAAGCTAAGCGAGACGGACTGATTTTGCCCTATTTTTTGCGTAGAGAATTTCAAGAGCTACAAAAAAAGATACAGACAAAATTGCTCTATGTCGCTGAGTTTCCGCGATATTCTAAAAAAATTGATAGAATAGAATCAATTTATCTGAAAATTTCATAGTCGTAAGCCTTTAGATGAATCGATTCCAGTGTTATCAACAGTTTTTTTTTTTGAGAATACTTCGGAATCTGAGTGACATAGAGTATTTTATATGATAACCTTGTGACGAATTCTAATCACTAACCCTCTGAGGTGAATTTTGTTTTTCCCATTTTACGACTGTCCGCTCATGACATGGAGTAGAGCGCGTACAAGTTCATAGCGTACATGCGGTACGCTTGCGCTTATAGCTATCTCTGGCGTCCGACGATTGCTTTTGGGATACTTTTATTTCAGAGGGCTAAATTTTATCCAAGCTCTGGGGCTCTTTACATTAATGTCCTTAATATCAACAATTTTCGTAGAGAGTGAGTGGAACGGAAACATTCTTCGTTACCTCGACAATTGGTTCAAAATTTGGAAACAAATACTGATCGAATACTGATAAATGACGATCAATAATCTTTAATTCACTCGAAATAGTTATCTATAATTAACACTTCAATCGATATGAATTTATTTTTTTGTATCCAATTATCATTACAAAATTACGAGTTCTACTCGTAGTCCGGCGAAAAAGTACGTCACGCTCGTGTTTCGCGCCAGAGGGGGGATAAAACGAACGAACTTCGGGTGGCCCAATAGACTTGGTCTTTCGTATTTTATGCATTCTCTTACGTATGCCAATTCTTCTACGAATTATATTTTTATGATGAATCAGTTTCAATTATCGACAGAAGCAGCTAGAAGAAAAAATACATGGAAAAACTTCAGTACGGAGCACGTGCTGGTGAAAATTTCAGTTACATAAATTGATAACGCGCTTTGTTACTTTTTGCCCTATCGTGAAAAAACAATGCTTGATTTTTTTTTTATTATCTCACATTTTTGTTCTTTATATGATCGTAAGAGTGCGCTGTTACCTCCATTTTATACGTAATTCTCGACACCATCTCTGAATTTTTATTGTGTTACACAAAGTTAAGTTACATGCACAAATTATCGAAATTGTCATTATTATTTTTTTTATTCGTTCATGAATCAAATGAATTTTTTTTTCAACTGTCATTCCACATTAAACAAATTGACCAAAACTGTGCACTTTATTACAGGCAGTAGCTTAGAATATGTCTGCCATATTTTGTTCACTTCGAACATGACTCACTCTTAGAATTTTCTTTTGCACAATCTTTTTAAAGAAATGTACTTAGAGCTTCGCGTGTTCACATCCTTTACCATTTTGATAACTTTGAATGAACTATCAATAACTTCAAAGTACTGTCAAACTTGATTGCCAATATATAAACAACAATTCACATTTTTGATCAGTTTCGAATGTTTATGATACTCCTTCAATATAAATAGACGTTATACATTCCGCATCAGGTGTAGATAAAGCTATTGTCACTTCTTTAAAAAACCACGCAATCAGATTACCTCGGTAATAGATTACAGCACCATTCACACCTTTTTTTATCGTCTGTATCTCCAGCGCAGTACGTCTGCATAGCTAGTTGAATGATTATCATTATTGTGTGTATATGTTAATTTTAGATTTTCTTTGACGCTTTCGAATACCTTAATATTTGTTTGGCTGCTACCCACATCTCCATTATGTTTGCTCAGATATCTGCTCATGTAAGTTGTTCCTTTCCGACGCAGCAGGAGCGGAGGCTACAGGCTGTGGAGAAGAGGACACTCGTCGGAGAGCATTGATCATCATCATGAGAGACGTATTTTCAACGTCTCATTTCGATAATTCTTGAAAATTCTGAACGATTTTTCCCGATCACAAGAATCTCATCTACGAATATCGATATCGGAATATCTATGTTGAAGTATAAATAAAAATCCTGTTTTGATTGTTCCAATCTATTTCTGATCATAAAATCGTGTAATAGCACTGTGAGCCAAAAAAGAAATTGTATGTGACAAGATTGGAGACCATTATTTCAATCCCCCGTTCTCCTTAAATTTTCCTTTCTGGAAACTAAAACTCGTGCGAGCACCTCATACACTCACATGTTTATCTTCACGATTTACTACATGCTCGTGAGTAATATGACGCTTTCCGCACTGGTTGACTAATATTCCATAACTAAATTTTAACGATCATTCGTTCTTTTCTAGCCATCTCTGAATGAGCTTGCAACCAAAAAAAATATCATCCTTACTACCAAGGTTATCCGTCAGGAACACGTGTATTATAAAATCATCATGAGCCTCAGAGATTGCGGTTATAACAGTGAGGCAGATTATCTTGAGGGGCTCATCACATTGGAGTCTTATATTGCCCTATCTCACGAAGCACTGACGCTGAGTCGTATGACTAATGAAAATTTGTGAGTTTATATTCTCATGTGCAAACTTATTCTGATCAGTAGCTTATTCATTCACAAAATTCTTCCGTTTCGATTACAGTAATGAAAAGCAACAGAAAAACGACAATAAACGAGCTGAACCAGAAGCTGAAAGAAAATTGATTATTCAAGTTGAAAAGTCAAAACAGTTCCGCGACGTACGTCTTTGCTCACAAGACTTTCCGAGATATCGAATGCGAAGCAGCCCTCGTGGGTTGGTATTGATCATAACAGTGATACATTATGAAAAACGTGGGACACGCTATGGTGCCGAAGTTGACGACGAAAATTTGGCTCAACTGTTCGAGCAAATGGGTTTCACGGTATGTCGGTGTCGTACGGATTTTACTGCACAAGTAAGCCAACTTTTTCTTCCAACAGTTTCATGAGAATATCTTGGAAACTAAGAGAGCTAGGGTGATTCTGCTCCAATCCTTTTTTACAGAAAAATCTCAACAGCTACAATGAAGTTTTCACAGAAATTTCCCTATCTCCCTTAGTTTCCGAGATATCCTAAATTAAAAGAAGCATGGCCTTTTTTCATGTCACCGCGGGACGCTATACATACATTATATTATATATAGAATAGTATACTATGGTATGATATATATATTACATATATATAGGATGCGTATAGTATATATAATACGATATATTGTATATGATATAATATATGATAGATATTATGCATATTATATATTATACAGATGAAATTTACATACATGAAAATCCGGTGGGGCTTGAAATTTGACTACTCCACACGAAATTTTGAGAGGGGGGACCCCATATTCTTGACATGACGCCACTGTAGGTGATGATTCTTAACCGTAGGGCATTGATCTATCGGCTATAGACCATTCTCTCTCTCTGTTTTCGCCTTTCTCCCTCCAATTCACTCAATATGCCTTCTATGGAGTCCGAACTTGCATGCGGGAAGTGGAAATTATGATCCGGGTCGATTTTCTTTGAAACTTTCAATGTGTAGTAAGCATGGACCACTGTAGGTGACTTTTTCCAGCTGTAGAACCTTATTTCATCGGATTTGGAGCATTCCCTCTCTCTGTTTTTGCCTTTCTCCTTTCAAATCACTCAATATGCCTTCTATGGAGTCCGGACTTTTATGCAGGAAGTGGAAATTAGGAGCCGAGTCGATTTTCCATAAAACTTTCAATGTGTAGTGAGCATGGACTAATGCAGGTGACTTTTTCCAGTTGTAGGACCTTATTTCATCGGATTTGGAGCGTTCCCTCTCTCTGTTTTTGTTTTTCCCCCTTCAAATCACTCAATATGCCTTCTATGGAGTCCGAACTTTTATGCAGGAAGTGGAAATTGAAATCCGAGTCGATTTTCCATAAAACTTTCAATGTGTAGTAAGCATGGACCACTGCAGGTGACTTTTTCCAGCTGTAGGACCTTATCTCATTAGATTTAGAGCATTCCCTCTCTCTGTTTTCATCTTTCCCCCTTCAAATCACTCAATATGCCTTTTAAGGAGTCCGAACTTGCATGCGGGGAGTGGAAATTATGATCCGGGTCGATTTTCCTTGGAACTTTCAATGTGTAGTAAGCACGGACCACTGTAGGTGACTTTTTCCAGCTGTAGGACCTCATCTCATCAGATTTGGAGCATTCCCTCTCTCTGTTTTCATCTTTCCCCCTTCAAATCACTCAATATGCCTTTTGAGGAGTCCGAACTTGCATGCGGGAAGTGGAAATTATGATCCGGGTCGATTTTCCTTGGAAATTTCAATGTGTAGTAGGGATGGACCACTGCAGGTGACTTTTTCCAGCTGGAGCACCTTATTTCATCAGATTTGGAGCATTCCCGCTCTCTGTTTTTATCTTTCTCCCTTCAAATCACTCAATATGCCTTCTATGGAGTCCGAACTTTTATGCAGGAAGTGGAAATTGAAATCCGAGTCGATTTTCCATAAAACTTTCAATGTGTAGTAAGCATGGACCACTGCAGGTGACTTTTTCCAGCTGTAGGACCTTATCTCATTAGATTTAGAGCATTCCCTCTCTCTGTTTTCATCTTTCCCCCTTCAAATCACTCAATATGCCTTTTAAGGAGTCCGAACTTGCATGCGGGGAGTGGAAATTATGATCCGGGTCGATTTTCCTTGGAACTTTCAATGTGTAGTAAGCATGGACCACTGCAGGTGACTTTTTCCAGCTGTAGGACCTCATCTCATCAGATTTGGAGCATTCCCTCTCTCTGTTTTCATCTTCCCCCCTTCAAATCACTCAATATGCCTCTAGAGGAGTCCGAACTTGCATGCGGGAAGTGGAAATTATGATCCGGGTCGATTTTCCTTGGAACTTTCAATGTGCAGTGAGCACGGACCACTGCAGGTGACTCTTTCCAGCTGGAGCACCTTATTTCATCAGATTTGGAGCATTCCCTCTCTCTGTTTTCATCTTTCCCCCTTCAAATCACTCAATATGCCTTTTAAGGAGTCCGAACTTGCATGCGGGAAGAGGAAATTATGATCCGGGTCGATTTTCCTTGGAACTTTCAATGTGTAGTAAGCATGGACCACTGCAGGTGACTTTTTCCAGCTGTAGGACCTCATCTCATCAGATTTGGAGCATTCCCTCTCTCTGTTTTCATCTTCCCCCCTTCAAATCACTCAATATGCCTCTAGAGGAGTCCGAACTTGCATGCGGGAAGTGGAAATTATGATCCGGGTCGATTTTCCTTGGAACTTTCAATGTGCAGTGAGCACGGACCACTGCAGGTGACTCTTTCCAGCTGGAGCACCTTATTTCATCAGATTTGGAGCATTCCCTCTCTCTGTTTTCATCTTTCCCCCTTCAAATCACTCAATATGCCTTTTAAGGAGTCCGAACTTGCATGCGGGGAGTGGAAATTATGATCCGGGTCGATTTTCCTTGGAACTTTCAATGTGTAGTAAGCATGGACCACTGCAGGTGACTTTTTCCAGCTGGAGCACCTAATTTGATCAGATTTGGAGCATTCCCTCTCTCTGTTTTTATCTTTCTCCCTTCAAATCACTCAATATGCCTTCTATGGAGTCCGAACTTCTATGCAGGAAGTGGAAATTAGGAGCCGAGTCGATTTTCCATAAAACTTTCAATGTGTAGTGAGCATGGACCACTGCAGGTGACTTTTTCCAGCTGTAGGACCTTATTTCATCGGATTTGGAGCGTTCCCTCTCTCTGTTTTTGTTTTTCCCCCTTCAAATCACTCAATATGCCTTCTATGGAGTCCGAACTTTTATGCAGGAAGTGGAAATTATGATCCGGGTCGATTTTCCTTGGAACTTTCAATGTGTAGTGAGCACGGACCACTGTAGGTGACTTTTTCCAGCTGTAGGACCTCATCTCATCAGATTTGGAGCATTCCCTCTCTCTGTTTTCATCTTTCTCCCTTCAAATCACTCGATATGCCTTCTATGGAGTCCGAACTTTTATGCAGTAAGTGGAAATTATGATCCGGGTCGATTTTCCTTGGAACTTTTAATGTGTAGTAGGCATGGACCACTGCAGGTGACTTTTTCCAGCTAAAGGACCTCATCTCATCGGATTTGGGGCATTCCCTCTCTCTGTTTTCATCTTTCCCCCTTCAAATCACTCAATATGCCTTTTGAGGAGTCCGAACTTGCATGCGGGAAGTGGAAATTATGATCCGGGTCGATTTTCCTTGGAACTTTCAATGTGTAGTAAGCATGGACCACTGTAGGTGACTTTTTCCAGCTGGAGCACCTTATTTCATCGGATTCGGAGCATTCCCTCTCTCTGTTGTTGTTTTTCTCCTTTCAAATCACTCAATATGCCTTCTATGGAGTCCGAACTTTTATGCAGGAAGTGGAAATTGAAATCCGAGTCGATTTTCCATAAAACTTTCAATGTGTAGTAAGCATGGACCACTGCAGGTGACTTTTTCCAGCTGGAGCACCTTATTTCATCAGATTTGGAGCATTCCCTCTCTCTGTTTTCATCTTTCCCCCTTCAAATCACTCAATATGCCTTTTGAGGAGTCCGAAATTGCATGCGGGAAGTGGAAATTGAAATCCGAGTCGATTTTCCATAAAACTTTCAATGTGTAGTAAGCATGGACCACTGTAGGTGACTTTTTCCAGCTGGAGCACCTAATTTCATCAGATTTGGAGCATTCCCTCTCTCTGTTTTTCTCTTTTTCCCTTCAAATCACTCAATATGCCTTCTATGGAGTCCGAACTTCTATGCAGGAAGTGGAAATTAGGATCCGAGTCGATTTTCCATAAAACTTTCAATGTGTAGTAAGCATGGACCACTGCAGGTGACTTTTTCCAGCTGTAAAACCTTATCTCATCAGATTTGGAGCATTCCCTCTCTCTGTTTTCATCTTTATCCTTTCAAATCACTCAATATGCCTTCTATGGAGTCCGAACTTGCATGCGGGAAGTGGAAATTATGATCCGGGTCGACTTTCCTTGAACTTTCAATGTGTAGTAAGCATGGACCACTGTAGGTGACTTTTTCCAGCTGTAGGACCTTATCTCATCGGATTTGGAGCATTCCCTCTCTCTGTTTTTGTTTTTCCCCCTTCAAATCACTCAATATGCCTTCTATGGAGTCCGAACTTTTATGCAGGAAGTGGAAATTATGATCCGGGTCGATTTTCCTTGGAACTTTCAATGTGTAGTAAGCACGGACCACTGTAGGTGACTTTTTCCAGCTGTAGGACCTCATCTCATCAGATTTGGAGCATTCCCTCTCTCTGTTTTCATCTTTCTCCCTTCAAATCACTCGATATGCCTTCTATGGAGTCCGAACTTTTATGCAGGAAGTGGAAATTATGATCCGGGTCGATTTTCCTTGGAACTTTTAATGTGTAGTAGGCATGGACCACTGTAGGTGACTTTTTCCAGCTGGAGCACCTAATTTCATCAGATTTGGAGCATTCCCTCTCTCTGTTTTTCTCTTTTTCCCTTCAAATCACTCAATATGCCTTCTATGGAGTCCGAACTTCTATGCAGGAAGTGGAAATTAGGATCCGAGTCGATTTTCCATAAAACTTTCAATGTGTAGTAAGCATGGACCACTGCAGGTGACTTTTTCCAGCTGTAAAACCTTATCTCATCAGATTTGGAGCATTCCCTCTCTCTGTTTTCATCTTTATCCTTTCAAATCACTCAATATGCCTTCTATGGAGTCCGAACTTGCATGCGGGAAGTGGAAATTATGATCCGGGTCGACTTTCCTTGAACTTTCAATGTGTAGTAAGCATGGACCACTGTAGGTGACTTTTTCCAGCTGTAGGACCTTATCTCATCGGATTTGGAGCATTCCCTCTCTCTGTTTTTGTTTTTCTCCCTTCAAATCACTCAATATGCCTCCTATGGAGTTCCTTCGGGATGATGCCTCATAAAACGTCCAATGGTTAGTGAGCTCGGACCACTGTAGGTGACGTTTTCCAGCCTTGTACTTTTCGGATTTCACAGCAGAAGTCTCGCGATTCACTTCACTTTCACTCTATTCTATAGATCGCACAGTGGCAAGGGCCATGTCACATCCCTTTTGATATAGCTATATGCTGGGAAGGGCGAAATATATATTCAACCATTGGGCACCCCCTATTTCTCCGGTGATGAATGATATATTCAAATTCGGAGAGCATTCCCATTTGTACTTTTCGAATTTTACAGCGGAAGTCCCGCGATTTGCTTCATTCTGGCTATATTCTATAGATCGCACAGTGGCAAGGGCCATGTCACATCCATTTTGATATAGCTATAAGCTGGGAAGGGCGAAATATATATTCAACCATTAGGCACCCTCTGTTTCTCCGGTGGATAAAAGACATACGTGCAAAAATATGTCATCTACACATGTTGGTCTCAAATGTTTCTATGGACTGAGGGATGTTTTTTTATACTCCAAAAAAATCTCCAAAAATCTATGACATCCACAATTATGAACTGAAAATTGAAAAAAAAAAATACATAAAATGAAATTCAAAAAAAAAACTAGTGTATGTGTCGGGGTCGAAAAGAGGAACCGAGATAAAGAAGAGAAAGGAAGAAAAACCCAGGGTGTTAATTAAGTGTAAAGAGTGATTGTTGATTTGGTGTGACGAGACGAGGAAGTCTATTGTCCTCCAGTAGTGTAATTTCAATGTTAATAAATAAATCAAGAGACTCATGGGCACAATTAAAAATATGACACTTGCACACGTTGGACTCTGTGAAATTGATTAATTTTTGTTTTTTATACACTCCAACGAATCAATTCAAGAATAATATTGTAGATAGATTTTTTCGGATGATTTCATCAATCAGCTGAGGAAGTTTCAGATCGAAATTTCAAAAAACCTTTTTTGTAGAAAACGTCAGGACTTACTAAAGAAGTTTCTTGACATTTTCCTCTAAATCAACCCGTCTCATAAATATTAGTGATTCAACTCAAGAGGGAAATAATCGTAAAAAATGGTGATTTAACTTCAAATGATAAGAATTCTCATATAATAGAGAATTTCTATATTATAACAATTCTTTTCAATCAACAAAACCTGTTGTTTATTGATATATCAAGGGTAAAAAGACAATTTATCGATTGATTAGGCTATTTATAGGCTGTATTTCTTCATTTATACATTCATGCTTGGGCTAGCACCTTAAGCAAAGTAATACGCACGCGTAGCGCGCGAAACAGTCCAGTCTCGATAAAAAGTATGGCCAAAGAAATTCACTCATCCTGTTCTACCTCTCCGCTACTGAATATTATTTCATTCTGTAATCATCAACGTTATCATCATCAATGAGTTCTCCAAATCCATTTTCTTTTAGGAAATTAAACAAAAAGTCCAAAACTTTTCTAAAACAGCTTCATTGAAAGATGTGGACTCTTGTTTTGTAATCATATCAGGACACGGAAATCAATGTTCAGTAAATGGAGGGATAATTCTTGGATCCAATTATTACACTCGAAAAAAAAAAGAAAGGAAGAATGCTGTAGTGTCTGTTACTGAACTCTTACAGTTCTTCACCAGTGAAAATTGCCCTCAGCTGAAGGGTAAACCAAAAGTCTTCATTTTCCAAACATGCAGGTAAGGAAAATCTTCATGAATTATATTCACTCTATTATTATTTCCTGAGGAGCAATTACCATAATTTTTAATTTCTGTTGTAGAGGTCAGTTAGAACAACGCCCTCGAGCTATACGGTGCAATGGAAAAATTTCGAACGAGGGTCCCTGCTATGGTCGCCCTACTGGCCATGTGGCAAAACAAGAGTCTCGCGAATACGATGATATGTTAGTAGCACATGCGACACTGCGAGGACATAAATGCTATCGTCATAAAGTGTATGGTTCCTGGTTTATTCAGATACTCTGCGAGGTATTCATGAAACATGCCTGGAACTCTCCAATCCATGACCTGTTTAGCAGGGCAAGTATTGAGTTCTTTTTCCTGTTAGTATCCTAAGAACTTGTGATTCATTGAATATTTCTCTCAGTAGTTGAAGCGAAGTCGATTCAGGACCAGAATGAGTCATCACATTATTTTATTATCATTATTATTATTCGTGGGAGGGATGAGCGTTGGGGAGGGTACGAAACTGCGGTGAAAATGTATTCGGATATTCTTCCATAATTTTTTAAATTTATTCATCGGGGAACTACTTCATTGCCTGCTGAATACATTTTTTTTGTCATTTAGTCATCGACATATAGTGTTGTAACGTCCAGAAAAACTGAGACGTTTTTTTTTATTTTTTTTTCGAATAAAAGAAATTTTGTAGACAATGGTGAATACGATTCACCATTGTTCTAATAAAATGATAAGAGACATCCGGTGTAAATAACACGGATCGTCTCAAATCAAAGTATTTTTTTTTATTTATTTAAATTTTTATTATTGGAATGAGTGGAGAGGGGAGAAAATGAGTTGAATAACTCGATGCTCTCTTTTCTCTCTCGCTCTTCCACTGATGGTCAAGGGCATCGAATTACTATGCCTTGACAACAGTGGAAAATGCGAGCATTTTCCCACTCCTTCAATTGTGAGGTGCCAATCAGGTGTGATTTCTGTCACCAGATTGACCCCACTATTGAATAAATTAGGAGAAGGGGCAATCGACAACCGCGAAGTCGTTGCACTCCTTACCCTAATTAAGTTAGTTGGGTGCGGATGACGAAAGAAGAAAAAGTAAAAATTTTGGAAAAGAATAATTAATTGTTATGAAAAGAAAGGAAAAGGAATTAAGACATTGAGTGAATAATATTTAGTGAGAAACTAAAGTTAAAGAAAAAAAAACTGTGAATCTTGAGAATTGTTGAAAAAAGAAAAAAAAAGTAAAGAAATTTTTGTGTAAGAAGAAAGTGTAGATAGTGAGAGTTTAAAACGAGAAAGACGGAAAAATAGTTAAATTACAAATGAATAAAAAAAAACAAATGGAATAATTAAAGAATTGTGAAAATAGAAATATTTTGATTAATGAGAAGAAAAAGAAGTGGGAATTTTGATAATAATGGATAAAGAGTCAAAGAGAGAACGAGAAAAGAACTTGGAAGAATAAAAAAAAAAAGATAAGTAGATACATTTAATTGAAACCGTGGATACTGCGTGCGCAGATCTCATGCATTTGAAATAAAAAAAAAGTTAAAATATCAAAAATCATTAATCTGAGCATTTTTGTTAAATTTTGTTCTATTTTTGTTAAATTTTGGGAATTATTTTTATAAGGAAATTAATTGATTGAATTGGAATTTCTATAAAAATCAATTGGAAAATCGATTTATTATTTTTGTTAGATATTGGGAATTGTTTTTATTGAGAAAATTAAATAATTGAAATTAAAATTTAATTGGAAATTAATTGAAAAATCAAATTGTAATTTTTGCTAGATTTTGGGAATTGCTTTTCTTAGAAAATTAAATAATTGAAATTCAAATCATTTGGAAATTAATTGAGGAATGGAAATATTATCTTTGTCAAATTTTGTGAATTATTGTTATTAATGAAATTGAATATTTTAAATCCGAATTCATTGGAAATTCATGGGAAAATCTTAGAAATATTTTTGTAAAATCGTCAAAATTATTTTTATTCAGGAAATATAAACCAAATAATATTAAAAAGTATCTGTTATTTTCATCTTGTCACCCTATTAGAAATAGTTGAACGCAAAAACTCCCTTCTTCCTATCCCGAGCTATTGGTTTTTAACTAGGCTCAAAACAGGAAAAATTAAATAATCCATGCTATTTTAGAATTATTAGCAATAATAGTTCTGACGTAACAGTGTACAATAAATGACAATTCCGTCGTGGAGTTTACACAGCGAATTCGTATGTTATTGTAACTTTGCAGTAACCGACTCTTAGTTTCACTTAAAATGAGATGAATCTATTTATTCATTGACAAGCGTGATAAATGTATGAGTACAAGATGGAATACATCATTGCACGAATATGCTTCTCTGTTATTCAATCACCAATATATGAAGTGTACAATAAGTAACAACTCTGTCACGGAGTTTAGACGGCGAAGGGACAATATATAGTCCCGTCGCAATTACCGAGTCTTATTTTCACTTCAGATAACATGGGTTAATTCATCCATCGGTGAACGCAATGAATATGCGCATACAAGGTTGGAATACATCATAGAATATGTTTTCTGTCATTTAGCCATCGAAATATGGAGTGTACGATAAGTAATAATTCAGTCGTGTAGACTACATATAAGAGAAGTTTGGATGAAAAATCATGATCATTCCAAATACCTTAGCGGGTGGTTCTGGGTGAATCAATTGAAGTACATTTTTGTTGGTGCGAGACAGGGTTTGGAGTTGAAATTATGTGATTTGTTCATTTAAATGGATAATAAAATTGGCGGTGGGGGATGAGGCTTTCTCTAACACACCAATTATTTCACTTGAATAATAATCCCCCACTATTTGGCCAATTCTTCGGTAATTTGAACAGCAAACAATTCCAAGAGCCCTATCTCCTTCAATTCGATCACCCAATACCTAAAGCTCGATATCATTTTTTATACATCCTGGGTCATCAACAAATTCACGAAACCTCAACTCGCATTAAGCTAAAAATATCTTATGAAACTTAAGAACCTTTGGATAAACAAATTTTGTATCTTATTCCAACAATTCATTAAACAATGAAGTCTCCACATACATGAACACACAGATGTTTCGTACTATAAAAGCTGATGAAATTTCATTTTTTTTGTATCAAGCTCTAGATGTGAAAGAATTGATACTTGGAAATTATTTTGGTCAAGTCATGTTCTAGCTGCGCTGCTACAGTACTCTTGTCATGCAAAGTACATGAGTTATGAGTATAATCAAAGTCCACGTTCATTTAAATTCCCGGGTTGAATTTTTTTTTATCAAGTTCCAGATGTCAACTATTTTATCCCCGAAAATCATGTCAGTAGAGTCATGTTCTAGCTCCATTGCTGGAGTACTCTCATAACTCGAAGTCAATAAAATCATCAAGAGTCCAGAGAACATGAGGAGCGATTTATAAGTGCAATCAATCTCCATGTTTATTCGAATTCTGGAGACAAATTTTTTGCACCAAGTTCTAAATGTCAAGCATTTAATCCCTGAAAATCATTTTGATCAAGTCATGGTCTAGCTGCATTGCTAGAGTACACTCGACATTCGAAGTTGATGAGATCATCACGAGTGGAGAGAACAATAACCCGATACTCATGTTCTTTGTACTCTCGATGATTTGATCGACTTCGAATGGCAAGAGTACTCCAGCAACGCAGCTAGAATATAACTTGATGAACATGATTTTCAAATATTAAATGTTTCTCATTTGGAACTTGATACAAAATGGAATGAAATTTCATCAGCTTTTATAGTACGGAACTCCAATGTGTTACTGTGTGTGGAGACTTATCGTTCAATGAATTATTGGAATGAAATATAAGATTTGTTTATTTACGCACTTCCTCTGTAGATGTGGTTACAGAGTTTTCTCGGCTAGGTTCTTAAATTCCATAGAACGTTATTATCTTAATGTGAGTTGAAGTTCCGTGAAACTGTTGATGACCCAGGATATTTGAAAAATGATATCGAGTTGTAGGTATTCATAAGTGAGCGAATTGATGGAGATAAGCCTCTTGGAATTGTTTGCTTTTCGAATTACCAGAAACTTGACCAAATAATGGGGGATTACTATTCGAGTGAAATGATTGGTGTGTGAGAGAAAATATGCATCCACCACCCATTTTCTAGCAATACGTTGCGAGATTTTATCAAACTTCTAGATATTTAAGTAGAATTCCGTAACGCCTGAATTTCATTGGTTAATCGAAACCGCAAGTTGCGCGGGATATTCGAAATATCTGTTAGAACGATAGAAAGATAATCAGAGCTACCCTTTCGCGGCACATTTGAGGTTCAACCCAACCTAACCGCAGATAAATAAAAAATAAATGTTATGTATCAAAATATCGTGCATAAAATGTTACATTCCTTTCCATTGATAGAAATAAACAGTTATGATTTGAGAGAAATCTATTCCTTCAATTTTGAAACATAATTATTTAAAATTTTATTTATAGATTGATGAACTCCTGAAAGAAAGATATCAAGGTATATCACAAACTCCAAGTTATGAATACATTGGATTCAATAAGCATCTATATATCAACCCTGGACTGACCGAGGAATCGACAGAGGATCTTCCATCTTCAGTAATACATAACGGTTGAGACCAAGATTGCAATATTTTTCAAGTACACGTGGTAGAATTTAGATGCTCTCCAGAAAATCCTGTACAATTTTTCAACTATAATTATGATGCATTCTACTTCATATCAGAGGAATGCATTATTGGTAATGAGGTATATGAGTGAATCGACAAGGAGATACTCAGGCTCAAAGTTTGATCCGAAATTCTTCAACGATTAGTTTTTTTATGCTCAACTTTCCGTTCAAGTCTTTCCTCTAGTTTTTATCAAGTTTCCACCTCGTCAATTCAGCAGCGAAGGAGTAAAATAGGATAAGTCGATTTCTTCTTTCAACGATCTTCCTCAAATACCTCCGAAAGTAATGGAGATACCCTCATTTCACTCTAGTACTTCTTTGACGCTCAAATTCTCAACAAAAATGGATTAGGGTTAAAAAAGCCTATCTCCATGAGTTTTCAGAACATTTGAGAGAATAGATCGCTGAAGAAATAGGTTGATCCTGTTTTTCCCTACACTACTGAATTGATTCGGTGGGACTAAGTTTGATAGCTTCTCTTAGTGGCCTCAGTATTTTCTAATCAGCTTTATAACAGTTCAGGTTTCTACGACAACGGGGCCTTATTTCAGTATTAGATGTAGGAGGATATGAACTCTTGTTCACGGGCCAAGGAAATAAATAGATATGTATCAATTGTTAATCATAAATATGGAATGGTGAAGCACTATTAATTCAAGAGAGGATCGTATGTGGAAGTCCATATATAGGTGAACATATCGATATATAGGGATCCTGCATCTATTACATTAATATAGGAGAAGGACGGGTAGAATGGACATGGAACGGTTAAACGGACACATTTTCGTTCCAATGTTTTACGTTATGGAAATTGCTTAAAATGAGTGAATAGCAGATAAAATTTTCGTTGAAAAATATGTGAAAATTTCATTTTTCAGAATTTTTAGATAATTTATGTTTTTAGCCGAACATCACGGTTTTAGCCCTTTACGATATTTGGTTTCTTTTCTATTTTGAGGATATCCTTGGTTCCATTGGTCAGAGCGACTTGGGACTAGTCTTGTATACAAGGTTAGGTCGTTTGTGATTAATACGTGTGGTTTGAGAAGAAAATTATGATGTTATTTTTTTGTATTAGAGATTATGATGATGTAATGAGGAAATTAAATTCCGTAAATTGAGTCACTCAAAAATAATTATAAAAAAAATTTGAAGCCACATGGATTGATGGGAAATGACTACACCTTTTATTTAACCCTAGACTGGTCGCTTGCCGTGCCCCTACGACTTTAGTCCCGTCATGAGGGATTTGCAAAATACGTCATTTTAGCTGCAGCGAATCAAAATTTGCAGAATATTTCATTTGAAAAATATAACAGTTTGTCAAACATTTCAATGAACAAAGTCGATTTTTTTCATGAATTTTACGCTCAGACAAATGATTATGAAGAAATAAAAATGGTGCAGCCGGCGAATGCCTCATAGGGGGGCCAGTCTAGGGTTTGATTAAGGCTCAGGGCATTTCATGTGAACAACTGGATATAAATCCCTGGAACTTTGAGGAGATGATAGTTCGTTGAATTCTTTAGAACTTTCAAAATCTTCTAGTAAATTGATGAAGGAAAACTATTCGCTACTCAGAATGGAAGTATTCCACATAATTAAATCTACTATAATACACTTCATTTGACCTCCCACTCGTGTGCAGAAGGGCAGAATGTTCAGAAAAATAACAAAATAACAAAAAAAAATCAGTTGATTTCCTGAGCTCGGGCAATTAACCCAATTAGAGTTGTCACAAGTTTTCCACCGGAAATTTCTTCAGCTTCTCAATGGAATTATATAAAAAATCTATCTCAAGCCGTTTCATTAGAATGTCCATTTTACCCCACTTCCCCCTAATTTCATCTACATAAGTGATTTTAAAAAGTGATATTGAAGAGAAGACAAAATCTAAAAATCGAGACAAGAACCATTAATGATTGCATACAAAAGAGCTGGACATTTGATCTCATTTCCTCTTTGCGCTACTTTCAACTAAAATTTCATGATGAATGCACATTGAACTTTCTCGACCAGGAACTTAACTTTTTACGAAATAATGAATTATGTGATTATTTGAGGTATTCCAAAAATAAGATGATTCTGACCGAAAATGAGCAATAATGATTTTCAGTACATGATAGATATTATTATTGGATTAGCAGAGTTATTTATGAATGCCCGGGGAAAGTTTTTTTTTTATATAACTCAATCTCATCATATCCAATTCTATCTAATTAGATAGAATTAGATATGATGAGATCTGTAGTCATATTTCGGTAGATATGAGGTCATATCTGTAGAGGTTCAAGCCGATATGCTAGTAGATCCGATGAGATCTGAGAGATCCACAACGGAACAGCCCAGATCTAAGTGAGATATACTTATATCGTTGCCTGAGAGTCAAAAGGGCGTAAGTCCTGTATATAAGCATAGCACTTACGCCCCTTTGTTCCTCAGGCGACGATATATATTTAGATCTTGGAAGATCTGAAATTTGATAGAATTGGATGTGATCAGATCTGAAGTTCAGAAACTTTTTGCACTTTTCGAGATCTATATCTAATTAGATATAATTATATCAACAACAAAATTTCATGGACGCTTCTGCTCCATAGCGGATGAGTCATTCAAAGTTCCCCACCAGAAGGGGATAATTAATCATTCATTTAGCTGTTTTCCAACAATAATATTTATTGAATGCTGAGAAAATCATGACTGTAGAATAATGAGCTTATGTGACATCGCCAGTATGCCATCTAGTACTTATGAGACGAATGCCATGCTTTTTGGGGAATTTGATGTATTGTGATGATATAATCTTGTGTCTCCCCCAAGAGTACTACTCAGTGATTATTTAATATATTTATTCCTCAATATGTTCAGAATATTTTGAGTTTTTATCAATTATTTCAACAAATGGAAGAGGAAATGAATTATTGCCATTCATATAGAACTAAAGCCCAGTCCTGCAAAATTGGCATTAGTAGCTCGTAAGACAACTAACAAAAAAACGTGACACTGAAATGATACAGCCTCTCCTGCTTCGAGAAATATTAATGTTTCGAAATTATATTTCATTGAAATAGTTTCAGTGTATTTCCATTATTTTCGGAGTGCTATGATTTTTCAAAATATTCCTTCAGCCATTTCCTCTTCTCAAACTGTCGACTTAAAAAAAAAATTAGATATTTTGGTAATTTTTCAGTAATTCAACATTTTTGTTTTTCAAATTATTATTGTTATTTTCGAAATTGTAATAGATATAAGTATGACGTGTGTAGCAACATACGTCGTGAATTATATTGCATATTTATTCCATGTTTCGTTCAAGATTCTATTTTATAAAAAATGATACAAAATATCATCCAGATGCTGAATAAGCATTCCCGGTGAGACGTGAGTTAACGTTAATTTTTCTAAAACGAGTTCGACTGTAGAATTGTCATCGATGGTTTTTTCGGTAATCCGAAAAAATAGCAGTGGAAAAAATAGCCCAGGAAAAAATAGACCGGAAAAAATAGATCCGGGAAAAATAGCCCATGGATAAAATAGACCGGAAAAAATAGCCCATGGAAAAAATAGCCGTGGAAAAGATAGACCACGCTAAAAATGGTCTATGGAAAAAAAAAATACGCAAAGAATGGTCCCCACCCACTGTCCATTCACCCAACTCCCCCACATCAACCATATTAACCACCCACCCACTGTTCATTCACCCAATTTTTTGCAAGGGCTATTTTTTCCGCGGCTATTTTTCCCATGGGCTATTTTTTCCGTCGGCTATTTTTTCCATGGGCTACTTTTTCCATGGGCTATTTTTTCCGGTCTATTTTTTCCGATCTATTTTTTCCATGGGCTATTTTTTCCGCAACTCGCACCGAAGTCCAGTCACTTGGTAGAATTCCTTCGACTGGACACCTTCGTGTATCTCTTGGAAAGACGACAAGTCTTAGATATGTGTACCACCGTAAATCTAAGAATAGTTCTGCGTATGAACTCTTAATAACTTTTGTAACATTTAAGTATGAAACATTAAAAGGACATCCTAATATAATCGATTGCTTTATTATTGTAGAAGTGTTTCCCGAATACCTCCCGAAATCTTAACCTGATCAAGTGGATCTACCCATAACCTCCTCCAAACGAGCTAGTCGATGAGTTATTGAATAAATTTTCAATGGTGAGTTGATGCAATGGGAAGTGTGTGCGTGATTATTAGGATTTTCAATAACTTGATAACTTCAGAAATAAAAATCATAAGAAGTAAAATAGGATAAGTCAATTTTTTTGTCATTCGTTTCATGAGAATATCTCTTGCGAAAATGGATTGAGATAACAAAGGCAAATCTTCATGATATTTTGTGAAAACAGGTACTGAAACCGCCTTCTTTTTCCGTTTTCATATTTCGAAACTAAATGAGGAAATTATTCAGAAGAACAAAATAGAGAGCGTAATTCGGAATAACGTTTTTCTGGAGGTCGGAAGTGGTAATGGAATTGCCAACAAAAATACTTTAAGAGCGAAAATACCCAAATATATGTTAGATCAGAGATACATTACAATTAACTTATGAATATCAAAAGAAGTTTTAATGATGAATGAATATTAAAAAATAATGATAACTTCGAACACTTCGAATCGAAGCTCTGCACCTTTGTTGATGAACATTAGACGAAGTTTCGATTAATCCAGGCCACCATTTCCCACCTGAATTTAATGCAGATGACAATGGACAGACACCACTTGAATAGAGATACTGTTATGTGGATCATTCAGGAGAGAAAAAAATGATGCATAATAATAGAATCAAATAATCTCAATGAAGAAAAATATGTAAATTCGGATTCTATTCTATTTTTTGTTATATCATTCAACAATTTCACGTCACTCGCATACGCAAAATTTATATTATAAAGAAGAATTATAGAATACTGAGATTGTGCTATGGTTGCGTGTATTACGATATATTGTAATCGAAACACAATTTCACAAATAGAAAAATGAAGTTAACCAGAACTTGAAGAATTTATAATAAAATAGAAAGCATCTCGTAACCCCTACCTGTTAACTTCACGTATGGATTAGTTATTATTCTATCATTCAGTTCAATTACGAACGAGTCGTTATCATTCACGCTGAATCCTAAAAAATTGTATTAAAATATCTAATTTCACATAATTAATTGTGAATCAATTGAATTGAGGCTTGAGTAAGAGAACCTCAATGCATAAAAATGGCGCGCTGAGTTGGCTTGCAATCGACAATAGTATTCAAATTCGACGTGTATGCTACACAAGAAAATTGTCACTTATAGGACAATGTATATGTATATATCGATGGCTGAAATGACAGAAAAATGTATTTCATATGCTTATACACAGCTAATACGTCTCTCTGTTATTTGGCTATCGATATAGTAGTTCACTCCCTTGCCAAAACACAATGTTATGAATAAATTTTGAGGATTATGAAAAGTTCCAATCAATATAAAAATTAAATCACTACAAACACTACCGAATTAGTAGGTGCTCTACTTTAATTTCAATAACTATAAAAAAAAGAGCAAGGCCAAAAGGCCGTGCCCTTATTAGTTTCCGAGATATTCTCGGAAAACCGCTACTGAATGCAGTAACGAATAGATGAAACAGGACCAGTCAATTTCGTTCAGCCTTCTTTCGAGAATATCTTGGACACTAACGGAGATACGCCCTTTTTGCACTGATTTTTTTTGTGCAGAATGTCGAGAGCTAGAAAAAGTCTCAGAGGAAAATTGCCCTGTCTGGCTTACTTTCGACGATATTTCCAAAAAATGTTGCTGAATTCAGTAGCGAAAGCATAAAACAATAGAAATCCATGTCTGTTATTAATTCATAGAATATATCTCCGAAACTGAGCGAGATGGCAAAATTTCTGCGAACGCCTCTCGTCGTAAAGGATTCTACGAATCTAAAAGAAGGGGTCTTCAACAATTGCGCTATTTGACTTGGTTCCTGAGAAATTCTTCAAAGAAATTAGAACAATTTTCGACCAGTGGACATTTTCCGTCACCTGCTTCTCTCCCTTTGAATATTCAAAAATGGTAGTTACGTAACAATAGTGAAGACTCATCCTGCGAATAATGGTGTATGGTGGAGAATTAATTTTTCCGTGTAAGCTTATGCACCTGACACTCCCCTCCCCTGTGGCGATACTTCCGCATAAACCCTCAAGCCCTCCTAGGGTCTTCATCAATACGTGAGGATCGGTTCACTGATTGGCACAATTCGGAGATCCAATCATGATTGACCCACATACTCCGTCGTTTTATTTAAGAGCGTGAAAATGCAATGGATTCATCAGTTGTTCTTCAGTCTATTCCATTGTAAAGGAGTTCTGAAGTACTAATTCATCATGGACGCTAACAAAAATGATAATATTTCTGGTGAAGGAGAAGAAATCAAAAAGGAAAATACGGCAGATATCCAAATTGATGACAATCATTTGTCTAATGTTATCAACAGTGTCCAACGGCTTCAATTTACATCACGTTCTTGGAAGGAGGACAAAAAACTTGTAATATTAGATGCGGATAACAAATTTTTGTACGACACAGAAGGAAAAGGTCCTCGCCATTATCTACACGAGTTTCTCACTAGAGTTTCAAAATTCTATAACATTGTCATCTGGTCTTCAGACTTAATGACAATTTTAACTGAAGAAATGAAGACATTGGGAATTACGAATAATCCCAATTACGAAATCTCTCTGTTCCTTGACAGAAAGTTTTGGAGTGACACTTTAGAGTCTCCAGAAGGTCCAAATTTTTCGAAAAATCCACATGTAATTTGGAAGGAGTATCCCTCTCATTCTCCAAAAAACACAATCATCTTACTCGCTGACGAAGATTATGGAAAGAAGGATGGAGTTGATGATAAGCTCCAAAAATTGTCAGAATATCTTGAATTTATTTCTGACGTTACAGACTTTCGATCACTTGATCATTCGCAATGGACAGAATACCTAGAAGTGCAGAAAGAAAAACAAGTCCATGATTATGTTTCGAAGGTTAAAGAGGTAGTGAGTGCATATGAAATTGAAGAATTGAATTCACTGCGACCGGGCAAGAAGCTACTTGTCCTAGATATTGATCGTACGATCTTTGCACTGGGCAAGACAAAACCCATGAGACGACCGCATTTGGATGAATTTTTGAGGAGAGCCTACAAAAACTACGACATCATCATCTGGTCTGCTCGACCGATGAATGCAATTGATATTGTACTTAATTGGATGCAAATAAAGAAGAATCCGAATTATAAAATAGCCTTCCAATTGGATCGAGAAGCAATGGTTAGCATCAAACTGGGGACTAAGTTGGAGGCAAAAATCAAACCTTTGCATGTAATTTGGAGGAAGTATTCTCAATTTTCTGCGAAAAATACTATAATTCTTGATGATCAGCAAATAAACTTTGCAATGAATCCACAATCAGGATTATTGGTTAAATTTTATGCAGCAGAAGAAGCAAATGCTAGTGAAGATAGGGAATTATTGAAACTTGCTGAGTATTTGGAAACAATTGCTGATGCTGAGGACATTCGATGTTTTAATAATCAGATATGGGAGGAGTACATTAGTCATTAGTTTGTTTTAAGATTGATGCGTAATTTTGAATAAAATAGGAGCAAAGAAGTAAAATAGAGCATAAGTCGATTTTTTGTAATTTTCTTTCGGAAAATCGCGGAAACTAAGCAAGATAACGATATTTTGCAGAGTGCGGTTATTGTCCGGATAAAATGTACCCTATAAATGATTGAATCTCGTCTATTTTCAAAAAATTCATTATAATCAATTATTGTAAAATATGCTGATTTTAAATAAATAATGTTTCACAATCATTATGATATCATCGCAATATCTATTTTTTTCCCTAATCTAAAAAGTTCATATATGTCGAATATAACGCTGAAACTGTCACGTCTATTCCTCATTTTTCATTGGTTGACCAAAATTGCGCACTCAATTCCAAATCAATAGAAATGAAAAATACAATAATTTCTCGAACTAATTAACGATCATTCGTGATGATTTTCAATTTGACTGGAAGGATAATCATCGAAAAAATTAAGAAAAGAAATTTGAAGAAAAAAATATGAGATCATTTTCGGTGCGCGAGAGCGCACGATCGGTCTCATATTAAATAAGTAGTGAAAAAATAAAGGAGAAGAAATCTATTCTTTAATCGTTTTTTTTATTCAAGGTCTCGGAAACTAATGGAGATACGTCCTTCATGCTCTGATCCATCTTTGTAGCTCTTAAAATTCTCTACTATAACGGATTTGGATAAAAATGGGGCGTTTTCATTATTTCCCTAGATATTGTCGAAAGAAGTTTTAAAAAATCGACTTTCCCGGATTTACCTCTGCGCTACTGAAATTGTTCTTCTTCTTCTTCTTTATGGCTCCGTCTCCATTGAGAACATCCGGCCGTTACTGAAATTGTTGTTGTGGAATTCTCAAAAGTTAAAGACATTCAATTCGATTGGAAACAAATGAGAATCATTTTTTAGTTGCGAGTTTATTTGAACCTTTCGTATAAAAATTAAAGCCCCTCTTTAGTCGAAGTAGAATCGTAAATGTGATTGCCTTTTTTTCAGTTGAGAGGAAACGACTGTCTTCTATGTGGCACATGGCGAGGGACACAGCTGGGCGCACGGATGAGGTAAGCACGAACGAAGTGTATGAGCGAACTCACCTAGGATCGTTTGAGGTAGACAGAGACCTACCAAAGTTTTTCTCTTTTTTGCTTTCGAAGGGAAGCATTGTAAACGCGATTTTTCTCGATTTCAAGATTCCATCAGAATATGACTCAGTGTTCCAAAACGCCGAGAAATGACGTTTTTCACAAATGTCTGTATGCATGTGTGTGTGTGTGTGTGTGTATGTGTGACAGATATCAGCCCATTGCTCCGGAACGGTAATACTTGGCGACCTGAAAACTTAACAGTACTTGCCCTTCCTATGCAAATTGCTGTCAGAGAAATCTGAGCAAAATCGCCCGAGATGAAAAATGAGAGTCTCCCAAACGTGAAAGAGACTCATCTCTGTGGCAGAGACGAGTCTCTATTCGCGCCACCAGAGCGACTTTTGGGAGACTCTTGGCTGTCTCTCACAGAGAGACGCAGCGTCTCTACTTGAGAGACGCTCAGTGAATTTCCGCACCCAATCTATATTTAATTGGATAATTCACTCATTAATGCAATTAATATATTGCTTGGAGCGGAAATTATATCTACAATTTTCAGTTTCTGATGCAGAACACGTCAAAAAAAAAAAAGTGAATCGGTCACACCGTTCCCGAGATATTAATGTTTTTTTTTCCCGTAGGCGGGATTCGAACCCGGAGTCCTGTGATGCTCTGCTTCCCTTAATGTTGATTTAGACGTCACGGCTATTCTGAAACACTTGAAAGTGTTACTCCCTATTCTGGTTTCTAACCGTTCTTTCATTCACAATAATTTATTGTGAATAAATTGCATTTGTAATCGATGCAATTGAATTTTTCAATGAATAGTAACCTGAATCTGATATAGAAATAGAGGATAATCAACAAAATAATTTTTTAATATTGAAAATTGGAAACATAATAAAACGAATGAAAAAGTAAAAAATAAATGAATAATCAGGGGAGACCGGGGCAAAATGGGGTACTTCAAAGCACGTAACCCCGGACCCCATTTTACCCCGGTCCCCCCTATACACCCGATATTTTTATTGATGAATAAATTCATGAATTTTTCACATAAAAGAATATTTTTTTGATTTAAAGCATAATTTTTTTTGGACGCCA
Organism: Aleiodes leptofemur; assembly: GCA_963942555.1. Taxonomy (NCBI): domain Eukaryota; kingdom Metazoa; phylum Arthropoda; class Insecta; order Hymenoptera; family Braconidae; genus Aleiodes; species Aleiodes leptofemur. Next base: position 15,426,777 of record OZ012609.1, read on the forward strand.
TGTCTTCTAAATCTCGATCAACGAAATTGTTAATAAAAAATGAATTCCATTGAATATTTACAATTAAAAATTATAAATGTTAATGAAGAAAACTTATAAAATTTTTCAATTCGATGAAAAAATTCCAAGTCCAAGTCTCTGATGCAGAGACGTGGAGTATTTGGAAGTCTCTCTACTGAAATATCAGCAATGAGAGACTTTGAGAGACTTGCGTCTCCGCTCAATGTACTGCATCAAAAACTCAACGTATCTCCCGAAGACGCATCGAGTCTCCAAGAGACGCTGGAGAGTCTCCTGGAGACTCAATCGTCTCTGCGAGACTCTAAAATTTCATCTCGGGCGGTTGAGTACTTTTCAAAAAAAATCAAATTTTCAAAAAATTGTTTTTTCGATTTTTCTCCACGAAAAATTGATTCATAGCTCCCACTCTGAGCGATGAAATTCATTATTTGAACTGACAATTTTCACTCGGGGTAAATTTGGCTGCGATTTTTCGTTTTCATATAATTTCAATTACAGTGTTTTTTATTTTGATTTTTGTATCCACGATAGCTCAAAAGATATTTGAGTTAGAGACTTCAAATTTCGTCAGTTTGTGCATCTAATGAACGAAAAGTTTGGTATTGGAATTGGGCAAAATCGCTCGAGTAGTTTCTGAGATATTGGCCAAAAACTATTTTATGAAAAAAAGTTATATCTCGAAAACTATCCAAGCAATTACATTCAAGTTTAACTTGTAAGATTCATCTCAATGAGCCCCCCAAATGGGAAACATTTCAGATTTTTCAGAAGAAGTCTCTTATAAAAGTGTTCGATAAATTAGTTTTCTCCAAAATCACGGTTTTTTCCGCTTTTTTTTCCCAGAAACACTACTATTTTTTATTTCACCATTGGAAAGTAGACAATTTCCTCTACAAAATGAGCACATTTTCATTCTGATGACCATCAAAAGGAATAGAAATCCTAGATCAAACCCGAAACTGAACTTCGGAACTTCAATTTTTCGATTTTCAAGGTTTATCGTACAATCTCAGTTCTCATCTGATATTGAATTCTTATGCATGAAATGACATTATTGCTATTAAAATGACTATATTTGAACTGAGACTGCAGGTCCTAAGATTGAATCTTTAACAAATCGATACAGTCTGGAAAAATATCCGTAGGAATGTATAAGTGCGTATTTGTTGTGAAAATAATGTTATTTTTCGAGTAATGGGATACATGAACAGCGATTCGATTCAATAACGATGAAATTTCATTCGGAAGCATTTTGCCAATCGAATTGGTAAAATATTAAATGTCGCACAAGGAGTGGGGTTTGCAAATAATGCACAAAGAGTGGAACTCCTGCTTGTTTGCCAATTATCATAAACTGGCTGGACGAAAGCTCAGCAAATGTTATAGATCGATGGTTTTCGAATCAAATAATATGGATATTGAGAGTTTGAACCAGTTTTGTATTTTGGAGCTGTAGGAGGGAGGGGGGGTCAACGCATAAATAGTGATACATAAGAGCTATGGAAGCCCAGTATGGTTCAATCTGAGCGCCCAAATGATGGAAAAAATTAGAAAATTCGAAAGAAAATGTCTAAGAACCTACTTATCGATGTATAGAACGAAAGAGAGCAACAACAGACGGTATTACAGTTCCAAATAACTATACCATGCTCCCGAAATTCCAAGAATTGATGTCCACCTGTTGAAATTGATCAGAGATCACTGGGCCAACACGTATAACGCAGAAAACCCTATCATAAATAATAGCAATAGTCCTGCTGAAGACCGTCCCTAAGAACGGGATTTATACCCCCCCCCCCCCCCCCCCCCCCAAGGTTTCCTATATCTTGACAAAGGAAAATATATCCAAGATCTTATTATGTACCACGTGCATCGGAACTCAAGAATAAAAACAATAACATATCCCAATAACCCGAGAGAAAAATTAAGGCGGGCAACGAACAGGATTCAGGCGGTTTAGAGACAGATTTGAGGGAAAGCAGCGGATAACTGGCGTGCTCCTAGCAGCACATGGCAGTTTCATTATTTTTATTGAAAAGTGGCAAGCAGTTTACAGGCAGCGTAAAGGCAGATTACTTGGTGGATTGGAGGAATGGCGGCATATTAACCGTAAGGAGACAGTTTCATGGCAGTACCTACAAGCGGGAAAATGGCAGCACAAGAGCGGTCAACAGAAAAGACCGTCATCTGGCAGCTCAAGCACAGTTTTTCAATAACGTTATCGGTGAGCTGTGTTTGAGCTGCCAGAAGACCGCCTTTTCTACAATCCGCTCTTGTGATGCCATTTACCTGCTCGTACATGCTGCCATGAATCTGCCTTCATGAGGTTGTTTGACTGCCTTTCTCCATAATCGTCTATCTCTCATAATTGTAGTATTAATTGGCGGTTTCGTTACTAATTTGAATCATTTCAGGTTAACACCGATCGTTTGTATGGATTCGATTTTTCTTAAAACAATTTATTGCTAGGACAAAAATCTTGATATTACGATGGCTACGATGACTGAGTACTCTGCAATTCAGTTTTTTCTACCGGCAAACAAATGATTTCAACAACTTAAGTTACCCTACGAAAAAAAAATATTGTGAAAAGAATTAAAGATTGAGGCAAATGGTCCTTAGCAAATATTTTTTGAAATACCTAAAAATAACTGTTTAATGTACTGATTTTAGTCAATTCAACGAATTGATATTTCTGATTCAATTAAATTGAGTAAATTCAACAATTTTTGTAATTATGTCAAAAAAATATTTGCTATGTTCCATTACTTTCTTATCTATTCATAATTATTTTTGAGTCTCCAGTTTTCAATAATTAATAATCATCTGGTAGACTCTTTTCTCATTTGAAATAAACGAACAGTTCCCTTCATTGAATAATTCACGTGCATTTATTATACAGACAATTTATTCATTAAAAAATTGCCATGAAAAAATAGATATTTATAAGCTAGAATAAAAATATATACTCTCTAGTATTACAGAATAGCCGTGCGGACTAAGTGAACATCCAAAGGAAGAAGATCAACCAAAGCAGCCTAGGTTCGAGCCCCGGCCCCGGGAAAAAAAAAACGTAATATCTCGGGAACGGCGCGACCGATCCGTTTTTTTTATATCGGTGTGATCTGCGTCGAAAACTGCAAATGATGGCCATAATTTCTGAATTTACCACACAAAATTAGGTGTACTTATAAGTACAATTAATTAATCAATTAAATATGGCATTATGAAGATGGCAGTCTAAAGGCAGGGTACTGGCATGTGGCATCTGCCAAAAGACCACTCTTATGCTGCCACTGGATGCTTTATGCAAAAGGCAGTATAGAGGCAGCTTTTGGCGCAAATCCCGCCAGTTCACCGCCAGAAAAGTGGCATAAAAACTGCCACTAGACTGCCATTTGGAAATGCCAAAACGCTGCCTCTAGCCCGCCTTATTTTTTCTCCCGGGAACCCAGGAGATATTAGCGTTCAAAAATTATGGCGATACAACCGTCATAACTACAACATACAGCAATATGATAAATACAGAAGAAATACCCGGAAATACCGTTGGCTCTCCAACGCAGCGCGCTGAAAAAGAAGGAAGTAATATATAATAATAAAATGTAACGAACACATTGCACAAAACAACTGATGCAAAAAAAAACAGCTAATGTATATTACCCACACAAAAAAACCACAATCTTCTGTTAAATATGTAAATATGTACAAAGAAAAAAAATGTAAAAATGTAAACACAAGTACTCCTATAGTGAGAGAGAGAGACAAAAAAAAGATATGAATGTATTGTATCCCCTCCCCACAATCCCTCCTGTTATCTAGTTTCTAATTTTAGGTTTTTTTTTAAATTTAGTTTAAGCGCATCAGAGCCAAAAAAATCGCGAAATGGTTTTATGAAGCCTTTCCATTTCGATACATACCAAAAAAGGGTGAAATAAAAAAAAATCGATAGGCAAATAAGCAATCAAAAACTAAAAAATGTTAAAATTATAATTTTAACTATAATTATATAGCGAAAAAATTTGAGCAAAGCATGTCGTTCAACGACTTTTTCGTAAATTCCTAATCTCACTGATCTTTACGTCACCACTTGTTTATTGGTGTAAATATAATTCTATTACTGTACAATGGCTCCTTTTAGAATAAACTTAAAAAAAAATACATAGGACCTGATGTTAAGTAGAAAATTTTGCCAATTGATTACCCACAATTGGTAGGATAAATTTTCTCGAAATTTTGGAAGTAGCCCCAAAATTAATCTGATAATACCTGTGATATTTTTCGTGATTAATTTCGCATTTCAATTCCAACAGATGTTCCCCGTTGAAACTCACACTTTCTCTTTTTCTTCATTGAACTGCGCAAGTGCACAACTGACCTTTAGTCCGGAGGCCTCCCGCCTAGATCGTGAGTCCACGCAAAGGGGCACTTGCCCCTTTTAGGGGAAGAATAAAATTTTCAGATAAAATAATCGTCATCAGTTGGTTTGAAATCTCAGAGACTAAGCGAAAACCTAATTTTGCTTCAATCCTATTTTGTAGAGAATTCTGAGAGCTACCAAAAAGGATTTTTTTTTTTTTTTTTTTTTTATTATGTAGCCTCCAGGCCGAACCAAAAAGGATTAGGGGCGAATTGTTCTATATCCCTTAGTTTCCGAAATATTAAAAAAAATGATAAGTGAAAAGAAATCGATCCACCTTAGCTACTGTCGAATAAGTAGAAGAAGCCTACGCGAATTACATGAGCCACTGAAGTTCATCAATTTAGTTGAGAGGTCAGCACTTCTCACCGAAAGATTCTATTGTTGCAGTGAGGATTACGATATGACTATATAACACGAGGACTGAACGCGAACTACGTGCATGCATAGCACTAAGAGAAGAGCAACTGAAGAGGGGGAAAGTCACGGCTTGTACCGTCCGTGCTCAGTAGAGCCCGGTCCTTCGTTGGAAGTTGTCGACAGAAGCGCAGCCTCCGTTATATTAAATCGCTCTCTGTAAAGACGAATCATTGGCTACCGCTTCAGCAGGCTTGTGTGGTTGCAACCAATAGAAAGTTGTTCGGAAGTTTGCGCGGCCATTTTGGAAGACATTTTGCAGTGATCGCAAAAGCAGAATAGTGTTAAAAAAGTTCTCCAAAAGAACTGATAAGACATATTTTTTGTCAATTCGTGTTTTTCTGGTGGTAAATTCTTGATTGAAATGTTTCTGTATTTTATTCAGCGAATAACTAGTTTCACATGTAAAACTTTTTTCGTGGATTTTATATTGTTTTAGAGTAATCGTTTTTCGGAGCACACACCAAACCGACATGCACCCCCGTCATCGTGAAAAGATTAACACTTGTTGTAATTTGATAGCATCACATGTGGACATGAATTTATTATTTCCTAAATTAATGGAGTATGGGGTTTTCAGGGAAAATAATCCGATTCTTGAATATTGGTTGGTGAGTATTATTTCATTATTTATAAAAAACTGTTGAACTATCGCGAAAGGGAAGAAAATGACGTGGTTAGACGAATTGATTTCATTGTGTCACCATTTTGCGATTTTGTTTTGAGATATTTTCGAAGAAAAGAAATGAGATGTCAGTGTTGAAAAGTTGAAATAAGTGAATGCTCTTTTTTCCCGTGTGTTTTCAAACAATATTTTGGGAAGTGAGCCAAATAGTGCAATTTTCATCGAGACTTTTTTTTGTAGCTTTTGAAATTCTCTATGAAAAAGGATTAGAGCACAATTACCCAATCTCGCTTGGCTTCCGAAATATTTGGGACACACTGATGACGGAATGAATTATATTCCTCTGAAATCTTAATAATCCTAAATTTTCGGAAATATTGTTTTTTTGTCATCAGTTTTTTGGAAATATTTAACAATGGAAACGAGATGACGTAATTTTCATAATTATCTTTTTTTAGCTCTGATTTTTCCCTACTAAGAGATCACTTTGAAGTCGCCCTATCTCGCTTATTTTCCCAGATATTCTAAAAAAAACGATTAGAAGGAGAAAAACGACTGATTTTTTTTTATCAAAGTGAGATTTGAAATACCAAATTCTAAATGAATAGGTTTTCTCGAAGTTCGTTGTTTCTATGATTTGTTTCTATTAATGCTCCTGTAGATTCATAATTTTTACTGTTCTCGGTTTTTCTTCTGTACTAAATATGTAAAGCTACGATACGATTTCAAAATTATCATAGTTCATTGCCAGGAGAAATCAAATCATTGAAGGGTGGGGAGAGCAGGGAGCGGGGAGCCGGGCCACAGGAACGAGGTACACAAACGAAGTGAATCAGCGAACTAACCTTCAGGATCGTCTGTGTTAAACTGGGACAGAATGAAATCTTTTCCTTATCTTTTTTCAATTATTAAAAACTGGCCCACTGAAACTCCATCAAATTCTATACATTGATTATTTTTGAATCGAGTAATATACACTCAGCAAAAAAATTAAAGGAACAGAAAATTTTGTCAGTTTTGCTTCCGAATGAAAGCTTTGTAAACGTCGGATTTTTTGATTTCGAGTTTTCATCGGAATAGGACTACAAATGATCCGAAACGTCGAAAAATCATATTTTTAAAGCCTGTCTGTATGTTTGTGTATGTGTATAGTTCTGTGGATCTGAGTGTATTGCCATGTATTGTCATTTTCAGCGAAATCGGTTGGATAGTTTCTGAGAAAAATCGAATTTTCAAAAAAGCATTTTCTTGAATTTTCTCGATGAAAAATTAATTCGTAGCCCCCAGTCTGGGCTATGATATTCATCTCATTAAAACTCACATTTTTCACATTTGGTAAATTTTTCTCTGATTTTTAGTTTTGGAAATTATTTCAATTTTAGTGATTTTCAGTTCATATTTTAGCGGAACGATAACTCGATAAGTATTGAGGCTAGAGACTGTAAATTTTGTCAGTTTGTATATCTGATGAAAGTACAGTGTGCTATTGAATCTAGGTGAAATACGTCCAGCCATTTCTGAGATACTTGCAAAAAATCATTTTTCTGTAAAGGCGTATTTCTCAAAAACTACGCGACAGATTTGCACCAACTTGTACTTAAAAAATTCGTTATGATGAAGGGAATTAACTCTCTAGATTACCAATTTATTGGTCAAGTATTTATTATTATTTTGAAAAAAATGAGCTTTTTTTAGAAAAAATCAGAAATGTAAATTTTTCTCAATTTTTTCCTGAGAACCATATAGTTTTTATTTCATGATAATAAAATATATAACTTTCCGCATGAAATGAGATCATTTTCATTCTGATACGACGATTGGAAAACATTTTATGTGTCTGTTAACGTAAGTTAACGTAATTCATGTTTATTAAAATGGTAATTATTGGATTAGACGTTGGAAATTTCATTCGGAAGCCTACTGCCAACTGTATTGGCAGAATATTAAATCTTAGAATTCGAATAACCCACAAGGAGTTAACGCCTGCTTGTTTTTTGTGATTTTGAAATGGCTGTAACTTCGCCAAAAATCATCGGATTGGAATGGAAAAAAATGGTTGAAAAGCTTGAAGTTTCTATTTTTGAAATCTTGCGATTGAATTTTTTTTCAGCATCCGTTATAATGGGATAAGAGGGTTGGAAGCGGAATTTTTTTTTTCGTTTCTTTCATCTTTTTAAATTGGTCCACGAACTTCAAAAAAAAAATTTCGTCTCAATCTCTATCACGATCATGTAGCCTGGCCTTTCAGCTTCAATTCTTTTTTTTTTCTTCGTACGACCATTTGTTGCTGAGGTATCGTCAATTGAATGAAAAAACACCCTTTTGTCTTTAATCGTCAATATCTCAGGAATTACGGATCGCACAGCGAGCTGATGATGAGATTCGTAAACTACAATAAATTTCCTGTAAGGTTCTTGCACTGTTTCATTAAAGAAAAATTTTCTTCCACTATGAAAATTGGTTCGAGAAAGTACCGGAGAATGAATTGTTTTCTTTTTTGAAAATTGCCCTAAATTTCGCGAATTTTGTAAAAAATGCGAATGTTTTAACGTTTTTCTTTAGTTTACTTTGGCTGAAACACCCCCTAGATTTTCAAGGTAATCGGCTGGGCCGTTTTTTCCCGAATGGACAAAGTTTCAGCAAAAATTAAAGGAACTCTTTTTTGTTCCTCAAATACCAATTAATGATGATTAAGGCCGGAAATGTTTTTTCTCCGTTATTTTTTATGCAAATTTTGTTGAATTTCATCGAAAAAAAAACTTTTTAAATCAGAATAAAAAAATTTTTAATCAAAATAAAGTTGAAAATGTTTTTTTTGATTGAAAAAAATTTCTGAGTCACTATCTCTCCAAGTCAAATGCGATTCCCCATGTAGGGTTTCCCGACATCCACGGGGTGGCCGATGTTCGGGCCAAATTATTTTATACGATTTTAGGCAAGTCGATCAAAGGCCAAAGTACGAAACAATATCGGGGCGTGGATATTGGTTTTGCGAATAAGTCCGATATTCTTCCCAACGTCGAGCCCTGTATATAGGGATGGTGAGTTAGTATCGTAACTCGATTCTATATCGAGTAGCCGAATATCGGCAATCCTATATCTATTCGAAATTCGGACCGAAGTCATGACACCCATATCGGCACAACAAATTCGAAACGATTATCGCACGTAATTCGCATAACCGAAGTTCGGCTGTTCTACTTTTGACAAACATATTTCCAACATCGCTCCCCCGAATTCCGCAGTACGAATTCCGATCGATATCAATCTTGAAATTGCCCAATAATTTTTTACAATCGTTTATTTTTTAATAATTTTTCTTTTTGATTAATTTTTATATTTTTTTATACTCTAACATAATGATTGAAAAGTCACGCCATAATTGATTTTCCTCCAATTATTCTTCTTACTAATGATTAATTCATGAACTAAATTTTAAAAAATATAAAAATAATAAATAAATGTAAAATAGAAAAGATAGAAAAATTGATTAAGAAAAAATCTTCCCTTTCTGCCATCAAATGATTCGATTATCAATAGAGGAAGAAATAATACTCAAATAAAAACTTTAATTTTCAAAAATAGAAGAATTTTGTGTAAAAAAATGAATATTTGTGAGAAATATGTAGTTTTGTTTCTGGGTTCTTACTTCACTGTTGTTATCATATTCCTCTCAATAAGGATATCCATATAAACAATATAGATATCGATATGAATTTGAGATCGAATGACTTTTAGATTCATATAGACAGTACGATTCTGTCAAAGTCGAATAGAGTGATGGTCCAGTAGGCAGCGTGCAAGTTTCATCATCCGACGATCGAGGGTTCAAAACCGCCTGTGGGAACTAAAAATTTGTCATTTCTAAAATGACTTTAAAATGATTAAAATTGAAATATAAATAATAAAAATATAAAATTACGGAATCTCAGAAAAAAAATGATAATTTTCTTTTTATTTTATGTTTAAAAATTGTTTTTATATTATTGAGCGTCTGTCGAGTTCGATATGGGATTCGATATTGGGCGTATATCGAAGCGCTAAGTTGAAATTCGTCCCATTGAATTTAGCCCGACGTTCGGGCCGAACTCGAAATCCTATATCGGGTCGAAATCGGAGGCGATATACGCCCTATTTAGTTTTCGATTTCGTGCCGCTGTGACATGTCATTATTGGCTGGAGTTCGAACCAATATAGTTTCCCTATATCGAAACTCGGCAATTCGACATTGCCCCGAATTGCGGCCTATTTCGGTTTCTTACATGGGTCCGGCGGTTTAAAATTTTTTTTTTTTTTTTTTTCGATCATCCCATTGGTTTTTCAAAAATTTTTATTGATTTTTTGAGAAAAAATTTAGAATTCTTTATTGATAAAAAAAAAAAAGATTTTTTCGATGAATTTCAACAAATTTTGCACAAAAAATCAAGAAAAAAAAACGGAGAAAAAAGATTTTCGGCCTTGATCATCATTAATTGGTGTTTAAGGAACAAAAAAAAGGTTCCTTTAATTTTCGCTGAAACTATGTTTATTCGGGAAAAAAAGGTCCAGCCGATTGACTTGGAAATTCAGGGGGTGTTTCAGCACACAGTAAACTAAAGAAAAATGTTAAAACATTCGCAATTTGTACAAAATTTGCAAAATTCAGGGCAATTTTCAAAAAAGAAGAAAAACTTCATTTTTCGGTACTTTTTCGAACCAATTTTAAAAGTGGAAGAAATTTTTTTTCAATGAAACAGTGCAAGAATCTTGCAGGTAATTTATTCAAGTTTACGAATCTCATTCTCCGTTCACTGTGTGATCAGTAGCTCCTGAGATATTGACGATTAAAGACAACAGTGTATTTTTCGATTCAATTGACGCTATCTCAGCAACAAATGGTCGTAAGGAAAAAAAAAAGCTTGAAGCTGGAAGGCCAGGCTACACGATCCTGATAAGGGTTGGGTCAAAATTTTTTTTTAAAGTCCGTGGATCAATTCGAAAAAATGAAAAAGAACGAAAAAAAATCGCTGCTTTCAACCCTTTTATCTCGCTATAACGGATACTCAAAAAAAATTTCCATCTCAAGATTTCAAAAGTAGAGACTTCAAGCTTTCCAACCATTTTTTTTAAATTCCGACCCGATGATTTTTGGCAAAGTTGCAGCCATTCGAAAATCACGAAAAAAACTGACAAAATTTACTGTTCCCTCAATTTTTTGTTGAGTGTAGATATCGAAAATTAGTTCCGAGTTTTACGTTTTAAAATGACGAAGGATGAACGCATATATGGTGATACATAAGATACTTGCGTTAAATGGCAAATTTTTTCGATTAATCATTCAGAATTGGTAGCCTGAGATCCTTTGAAATTCTTCAGATACCCCTATAACTGATTTGACAATATCTGAGAATTTTTTCATGATTAATTTTGCGTGTCCATTCCACTGATGCTCCCCCTAAAACCCTAATATTCGTATTTGTCGAGTTTTTCTGAAGAATACAGGATATCTATATTTTTCCTCTGCAGTCACCTCTCGTAATTTGCACTCTCGCGAGCTGCTCAAAATTCCCCTAATCCCATTATTTGTCCTTCAACTGCTTCTCCCACCACTGCACACCGTATCGCTTCTCTTCCTGTGTTTCCGATCGTGTTTTGTCACTTACCTATGAACATTCGTATCTGGCCCTTTAAATTTCACAGAATCGGGGGGGAAATTTTCGAGTTTTGTGAAGAGATGTTCGTGTACGGAAGTGGCCTCGTTCACGAAGACAGTTCGGTGACCGGAAACGCTCGTCGACAAATAATGTTTTTGAGTAGGAATGCGCTTCGTGAACGAAGATTCCAACGAATCTTACAGACGGAGAGTTGAATAACATTTTCATTGATCCCTTGATCATAAATAATTTCTGAAGGAATGTTCATTTTAATGTTCTCGAGGATTCGGAAAAATTTTACGATGCTGAGCATCAGCCTCGAAAGTTCAATCTTCTTCATTAACTCTGTGAATGACCTTTGCTTGAATCTTTGTCAACGGAGCGTATTCGTATGCGAAAATGTCATTCATCGATAAACTTTTGCGATCACAAAACAGTCATCTCCAGGGTCGAAGCTCCCGAAGAGTGAGGGCTTTCGCAAGCTGCATTTTGTGCAGAATATGATAATTGCACAGCCGCGTATTCGAGCAGCTTGCGAGAATCTTTTTCATTAATCATTTTCAAATATCGGAATCAGTTTCAATTATAATTGAAACCGATTCATGAAAAAATGAAATATTATAAGTAGCGAATATAATGGAAAATAGAAAAGGTTCATGAAAAAACTTCAGTACACGTGGTTAGGAAATGAAGTATCCACTATTATTTGCACATTCAGAAGAATAATATGTACAAACTAAAGATAACGCTGTGAGTCTACGTGAACCAAAATTGTATGAGAAGTTTATGTAGAAGAAAGGAAACAATATAGTTGTATACACACATCAAAAAAAAAGAAGAGAAAGAAGGAGAAAAAAGACATTTCGTGATACGAGATTGAAGAGTGTTGATTCAATCCCTTCCCCTCCGCTGTTTTTTTATAGAAACTGGAACTTAGTGATACACAAATGCTTAGTGCAAGGAAAATAGGATAATTCGATTTTTTCTTTCAATAGTTTTTTGAGAATATATCGGAAACTAAGCGGTGTAGAAAGATTTTACGCAAATGCATTTTTGTAGCTCTTGAAGCTCACTATATAAAAGGATTCGGGCAAAATCGTCCTATCTCCCTTAGTGTCTGAATTATTTCCATCAAAATCACAGAGAAATAGACTTAAAGCCGGATGAGTCAATTTTTTTCTCAATCCTTTTGTGAAATATCTCGAAAACTAAGCGAGATGGGGAGTCTCGCCTCAATCCTTTCCCGTAGAGAATTCTAAGAGCTTCGAGAAAGTATCCACGTAAAATTGCTCTATCTTGCTTTGTTCCTGAATATTCCTCACAAAAAATTTGGAAGAAAAAATTGAATAACCCTGTTTTACGATTTTGCTGTAGATATTGAATATCATATTTCATGAATTTTACATGTTTAAAAAATATTTGTATTCTTCAATAAACGACAGTGAAATTGGGCTCCCATCTTACAAATTCTGGAATACATACTTTTGGTTGGGCCTGTACTCAAAGAGGCTGAAAATCATGAAATAATGCAGAAATAAAGAAAAATTCGTCGCTATCTCAAATTCAGTGAAAATAAATGGGAATACAATTAGATACAGTAAAAGAGAGAAAGATTAGAGATAAGATTAAAAAGATAATAACTGTATATTGGAAAGAAAATTCTCAGCAAATCGTGTCACGAGGTGAGAGAAATTTTTTTTCAATCTGAAAAAAATCCAAGGAGTGCGTGAACTACCCACAAATGGAATTAGACCATCTCCGAGGATGATCTAATTTTTTAAACCTAGAAAAAAAAATATTTTTATCTCTCAAGTTTTATACCATGTGTCTCGTTCCTTAACCTCTAGGCGGCCGGAATGATGCCGATCTTCATCACCTCAAGGTCGAGCCATATTACTAGTCCATATGGACATTGTTCTAGGGAAAAAAATTTCAATAGTTGTATACACACATCTATTACACATAATTAAAAAAAAAAAACATATTTAACTTGTTTGAAAAAAAAGTGGAATATTTCGTAGTTTGTGAGTTCATTATAATCCCCTTGCCAGAGTCGAATCGTAGATGTATTAGAAAAAAAAGACTAGCAGCGGTGCAGTTTTTATTTTTTTATGCCCATATAAGGAGAATAGAGTTCTCTATTCTTCATGAACCCACACTTTCACTTTCTCTTCATGGGGCTGCGCAAGCGCGTTACTGACCTTCAGTACTTCGCTCATGTACAGCTGATATGACTAAAGCCCGCGCAAAGGGGCAGTTGCCTTTCCAAGGGAAGGAGAAGTATTCAAACAAGTTGATTACATTACGTCAACAATTTTTTCGAAATATCTCGAAAATTAAGCTAAATAGGGAAATTTTATTCCGATCCCGTTTTGTAAAGAATTTCAAGAGCTACAAAAAAGGATCGAAGCGAATTTGCTATATCTCCTTAGTTCCTGAGATATTTTCCGAAATTGAGGAGCTCGTATAGAGTAAGAAGAGAGAAGGATCCACGTGGATGGCACGAGCCTATCGAAGTTTTTGTGTTAGCTCGGGAGGTCAGCACTTCTTTATCGAAATACTCCATTGTTGTACTGAGGAAGGGGGGAGTAGGTCACAGTTGGTGCTCAGTACTGCTCCTTCGTTAGGTGTTGTAGTGGAAAATGTAGCCACTGTCACACCAAATTACTTCCTGAAAATTTAACTATTGGTTACAGCATTAACAAGTGGTTGTTTGCTTACAACCAACAAGAATTTGGCGGGATGTTTACTCAACCATTTTTAAGCACTTGCAGTAATCGTGAAGATAGAGTAGTGATAGAAAAGTTCTTTGAAGAAACTGATAAGACATATTTGGACAAATCGTGTTACTTTGGTGTCGAATTCTTGATTGGCAAGTTTCTGTATTTCATTCATCACATAATTATTTTTACATCTGAAATTCTCTTGTGGATTTTACATTGTTTTAGAATAATTGTTCCTTAGAGCATACGCCAAACCGACATGCATCCTCGTCATCGGCAAGAAATTAACACTTTAATATTGGTATTTATGGAGTTTTTTCAAAGGACTCAGAAGATCAATATTTTTTCTATACAGTAGACACTCGCAGGTTGGTTGAAATTCCCCTGATCCGTTTTCCCCGTTGTTCAACACCTGCTTCAGCCACTGCACACCGTATCGCTCCTCTTCTAGTGTTCCCGATTGTGTTTTGTCACTCAACTATAAACATTCTTATGTGGCCCTTTGAATTTCCCAGAGTCAGATTCGGAGCGGCCGTAAAATAAGAGTTCTCGTAAGTTGCATTTTTCGCAGAATTTCATAATTATACACCCTCGCAAACAAGAATTTATTGTGTTCATCATTCTGAAATGTCAGAATCAGTTTTAAGTATTCATGAAGAAAAAAGAATGAAATATGATAAGTGGCAAATATAATGGAAAATGAAAAAGGTTTATGAAATAAACCTCAGTATGAGAGAGTAGGGAATGGAGTATCTAGCATAATTGCACAAGTTCAGAAGAGGTAATATGTATACACATATGAACTACAGATAGCAATGTGAGCCGACGTTAATCAGAATTGAGAGAAAAGCTTATGTGGAAGCAAGAGGAAAACAATATAACTGTATAGCTTCAGAGCTCGAGGCCAGCTATGTGCACACATAGCACAAAAAAAAATTAAAAAAAAAAAGAGATAAGACATTTGATAATGCGAGATTGAAGTGTATTAATTCAATACATTCTCCTCCGCAGATTTTTCTTTTTAAAAACTAGAATTTAGTGATATACAAAGGCCTAGTGCAAGAAAAAAAACTCGGAAACTAAGCGGGATAGAGTGATTTTGCCTTCATCCTTTTCCGTAGGCGATTTGAAGAGCTGCAAAAAGTATCTAGATAAAATTACTTTATCTCACTGTATTCCCGAGATACTCTCAACAAACTTGCGGACGAAAAAGTCTGATTAACCTGTTTTCTCTTTTTGCTACAAACATTGAATAGCATATTTTATAAATTTCACGACTCTGAAAAATAATTGTATCATTCAATAATTGTCAAAAATATTGCGAAAAACAAATTCATAGAACTCGTCCCAAGCAAGTCCCAATCTTTTTTTTTTTTGTTGCAATTTCTTATAATTAATCATTGTAAAGTATGCTGATATTAAATGAATAATAATCTACAATTATGATTCCCTTGCAATACCAAGTTTATCAAATCAGTAGCGATGAAATAAAACAGGATTAATCTATTTTCTTCTGCTCTCTGTTTTTCTCTAATATCCCGGAAATTAATGAAGGTACACCCTTGTCGTCCGAGTCCACTTTTATAGCTCTTGAAATTCTCTATAAAAACGGACCAATGCAAAAAAGGCGTATCTCCATTAGTTTCGAGATATTCTCGAAAAAAGATTTTGAAGAATTGACTCATCCTGTTTTCCGCTACAAAAATGATTTTCAAGTATTTTTTTTTAGATTAAATACACATTTAACTTGAAAAAAAAAATTAGACATAGTTAGTAGTTGTGAGTTTATCGTAGTTTTATTTACTCATAGTCAAATCGTGAATGTGTTAGAAAAAAAATAGCAGCAGTATTGTTTTGATTCTTTAAACGATAAGCCCACACATAAAGCATAGAAAACTTTATTCTTCATGAGCCTATTTTCTCTCTCTCTCTTCACTGAGCTGCGCAAGCGCACAACTAACCTGTGGTACTTCTCTCCCTCCCTCTCTCTTCTTCTAACCTTCTTCTTCTTTTTCTCTCCCTTTTCCATCTTCTTCTCCTTGTTTTTCCTTTTCTCTTCTACGTCTCCATCCTTTTTCTTTCTTCTCCCTCATCGGCACGATAAACGTTCGGTAGGCTAGAGGGGGGCTCTAGAGGTGGTCTGAACATAATAGACTGCGGCTGGTGTTGAGCTTAACTTTGCATTTCTCAGTGCTATCTCTCTCTCTCTCTCTCATGCACACTATATATGCTTCAGCTACGACTATGTAAATCACAGCAACTTGAGTTTTCTGTGTAAATATGTGTTTATATTTTTTCTTTTGGCTTTACTGTAATCGTACAATATAATGTACAGAAATAAAAATTGATTAATCAATCAATCAATCTCTCTCTAACCCTTCTTGGCTATATCTCCTAGAGGGGCAAGTGCCACAAGCCTTCAGTACTTCGACTATATAGCCCACAGACTTATCTAGGGGAAGAATACTGTATTCAGATAAGTTGATTGCATTTCGTCACCAGTTTTTTCGAAATAGCTCGGAAATCGAGTGAGATAGGGCAATCTGACTTGATTTCTTTTTGAAGAGAATTTTAAGAGCTGTAAGAAAGGATTAAGGCAGAATCGCTCTATCTTCCTTAGTTTCCGAGATATTTTCGGGAGATGATCTTACATGGAGTAAAAAGAGGTGCAAGTCCATGTGAATGACACGAGCCGACCGAAGTTCTTGAATTCGCTCACGAGGTCAGCACTTCTCTATCGAAAGATTCTATTACTGGACTGAGGAGTGGGGGAGTGTGGGTGTGAGTCATAGCTGCAACGGTCGGTGCTTAGTAGAGCTCGAGACTTCATTAGAGATTTTGGGAGAAGCGCAGCCGCCGTTACATCGAATCACTGCCTAGAAAAATTGAATCATTGGCTACAGCTTTAGCAAGAGGTTGTGTGCTTGCAACCAATGGAAATTTGGTGGGATGCTTGCGTAGCCATTTTGGAAGACTTGCAGTAATCGTGAAAATAAAGTAGTGTTGAAGAAGTTCTCCAAAGGAACTGATAAAAGATATTTTGACAATTCGTGTTTTTTTTTGTGCTAAATTATCGATTGAAATGTTTCGGTATTTTATTCATCGTGTAACTACTTTTAAACGCGAAATTCTCTTGTGGATTTCACGTCGTTTCAGAGGAATCGTTCCTTGGAGCACACATCAAACTGACATGCACCCCCGTCATCGTGAAAAGATTAACGCTTGTTGCAATTTGATAGCATCACGTGTGAATATGAATTCACTATGGCCTAAATTAATGGAGAATGGGATTTTCACTGAAAACAATCCGATTCTAGAATATTGGTTGGTGAGTATGAGTATTTTCAGAAAACAGTTAAACTATCGAATTCATGAAGTTTTCACGTCAAAGCACACCTGCGTCATCTAGGGCAAGAACATGACGCGGTCAGAGAAATTGATTTCATCCTGTCGACAGTTTTTGCTTCCAAATGGAAGCATTACTATCGTGAAAATTTTCAATCTCGATTCTCTTGTTGGGAGTCCCAACTTGGGACAAATCTACAAAGATCCAAAAAGACCAAAAATCATATTTAGAAAATAATGTCTGTATGTGTATGTGTATGTGTGTGTGTGTGTGTGTGTGTCTGTGCGCACACACATGTTTCTATAACTTCTGAAGGCTTATATGTTGGAGTCTGAAATTTCCTCAGTATATTCCTGTCATTGAACTCTCCATTTTAAGCTCTATCGTATTAGAATTCAGTGAATAGGTTTTGGAGATATCAAAAAAATTTAAAATTCGTTTTTCATGACTATTTTGAAAACTTCTGGATCGATTTCGCTCAGATCTATAGGCTGTGCTAGCAATTCTATGGGCTAACTCACTACGAATTTTCATCTATTTATTGATGATAGTTTTCAAAAAATTCTAATTCCAACAGTTCTCGAGATATTTTTAAGAAGGCTGTAAGATGTCAGTTTTGAAAAGTTGAAGTGCGGAATTTCGTTAAGACTTTTTTTTGTAGTTCTTGAAATTTTCTGTAGAAAAAGATTAGAGCAAATCACCCTATCTGGCGTAGGTTCCAAAATATTCGAAAAAAACAAATGATGGAATAAATCCGATTGTTCTGAACATCTGATAGTCGTAAATCTGCAGAAAATCGATTTTCTTTGTCATTTTTTTTTTTTTTTGAATATCTTACAATTAGAATTCAAGCTAAAGTCGCTTCATCTCGCTCAGTTTAGTAGATATTCTCGAAACAGGATTAGGGAAAAAATCGACTTATTTTGTTCTATGGGGGAACGTCAGATGAATATCAAAATGCAAAATTAATCATAAAGAAAGTTCGCAAATATTGTCAGAACAATTTTAGAGTTAGATGTAGAATTTAGAGGGAATTCATCCTACTAATTTCCAATAATTGGCATAATTTTATTTTTGCTATCCTGAGCTGTTGTGTATCACTATTTATGTGTTTACCTATCACAGCTTCAAAATCCAAAACTCGTATTAAAGTTCTAATTTCTATATTACTTGTTTTGAAGACAATCGATTTATAAAATTCAATGAATTTTCATCCTGTCAATCCTTGATAATTGAAAAAAGAATAGAGAAAAAATCTTGTGGGACTTTAGCTGACAGAGACGATCCTAGAGGTTAGTTCTCTCATACACTTTGTTTGTGTGTGTCTCGTCCCTGCACCCTGCGTCGTCTCTCACCGAGTAAAAAAAAAAATTGAAGCTTGAAGTCTCTAGTTTTGAGATCTTGAGACGAAATTTTTTTTCAAGTAATATGTACCACGCTATTCTAACGAGTACAGTGAAAAATTTTTTTCTCGAATTTTTTTTTTTTTTTTCTCGTCTATGGACTTGGGAAAAATTTTCCCAGCTCAACCACTATATGAACCGGATAGGTTGTTCATTCAGCTTCAATTTTTTTTTTTTTTACCTTGATTCGACCATTTTTCGCTGAGATATCGGACTTTGCATGAAAGAAGATCGTTTTGTCTTTGATCATCGATATCTCAGCAACCAATGATTGCACAGAAAATTCACGGTGGGTTTTGAAAAGCTGAATAAATTCTCTACAAGATCAAGCCATTGTTTTTCGGAAAATTTTTTTTTCACATCCTTCACATGAATTTGAAAAAATAAGACAAAGAAGGCTTTTGGTGAATTTTTAAAACATCAAACCTCTAATCGGAAATGTTGAAAGAACCACCCATGTTAAGTGTGCTTTTTCATTAAAAAAAAACAATACAAAATTCGATTTTTCTCTTTCATAAATTTAAACGCTGTTCAGAATGGAAATGTGGAAAAAGCTGAGGAAATCCTTATCTTTCATTTTGTTAAAGATCCTAAACTGTTAAGTGCAAGAAATGGGATCCTTTAATTTCTTCAAAAATTCAATCGAATAAAACAAAAAAACGGCTGGGTGGATTGAATTGAAACTTGTTAGGGTTTTTGTGGGTATATTGAACTGTAAAAGGCACACTTAACATAGGTGGTTCTCTCAATATTTCTGATTAAAAATTTGATGTTTCAAAAATTCACCAAAAGCCTTTTTTGTCTTGTTTTTTCAAATTCATGTAAAGGATGAAAAAAAAAATTCCCGAAAAAAATGGCTTGATTTTGTAGAGAATTTAGTCAGCTTTTCAAAACCCACCGTGAATTTTCTGTGCGATCATTGGTTGATATCGATGATCAAAGACAAAACGATCTTTTTTCATTCAAAGTCCGATATCTCAGCAAAAAATAGTCGAATCAAGGTAAAAAAAAGGAAAAAATTGAAGCTGAATGAACAACCTATCCGGTCCATATAGTGGTTGAGCTGGGAAAATTTTTCCCAAGTCCGTAGACAAAAAAAAATCAAAAAATTTCGAAAAAAAATTTTCACTGTACTTGTTAGAATAGCGCGATACACATTACTTGAAAAAAATTTTCGTCTCAAGATCTCAAAATTAGAGACTTCAAGCTTCAAATTGTTTATTTTTTCACTCCGATACAATCATTTTTGAGGAAAATACAGCCATTTGAAAAACACCTAAAAATTTTGATTTTTTTTTGATCCTTCAATTTTTTTCGCTAGTGTAGTTGAAAATTTGAAATTTAATGAGTGTTTCATTACCACTGAAATGAAGATTTGAGAGGACAAAATTCCAAATAAGGCAGTTTTTTCAATTATTCTTGGTTTTATTATTTCATTTCATTCTTGCTCTTATGAATTCAGGGCATACGACTTCAAAATGTTTATAGTCCATTTCAAGGGGGAACATCAGATGTTTGAACAGGGTGACGTGAGTGGTGAAGCAGACCGCGAGAACGAGGTACGCACGAACGAAGTGAGAGAAGTGAGAGTAATAAACCAGAATCTTTCTATTTTATTCTGTCAATTATTAAGGTCGTTTTTGTCATGAAATGATTTTCAAAGAAACGTGCTAAAATTTATACAGGGCGTTAATGACTAGTCAATTGACACGTGTACGAAATTTTGGAGTATTTACGTGATTAGTAATTAAGTTCGACATATTTAAGATGGAACATGTGTAAAATGGAAACGCAAAATTAATTATGAAAAATTCCCTGATATTGTCGAATCCATTCTAGAGTGACCTGTAAAATAAAATTTTGAACAGATTCAACCTTCCAATTCCGAGTAATTAGTCATCAAAATTTATAACTTAACGTGAACTTTCATATATCACCATTTATATGCTTACCCTTCACACCTTCAAAATGCGAAATCCGTATCAAATGTTTGATATCAGGAGATGCGGTAGCGTCTCTAGCTGATGCGGTGTTTTATTACTCTATAACCACGTGAGAGGCAACCGCACTCTTATACACGACTAAAAGCTGTATTTTAGCAAAATTTAAAATGAAGTTACTTAAAGTGAATGAGACGTAGAGAATTGATTTTTCAAATATGAATCTAACTTTTTATTCTCTTTAATAGTATATCCTTATGAAATTGTAATATATGATATTTACTGAATAAAAAATATGCGCCTCAAAACTTTATCCAAACACGTTCCGTGTGGACATTTTAATTGCATTGCCACACGGACAGCGAAATAGCAACCGGGTAGTGGTGTACATGCACACAGACGCAGCTCAGTGCTGCTACAGTACGACTGTGATTGTTTGCTTACACACTCAGAGGGGCGGAGCTTCACGAAAAGATGAGACTCCTATGTATGTAAGCATTCTGTGTGTGTGAGTAATTTCACCTGACTGCCAGAAGCCCAGCGAATGATCTCAGAAATTGAGCGAGATACGCCCTTTCTCTACTAAAACTTTCATGTAGAAAATTTTAAGAGCTTCAAAATACATTTCTACAAATAATTTTTTATCTTGTTTAGTCTGTGAGATGTTGCACATTTTTGAATATTATATTAGAAAAAACTACTATAAAAAAATAGTAGCCGTTAAGAGAGAAGAATTCTATTTTTTATCATTTAATTTCGCTCAATATCTCGAAAACTAAGCGAGATAACAAATTTTTTGTCGTAGCCTTCTCTTTCAGCTTTTGACATTCTCTACGAAAAAAGGTTCAGTGCTATAACAGCGTATTTAGCTCAGTTTCCGAGATATTGAGGATTTAATATTGAAATAATATCGGGAGAATTATGCTTTTTCGGAGAATTTATCGAGAAACTTTGTTTGTAATGCTGACAATTTTTGACATAAAAGTTTTTTTTAGAAAATTCTGCTCAAACCACTCATTCCAGAGGTATTTTCTTCGATATTTATACTGCTGCAAAAGTATTGACATGGGGGAAGAAAGCCATGCGTAGTATGGCTTTAAAAAAAAAGTCGCCAAGTACGCATTTTTGGATTTAATTAAGTGGGCTGAAAACGATTTGAAATCGAAGTGTAGCCCCAAATATTCAGTGCAGGTGGAAAAACGCAATTTTTGAATCCAGTAGGAATAATCGAAAAAAATATAAGCCAAAATGAAAATTCAAAAAACGTTCTTGGCTGGGCGATCGGTATCAAAGGATATGAGCATGGCCAAGAACATTTTTTGAATTTTCGTCTTGGCTTTTGTTTTTTCCTATTATCGCTGCTGGATTCGAAATGTGCGCTTTTCCGCTTGCTTTGAATACTTGGGTCTACGCTACGATTGCAAATATTTTTTAGCTCACTTAAATTAAATCCAAAAACGCGTACTTGACAACTTTTTTTCAAAACCCATGCCACGCATGGTTCCTTTCTCCTCATCTATATTACTTGATTTAAGAACAATCGATGTATGAAATTTGATGAAATTTCACTCAGCCAATTTTTAATAATTGAAAAAAGAAAATGTAACGATTTTCGTCTCTCCCTGTCTAACAAAGGTGATCTTAGAAGTTAGTTCTCATGTGGGCTTTACTGAGTCCTCGTTACCCCTTGAATATATGAGGTAAAAACAAGAGGTATAGGCAAGGGGATATGGGAGCTATGTTTGAGGAATCATATCATTCCCCGTATAACGAATAAATGACTCGGACGAAATTCATGAAAAAAAAATCCACAATACCAATAAGAATATAATGTAGGTTTGTACAAAATTTTATTACGTTAAAATTTAAATGAAATGGTGATGAATAAATATCTAACGAGACTGTGGAAACATCGTCTCAGGATGACGTAACAGCTGCTGGACTGCGATTCGATATATACATATACGTTTATGTGTAAGTACCCATCTACACATATATATAGAGGTTGCCATGCTCTCTATAGCAATTTGATACATACAAAACTGTAACATTTTAGTCAGGGACAAATAAAATTCCGGCTTTAGTTAGTGATGGGTGTCCAATAAATTCATGGCTTGTGATTTTATTTACCAAAGGATAAGACGATAAACAACATTCCTTTCTCAAAATTAATCACTCTAATGTTAATTCGGGAGTGATAACATCTTCAATCAAGTTTTACTTTTAACTTGAAATCAACCCCACTTAGAATTGTGCAAATCTACGATCCCTCGTAATTGAATTATCTCAAGAAGGATCAACACCTAAGATGAAGACCTTTGGATTTTAATAAGAAAAATTCTTGAAAATTATTTAATAAATTCTAAAGTAAACTGCAAAATTTTAAACAAATTGATTCTGCCAAGTTTGTGTAATTATTTAACGAAGCTCATCCTTCAACGTGGGTTCCAACTCTTATGACCTCCGCGTTTTACGTTCACTCAAATCATATCTTCAAAACTATACAATGGGGAAAGTATATAATGCTTGTTTTACTCTGCTGTTGAATTTCATTCTGTTCCTCAGGAGTAGTTAAAACGGAAATAATAAGAAATAGTAACTGTCGCAGTCCCACACATGCAAGAATTGAAGTTATCACACTCACACTCTTGAGTCTTGCATTCCTCGTTACTGCGTCCCACTGCCCGATGAGAGGGGCAGAGAGGTGATGAGAGCGCTCTCTCCGCATGGAACTACCGATCGTTCTTAAATCAAGTAATATAGATATCGAAAATTCACTCATGAGTTTTGCGTTTTAAGGAAGTTCACGCGTATCCCATATTAATCGTCAATTCAAAGTTTGAGGTTTTAAATTCCGATTATATAACAACATACATATATGCTTTTTCTGAATGGATAATGGATTTAATACCTAGTTGCGGAGAAAAAAAAGTTAAAATAAATAATTAGAGAACGCTCTTTGTATAACACTCTCATACATAGGCTCTTATGAGAGATTCATTTGATTACATGTCTAAATATTACGCGTCAAAATATTACGTTGAAAAAAAAACTTGCGTCAGAATATTACTGGGCGAAAGAACACAGAACAAGAATATTGCAGCGTCAAAAAATTACATGAAATGAAATTACAATTGAAAAACAAGCAGGAGTCCGCTCGTTGTGCGTTACTTAAAAGTTTCAGTTCTATGCTCAAATTACATATTCTGCCAATGCAATTAGCGGAAAGCTTCCTCATGGAATTCTTCATTTTATAATGTACTAATAACTACCCTGATGCGTCTGAATTTCAAATTGAACTCCGCTCATTGGGATAGAATAGAGCAAGTTACAAAAAAAATTTCAACATTGTTCATGATATTTTAATTCTACTTATGAATTGAACTAGAGGCCTAAATATAATCTTTCCCCCTTGAATAATCACATTTCATAGAGAAAATCAATATTATACAAAAAATAAGATCATACGATAAAACTGGAAAATTTTAAAATTGAATTTCAGGTTTTAATTAGTTTTTTTCGTTTTCATAGTGGGATGACAATACATATAGCCGTTATCGAGGAAAGCGATGAAATGTGTCATCACACACACTCACACACACACACACACACATACACACACACGGAAACACACACACACAGCTACATGTATACATACCGACATTTCCCGAAAAATATCCTTTCCACATTTGTGAGCATTTGGAGTCATATTTCGATGAAATCTCGAATTCGAAAAAAATCACGATTACAACCTTTCCATTCGGAAGCAAAAACACATGAAACACATGATTTTTTCTCAATACTATTTTTTATAATAATATTTTTGTACAATAACATTTTTGACAGTAATTTCTTTTTGTGATATTTTGGCAAGTAATATTACTTACCGTAATATTTGGACGTGCCATCATCATTTTACTGGCGATGATTTGTATTTTTTTTCTTCGAATTAATCTGCTCATTGTTTTACACCAAAAACTAATGGAATGAAATTAAATATGTGTGGAATCGACGGCTTCCTGTTTAAACCACCCGAATGAAGTCCGAAATTGAAGTTGGAAGAAGAGTTTTCATAGTCGAGCAGGTGATGATGGAAGATACGATAAGGAGCTCGGCAACACTGCTGTGTAGCGTCATCCAGTTTATGTGTGTGATATATGGTCTACACATATACGCTACATATAAATTGAAAAGTGCTGTTGTCACATTTCCATCTATTATTCCAATACAAGAATATTTAAGAGACACCTATTGTTGTGAACATTAATTAATAGAAAAAAAAACAACATGTATTTTTTGTAATCAAAGTAATCAATTTTTATTGTTTTTTTTACTAATCAGAAAAACAAAAAAATATATTATGTTTTTGAACTACCGAGCTTTGTGTGCACCTCGTTAACCCATTAAGTACGGGGTCCATACGTATGTATGTGAGTCGCAAAGTCTGTATCGATGGTCGGGGTTCATATACGCATATGAACCTCGTCGCGCATCACTCAAACTCTCATATCTTTGAAACTAAGTAACATTTTTGGATTTTGAAAAAAGATATGGAAAGTAGAAATTGCCAGCTTTAATTTGAACTCCATTCTGTATTTTTGAATGCTCATGACTTTTATCATTTCTTTATATACACACAGCTATGACTTCTTTCCTTCAATTACGAATGTTCAAACGTCTCGTTTATCGAAGTAACACTTTTGAAAAACTTCCATTTTTTTCCTGGAATAGCTGGAATATTTATCCAACAGATAGCCTAGAATTTTTCTTTAACAAGATATATGAATGCATTTTCTGGAAGACCCATAGTTCTATGAGTGTCAATTATTATAAATAAATGCCGTTCAAGTCCCGCCATTTTCGCAAAAATGTCGTGCAAGGCACCCGGCCACGGGGAACATCTGCGCGTTCGAAGTCCCGTACTTGAGGGGTTAAAACTGTGAGAGTGAACGTATATATTGTGATACATAAGAGCCCGCGGAGGATCGCTAGTTCTCTGCGGGGCACGTGGCGATGGACGAAGTGACGCGCAGGGACGAGGTAAACACGAATGGAAAATATGAGAGAGCTGACCTCTAGGATCTTCTATGTTAGACAGAGATCCACTAGAATTTTCCTCTTTGCTTTTCTCAACTATTAAAAACTGGTAGGAGGGAAATTCATCAAATTTTCTGCATTGATTGTCTCGGACTCGAGTAATATAGACATCGAAAATTTGATACAAGTTTTGCATGTTGTAGCCGTGCGGGTCATACACGTGAATGGTGATACATAAAAGCTTACGCTCGATGGGAAATTTTGCCAAACTACTGAGAATTGGTAGAATAAATTTCCTTCGAATTGTGCAACTAACTCTAATATTGATTCCATAATATTTGCGAATTTTTCCATGGATAATTTTGCCCTTCAGTTATTATCGACGTTCCCCTTTGAATGGCAGATTTGAATTATTAATCGCTCAAATTTGGCAGGCTAAATTTCCTTGTAATTCTATAGAGAACCCTGAAATTCATTTGAGAATATCTGAGAATTTTTTCATTATTAATTTTGCGTTCCTATATCACTGATGTCCTTCTTAAAAGCCTAATATTGGTATTTGCTGAGTTTTTTGCAAGAACGTAGGATATCCATATTTTTTCTCTACTCATCCCTCATGGAAATGAAATATAAATGAAATATATATTGAGATAAGAAAAATATAGAAAAAGTATATAATTATATATCAAACGTATATAAAAGATGTTCTCAATATACAACTTTTGGCTGTTTTTCGAATATATTTTTTATATTTAAAATAAATATAAAATATATTAAAAATCTATCTCGGAATATATAAAAAATTTATCAAGAATATATCTCAGGATATATAAAAAAACATATTGAAGATGGCAATATATACGAATATCGGCTAAAAGTTGTATATTGAGGATATATCTTTTATATACATTTGATATATAAGTATATACTTTTTCTATATTTTTTATATATATTTTTTATATCCCAATATATATTTTATTTCCATGGGGAATCATTCCAAAATCTTGGAATCAGTTTTAATTGTTCATGAAAGAAAGAAAAATGAAACATTATAAGTGACAAATATGATTGAAAATAAACAAGATTTATGAAACCTCAGTGCAAGAGATTACAGAATAAAGTATCCACTATTATGTGCATGTTTAGAAGAAGTGATATTGAAAGCTATTATTCCGATCCCTTTTCCTCCACAGATTTTCCTTTCTAGAAGTTAGAACTTACTGAATACCCGAAGGCTTAGTACAAGGGGAAGAGGATAAATCGATTTTTTTCTTCAATTATTTTTCGAAAATATCTTAGAAACTGAGCGAGATGGGGTGATTTTATTCGAATCTTTTTTTGTAGCTCTTGAAATTCATTACAATAAAAGATCTGTAGCCCTGATCAAGACATCAATCACATAATATGGCAATGCCCTCAGTATGAGCCTGAAAGAAAGAAATTACTGGAAAAAATAAGGAGTGATTGTCCCCTCCCTGCAAATATGAAGACAATATTAAAGGAGCTGAAACTCAAAATAATACGTGCACTAGGAATCTTCTTCAAGGAAACCAACATAAAAATTTGAAAAAAATGAAAATAAAATGAAATAATGTTAATTTCACAGTCATAATACTTGTTACTATACTTCTTGTATACAGCTGTATAAGCCCCTCAATCGGGTTTCTGACTTTAATAAAAAAAAAAAAAAAAAGATCTGTAGGAAATCGTTCCATCTCCCTCAGTTTCCGATTTTTTTACAGAAAGATCGAAAGAAAATAGATTTTAAACTGGAAAAGTCTATTAATTCCTCCTTTTTCAGAATATGTCGGAAACTACGCGAGATAAGACGATTTCACCCTGAATGATTTGAGTAGAGAATTTCCAGAGGTACAAACAAGGATCAGGCTAAAATTTTCCTATTCCGCCGAGAGTCCGAAACATTCTTTTAAAAAATCGAGGATGGCACTTGGCCTTGCTCTTCAGTGGTAAATGGCGTTTTCGTTAACTGGAGCGCTCAGTCACCGTCAGGGCTGAGAACTTTGTGCTCCTACGATTAATTTGCCACCCGGTATATGAGTGAAGGTGGGCACAATAGTTAATGGGTTAAATTGTACATAGTAATTTGACAGTTAGAACCGTGTCATGTCAGTGTTTTTTAATATGAATAAAGAGGTAAATAATGAATAAATTCATTAGTAAACGGATTCATAAATTAAGTTAATAAATAAATTAAGTGGAAGTAAAGAGTTTCGATAATTTCATTGCATCTGTTTTAGTTTGAAGGAATATTCTATTTCGTAATTCAAAAAAACCACGTGGACTCAATTTCCAGAAATATCTTGGAAACTCATAGTTTTAGACTACTCATAAGAATTGTCTCAACAGCGCTGATTGGAATCCTGTTAACAGTCCTTCTGATAATGCTGGATGGAATACTTCTCAGAATCCTTCTGACAGTCCTGGTGAGAATCCCGTTAAGATTCCTACTGATGATGCTGGTGAAAATCCTGCTAAGATTCCTTCCAATAGTCCTGGAGAGGATCTTGTTAAGATTCCTGTTGATAGTGCTACTGGAAATCCTGTTGAGATTTCTCCTGATGGTGCTGGAGGCGGGGATACTCTCAGAAAAATTTCAAAATGAAGTCCACGTCATTTTTTTAAATTGATTACGAATTTTAAATATTCCTTCAAATTAAACAGGTACAACAAAATTATCGGAACCCTCCACTTCCACTCAATTTATTTATTAGTTCATTTCCGAATTAATTAATTAATTTCTCTATTTATTTATGTTCATATGTCACTATCACACTTACATGACACGAGTCGAACTGTCAAATTGCTATGTGCATTCCAACCGACAAATTATTGTGCCTATAGGTACCTTCACGCATATACCGGGTGACGAATGAATCGTAGGAGCACGAAGTTCTTGGCCCTGGTCACCGTGTTTGATGGATGAGACTCTTGGTATGGGTTAATGTCGCCAGTTGCACTGGGCGCCGACAAGAACTTTACTTCCACTGAAAACACTCCGTATGGGTATTATGAAATCGTATAGATACGATCACATAGAAGACTCGTGCAGCCCCTTCACCTACTCACCCTTTGACTGTGCGCTTGTAGATACTATATAGCGTTTTCTGTAAACGTTGTGTAATATAATATGACAAAACGGGATTTTAATGCATTTGCTTTTTTTTCCAGCCATCTCTGAATGAACTTGTGACCAAAAAGGAGATCATCCACTGCATCAAAGTTGCCAAAATGGAGAACGCGTATTATAAGTTTCTCATGAGCCTCAGAGATTGCGGCTATCAAAATGAGGCAGATCAGCTCGAGGGGTTCATGGCATTGCCACCTGATGCTCCCCAATCTTCAGATGTATTGGATATGAGCCGTGAGACGAATGAAAATGTGTGAGTTATATTTCAATTTGCAAACTTATTCTGATTGGTAGTCGATTCATTCACAAGATTCTTCCATTCTAATTATAGAAACGAAGAGCAACAGAAAGATCGCGAGGAACGAAATGAACCAGGCGCTAAAGTGATCCAACCACTTGTGGCTCGAGTTCAAAATATAGAACACTTCCGTAGTGTAATGCATCCTTCACAGGAATTAGGGATATATGAAATGAGAAGCGACCCTCGTGGGCTGGTATTGGTAATGACAAATATATTCTATGAAAACTATGGGAAACGCGAGGGTGCCGAGGCTGACCACGCTAAATTAGTTCGAACGTTTAAACAGCTGGGTTTTAAGGTATACGAGTGCCGTTTCGATTTGACTGCACAGGTAAGGAGAAACTCAGTAGTGAAGAGTTAAAGCAGGATGAGTCGTTTTTTTTCTGTGATTTTTTGAGGGATTTTTCAAAAGTGAAGGGGTTATGCGCACTCAGAAGTCCAAAAAAAGCGCGGTTTTTCAATAACTTTTCCATGAAAAGGCATATTAATTTATTGACATAAAAATTCACATGAATATTATTGGAACTTTTGACTTTATTTTTACACTTTTTTTCATTTTAGAAATAATAAATTTCAAAACTGCTGTAGCCGATTTCCAAGATGTCGTCTAAAAAGAAGACGCATTGCGGTGGCGAGGATATCTCTGGATTAGATTATCGAAAATGAAAACAAAAACAAGTTCTGTTAATATAAGTCATAATCTAGTATTATTTAATCGAAGATTTTTTCTTATCGATGAATATTTTCCATTTTATGAACAGCTTAAGGCCAAAATTTTCATCCGATATTGATTTTTTTCTTTTGTGGAGTCACCATTTCGTCAAAAATGAATATTTCGCTCATACTTTCGATTAAATACTAGATTATGATTTATATCAACGAAATTTTTTTTTTTCGACGATCCAATTCACAGATATCGTCGTCACGACGAAACGTCTTTTTTTAGAGGACCTCCCGGGAATCAGCCACAGCAGCTTCAAAAATTATTATTTCTGAAATAAAGAAAATATAAAAATGAAGTCAAAAGGTCCAACAATATGTATATAAATTATTATGTTGATAAATTAATATGCTTTTCCAGGAAAAATTGTTGAAAAACCGCGCTTTTTTCGGCCTTTGGACTGCGCATAACCCCTTAAGCAAGATTGGGCAATCTTGTCGGAATCCTTTCTTGCAGAAATTTTTAAGAGCTACAATAAAAGAATCCACTGAAATTTCCACATCTCTCTTAGTTTCCATGATATTCTGAGAAGAGTAAATGACATCAAAAATACACTTATCCTGTTTTATTTCTTCAATGATGAATTAATATTCCATCCCGTAACCATCATCATCACTGATGAATTTCTTGAAATCCATTTTCTTCTAGGAAATGAAAGAAAAAGTCGAACAATTCTCTAAAAGAGCTGAATTGATGAGAGTGGACTCTGCTTTCGTTATCATATCAGGACACGGAGATCAATCCGCAAAGAATGGGGACGTAATTCTTGGATGCGATTATTTCACCAAACCAAAAAAAGCTCGTAAGCATGCTATGGTTTCCATTTCTGAACTCTTACAATTCTTCACCGATGAGAATTGCCCTCAGCTGAAAGACAAACCGAAAGTTTTTGTCTTTCAAGCATGCAGGTGAGAAAAATCTTCCTGCATTATATGAAGTACATTATCATTATTCTAATCATCTGTGCAGTAATTAGCATAATTTTCAATTCCTGTTGCAGAGGACCATTAGAACAACGCTCTCGAGATGAGCAGCTTAACGAAAAAATTTCGCAAGATGGTGTCCCCAGTGACCGCATTACTAGCCGTTCAGTTGAACAAAAGCCTCGTGAATACGATGATATCTTAATAGCACACTCGACTCTGCGAGGATATAAGAGCAATCGTTGTGCAGATGGCTCCTTGTTCCTTCAGACATTCTGTGAAGTATTGGGCGAGAAAGCTGAGTACTATCCGATCCATGACTTGTTCAGCCTGGTAAGTGTTGCATTCTCGCAACTTGGAAATTATAGGATATTTTTCTCTTGATTTATTAATGAAATATTCATTTAATTCAGTGGTGATGAGGTGAAATAGGATCAGTCGATTTTTTTCTTCTAATAGCTTTTCCAAAATATCTCGAAAACTAATGGAAATATGCCTTTTTCGTCATAATTTTTTTTTCTATGGAGAATTTTTGAAAGCTAAGAAAGAAGTGTGAGACGGAAAAGCTCTGTATCTCTATTAGTTTCCAAGATATTTTAAAGGAAGTATTGGAACAAGAATCGACGTTTTCCTCTTCACCTTTCGCTACTGCATTTTTTTTATCTCAACATTTTGACAATTAAAAGGCTCATGGATATCTTTTATTATCAGGAGTGGTGGAGTAGTGGGATAAGAAGGGTTAATCCTATATATCATCACATGAATAACGACTCATAGTTCCTTGCTATTTTGTTTCCAGGTGGATAAACGCATCAAGGAGAGATATAAAGGTATATCACAAACTCCAAGTTATGAATACATAGGATTCAATAAGCATCTGTATATGAATCCTGGGCTGACCAAGAAATGTTAAGCGGATACTTCAGCTCAACGTCTGCTTAATAGTTGAGACCAAGCGATGTTCTTCAAGTACACGTGGTGAAAATTGGGTGCTCTTCATGAAATTTGTCAACTCTGATGTTGATGAATTCTACTTTGCATTAGAAGAATCCGTTAGTAGTAATAAGATATATGAGTGAACGGAGAGGGACATCGTTGGGCTCAAAGTTTAATCAGGAATTCTTCTGAGATCAATTTTTTATGTTAAATTTTCCGCTGAAATCGCCTCTCTACTACTCATTGGGTCACCCTCTCATCGATGCAGCAGTTAAGAGGTCAAAGAGGATAAACCAATGTTTTCTTTCAACGTTTTTTTTCAAATATCTCGGAAACTAATGGAGATACGCCCTTTTGCCCTGATCCTTTCAAGTAACACTTGAAATTCTCTACAAAAATGAATTGAGGCAAAAAGAGCTTATCTTCATTGGTTTGGCAGACATTCGAGAGAAAAGATGACTGAAAAATGGACTTATTCCGATTTACCTTTTCACTACTGAATAGTTTAATTATTTTTTTTAAAGGAATATTCAATGAAAATTTTTATATGGTTCATTTTTTCAAATCATGTTTGATAGTTTCTCTTAGTAGCCTTAGTATTTTTTGATCAGTTTTATACCAGTTCAGGTTTCTACAATAATGGGGCCTTATTTAGCGTATAAGAGCATATGAACTATTATTCACTTACCAAGGAAACATATAGACATATGAATTCTTCACTATTAATATAGAGAGCGAGTAAGCGTGTTATTTACTGACGACAGGATCGTATGAGTTGAATCAACAGGATCGTATCCTCTATAACGTCGATATAGGGAACGATGGGGTAGGGAGAATGAATGATGGGCTAAGAAATATTCAGCACCCGGGGATCATACCTTCGCAACATCCATGAGATTAATTCTCAAATCTGCTCGGATCTAAATATCGTCTCTTCACGTGAACAATTAGGAACAGAACTCAGATTTCAAAATCAACCCTCAAAACTCCATTTGGGCCTTCATTCATGCGCAAACAAGTAGAATCTCCAAAAAAGTAAGAAAAATAAATTCAAATCGTGACGCGTGTAGCAACACGCGTAGCAATATTCCATTATATCCTAATTTCAATGTCTAGACATTTTTATTCTTTTAGTAAAGAGAATAGATGAAGATATCATCCAGATGCGAATTGAGCATTTTCAGTGGGTAATAAGAGATGCCCAGTTCTCAAAGAACTGTTTGGCTGTGCGAATGTCAACGACAGTCTTATTGCACTAACAGATTGTCCCAATCGTGAAAATGCTTATTTGGCACTTTGAGGGTGAAGAGAAAGGGAATAGAACACTTTCCTCTCCTGATAAGTTTTGATTCCCAATCGCCAACATCGCGTGGAGAACTTAGGCTTGCGTACGGACTTATAACTCGTTTCGTGTACTTAACTACCACGGACATTATACTTTATCAGTTTCAATTGTATCCAAAGTGTTATTATTTGGGAACAACCTGAAATTCTTCAGATCCTCCCTGTCACGCGTTAATCCACTCGTGAGCTCTGTCGATCGGTATAGTTGGAGAGAATCCACTAATACTGACGAAAAAATTGAGAACAGCATTGAACGAAAGAAATTGGGGATAGTTCACCGCGTAACATAGATACAAGTTTTTTACTGGGAAATTCCTCATCCCCTCAATCGAATCATTGAAAAAGAACCATTTCAAGAACTTTCATTTGAGTGACCATTCTACCTCACTTTTCTTTATAAGGAAGAATAAGTAATTTTGCAATAGTATACGAGAACGAGTGCGAAAAACGCCATACCCGGATAGTTTGTAAGCTTTGCTCGTGCGCTCAAGGGGTGACATGGATTCCAGAGGGCCAAGAAAGCCCTATTTCCTTTATTTTGTTTTCGTGATAGGAAATGATTGATTCATCCCAGTTTCACATATCCAAGAACTATAATTGAATCATCTTTCATGAAATTGTCATTGAAGTTATTCTTCAATGACAATTTCATGAAGAATAGCCTAAAATTCAGTCGTTGACAATGAATTTTCGAAGGGTTTTTCAAACAAAGTAGTTCCGCGGTGGCGACCATAACACAACAACGCTTGATGTGAAATCTTCAAACCAAATTTTTTCGGTTAGCAGATGTGTCCAGCTAGTGCTTAAACGAAGGATTTTGCAAAAAATTGAATTCTGCATTTTTGGTAGAGTTTCATGCAAAACCGTACAATTTTAAATCAAATTTAGCTCATGTATTGTCTGGTGAAATGAGTTATAATTTGAGAAAAAAATGCTTCGTTCAAACCCTAGTCAATAGTATCTAAAAGAGAGGTGCGAAATTCCCCAAAAAATTGATGCATTAGTTTTCGAGAAATTGTGGCCACCGACGTCGAAAACATAGTTTCCGGAAAAACGTTATTGAAGTTTTGCATTCATTTCACTCAACAATAAGTAGACAGTCGGAGTAAAAATGCATGAAAACCGAGCACCAATGAAAAAATCAAACAGAATGTCTCTTCTAATATTGTGAAGAGTAAACGATCTATTTGGAATCAACTTTCCGGATTTTGTGAAGAAAAATACTATGTGTTTGATGCAACTACTTCCAATGAAACTCCCGCGGATATCCTGAACGATTGGGCTTTTAACATGGAAAAGTGCGATGGAGAAGAGTACAAGAGAGTGTCATCAAAACAATGTGGAATCAAACATCTGAGTTACTACAGGATAAATATTTCAACGAATTCAAGAGACAGATCAATCCATTTTCATCGTCAATTTTCAAACAAGCTCAAGCCCTTGCTCGAAACACCAAGAGAGGTGTCCTTCAAACCAATCCTGAGAAGCGCAAGGAAAGTGCAACAGCTCTGGAAAGGAAAGATATCGAAGCAATGCTGGAGATTTATGATGAAGAAACGCCAGAGGGACTACAGAAAGAATTATTCATTCGGATATCAGTAGAGTTAGTTCAAAGAGGAGGTGAGGGAACGACAGCAACGATACACCACTTTAAGGAAGAAGAAGGCGCCGACGGAATGTGTACCGAGAGGATTGAATACAATCTTATTTTCACCAAAACTACACAGGGATGTGACAAGAAATGCGCTAGCAGTAAATCGCTTACCCAAACGACGAAGATCCCCAAAACTATCCAGTGCGACTGCTGAGAAAATTAATGTCAGAAAGAGGCAGTAGAGTAAAATTGGATAGGTGTTTTTTGACAGTTAGTCCCTATCGTCAGATTCCAGGGAGCATTGACAGGCATAAAGATGCTCTTGCCGGAAAGAATCACCTGGGATCATGGATCAATGAAGTAGCTAAGAAAGCAGGACTAGTCACGCTAAGAAAAACAATCACGAATCATTCGAGCCGAGCAACTACAGTTTCGAATTTAGCCAGAGCTGGCGTCGGCGAGCAGCAGATCCTCACAATTACTGGCCATTCAAATGGAAATCCCAGTATACCATATCTTTAATTGGACGAAGGACATCATGTACGAATTTTGAAATAACTGCGACACGATGGTCCTTCAAATGAGCACAGCATCGCTTTTTCAATGAAAAATGTAAATCCACCTCAAAATTCTCCCACGCTTATAATAATTGTACTTTCCATTGCATAAATTTGTATCTGAATCCATCATTTGTTTTTCACCCCGCGAATTTATATAATTCATGTATTTGTTGAATGAAATCATACGAAAATATCAAATTCTGCAGTTCCATTGGTAAAAATCAGAGTAAAAAAGATAATCCCCCGAATAGCCTTCGTGATTGAAAATTAATTGAATATTTCCCTCAAGTGCCTCTGCTCAGAAACATGTGCGTTCACTTGAGCACGAAATTCCTCGCGCAACGATCAGGATTTTAAAACTGCCAAACTTCACGCACATGCTGCTAAGCAAGGGAGCGGACGATTATTTCTCGGGCAGGAATTTCTCGGATAAAATTTCTCGGAATATATTTCTCCAAAAAAAATTCTCTGTCAGAAAATTCATTTTCAACACCTACAAAGTCTAAAGTTTTTTGGAGAAATTTTCTTCAGAGAAATTTTTTCCGAGAAATTTATGTGAAGAAATATTTTCCTAGACCCCTAAGCAACAGAACTTTTGGGGAAGATTCAATCATTCTTAAGCACTCAGCGCATTACAAGTGATAATTTAATGGCTCAGCCAGCTAAAAATTTGATTTTTCGACAGTAAGAAAAGAATCTAGAATCATCAATTGAATTGAAGATGAAAACTCATTGTTATTGAATTTTCTGGCCTAGAGTATCTCGAGAAAAGATTTGTTACGTAGTGCTTCGTTGCTCATGAATGAAGGATTGAAGTAGGCTATTTTCCTTGAAAAATTTTCTTTAGGTAATATTGTAATAAGTTTTTCACTCAGTTCTTTCATCGATTAACTTAATTCAATTGTTACGTGTTGAGTCCCTCAGATTGGCTTACGCAGCACTGCAATCTGACCACTCACTAACTAACTGTCCTCTTGCTCGTTATTCCCTTACTCCTTCAATTAGCTCGTTGACGGAGAGCTCACGGGTGGATTCACTCGCACCTTTGGAATACTTCAGGAATATTGGCGGGAAACTTTCAAATAATAAGAATCAATATTGTTTAATTGACTATATAATATTCGGAATCAATAAATTGTATAAAGGGTAGATTGGATCCATTCGTGGAGCTATTTTATTTGCGATCCGCTTTACTTGAAGTTTTTCCGCGGTCTGTGGAAGAAGGTGATTCAATCCCTTTCTTCCACCTGGCTCAAAACGCTTCTTAAGCATTCCCACGCTTTGGCCAGCTCTTCTTCCATGAAAAAGATGGACGAAGCGTCTTCTTTCCATAGTCAAACGATTTCTCGGACTTACGCTCGTGGCTGGAAATGCTAGCTCTGTGTCTTATGTCATACCTACTCGATGAAAGTCCCCATTCTATTGTTCTTTCCTCTAGAATGATTGAGATGATAAAAATGGTAGGCATAATCAATATATTAATTTAATTTTTTTTATTCCTTTTTCACTTGATATACTTTAATGTCATTTAGTTTCTTATAATTTTATTTTATTTCACAATTTCTCTTGTAATAATAATCTGATTTTAGTTCTAGTTATATTTTTATTTTCAATTTTATCTATAGCTTCCTAGTTTGATTCAATATTTGTCGTTTAATATTCAATGCTTTATCTTTCCGATTGTTAGTTAGCGTAATTTTCTTTAGAGTTGATCAGAATGTTATTTTCGGTTTTCATTTTGAAAACAGTTCAGCTCGTCCGATTTCTGGAATTTCGGCAAGTTATATTTCTGTTTTCAATTGCTGGGTTCGACACTCATTTCAATTAAGAGAATTAATTCCTCTAGGAAGATCACGACACTCTACTTTTTACTTTTATTCGATCGTAGACCGAAATACGGTATCGTTATTTAACAGAATTACCGCGTACAACAATTCGTTGATTTCCTCCAATTGATTTTGCGCGATTATCGGCTAAGGCCCTATCCCGAAAATCGACGACTTGAAACGACAGCCGGAAAACGGGTGCTCCCTTCATGAAACTCATCCATGGAGAAAACTCTATTTCTCAGAGGTAGGGGGTATTGCCAAACCTGTTTGCAGTAATTTTTAATCTTAAGACGAATCGATTATTTTCGAATTCTATTGAGTTCGTCAATTGCGGATGGCCGTAAGCCCCATGATCGGCGAATTCCTCGATCCGCAATTTTAAAACCCCTGCTAACTCAATGATCGAAATCAATGAGTTCACGAGTGGTGTCGCAAATTGTTGATCAATATTGAGAAACTAAGTAATTTCAAAAATAAATCGCCACATATTTCAATTGAACATTACGGTATTGCTTTTCTCTTCCGTCACTAGTGTAATTTCTAATTTCAATAAAATTGACAAGCGGTAACCTCCAGGCTCTCTCCCCTTCAGTTTGTGTATCAAATCGACTCAAAATTCAAAAACAATGTTCTTGACAGATTGGAAAATGAGAATAAAAAATTAACTAAATCGAAGTTGTGAAATTTCGGAACCCATGTAACCCCTCAAACTTTCGAGTAGGTCAGGCGTCCGCTCGAGTTGTCTATACAATTTTATACTACTTATCCAATGTGAAAATGTCACTTAGATGATGCATTTTCACATCGCATGCCCTTTAGTGGTCAGTAAGTGCTAATCTTATCTGTTGAAGACTAACAACCACGCTGGAGTTGTGGCGTCTTCGATTGAATAGTACTTACTGAACATTAAACATCAAACTACAGCAATATTTTGCTACCCAATGTGACTGATATAAGAGATAGAGATTATGGAAAAAATTTAGACAATAACTATCAATAATACGTAGGAGCTGAAAAATTCATCTCATCTTCTTTTTACACTACTTTGAACTGTCATTCCATGAGACCATTCCATAAAGAAATGATATTGAACTCTTTCGAGCAGTGAATTTTTTTTTTTAATAATTAATGCGTCGTAATTGGAGATATTCCAAAGAAGAGATAATTTTGACTGATAATAAACGAAAATTATTTTCAGTACAAGATAGATAGAAAGTACTATTGGCTACCAGAGCTATTTTAGATTGCATTTGTACCATGGTGGATACTTCATCTGAAGTTCCCTACAGCGAGGAGATTATCGATAACTTATTTCACTGTTCCCCAACAATGATGTTTATTGAGTGCTAAAAAAATAATTACAGTGGAATGACGAGCTCACTGCGTGATCGCCAATTTGTTCATGGTATTTATGAGACGAAAAATTCCATGCCTCTTGGAGAAATTAATATATTAAAATAATGTAATCTCGTGCCTGCCTCGAGAGCACAACTCAGGGATTATTTAGTACATTAATTTCTGAATATGTTTACAATGTTCTTCTAAACTTGTATCGATTATGTTAACAGACAGAAAAAGAACTAAATCATTCACAGTAGATTTTGTAATGCACAATCATTGAAGCTATTTTATTATATTAAAAAATTGAAGGAAAAAACTTGTTGATCAAATAAACCTGTGTAAGCGTTATTTTTCAAGAGAGAAATTGACAATATTGGTGCTAAGGAGTGATTTATATTAATATAAAACAAGATTTTTCTGTTAGTGTGCTCATAATGAATTTTAACCACCCAG
The DNA here is from genome assembly GCA_963942555.1 of Aleiodes leptofemur. NCBI lineage: Eukaryota > Metazoa > Arthropoda > Insecta > Hymenoptera > Braconidae > Aleiodes > Aleiodes leptofemur. The sequence goes on from OZ012609.1 coordinate 15,465,492, forward strand.
AAGATTAACATGGACTGATCAAGTAGAAGTTGCACCTGAAAGAGATTTTTATATAGAACCAACCTCGAGTGTTTCGAAATTTTGATAAGTAGCCAATGAGACAATTCAGAATAAAAAATTACAATAAACTAATACATTTTCTCAAGTTTCGAAAAATATCAAGGTTTCGAAATTCTTTTTCATGAAAGTAGTTTCAGTGTATGAATGTTTCAGTTTAAAATAGTTTTGATGTATTTATACTATTTTAAGTGTGCCATTTTTTCAAAAATATTTTTTCAACTTTGTGGCATTTCTTTTGATCAAGTTCTATAGGCTAGAAAAATTCATCCAAAATCAGCAAAAAAATAGCTCCTATATTTTCTTCAGATGATTCCTTGAAGCGATAATGTTACTGTCGGGGGCGAGGTAAAATGACATGTTGCATTTTCCTCACCTCTCATTCCTTTGAATATAAGAGAAATGAAATGAAAGATTTTCACTTAGGGAAAATGTAAAAAAAAGTGAGATGAGCATTCCCAGCCGCAAATGAGAGTCCACTTCTCCTTACATAGCTGTGTGACTGTGAGAATTGGCTTTGGCGATCTTTTGGTGTAGAAGACCAGCTCAAACGTGGGAACGCTTATCTACCATTTTCGGGGATGAGGAACAAGGAGAATGAGATCCAGTTCTTCCTTAGACTATGGTAACACTTCGTTCCCAGCTCGTCGTAAACCAGAACATAACTACGCATACGTATTCATCCAACTGTTGTATTATTACTGAGATTTTTGAACATTATATAATTTATTTCAACATGATATCGCCTTTTATTTTTGAGTAATCCTATACCATCCTTCAAAATCCTGAATCGATCGAGTGGATTTCCCGTGAGTTTTTCTAAATCGAGCTAGTCAAGGAGTTACTACTAGTTATCTGCCTATTGATTGAGGGAAGCGTGTGCGTGATCTCGAGACAATCCCAGGACAGTACGAGAAATTTTACACCTAACGCTGTGAAGGAAAATTTGGGAATAACGTTTCTTTGAAAATTCTATTCCTTCATCCAGGAATGGGCAAAACAGAATGAGAATAATGTTGATAAAAATGAGTATATAACGTTTTTCGAACAGTGAGATCATAATGCAACGGGAGGAAAAGTGCTGAGACTTATAATGAATGTTTCTGATTCCAGTCATTTTCAAAATTATGATAGACATGAGTGTAATGTGTATAGCCATACATGCCGCTAATTGTATTACAGATTTATTCCACATTCTCTCCGAAATTCTATAGTTTATGAAAAATGATGGATGATGTTATTATCCAGTCACTAAATCAACATCCCCAGCTAGAAATAAGTAGAATTCTGATTTTTTTTCTGAAACTATTCAACTGTAGAATTGTCAACGCAAGCTTTTTTTATACAAAAAGAACCGTCTTCACTATGGGAATGTTTGTACAATCACTTGAAGCTATGAGGTAACTGCACCAAAATCTAGTCACTTAGTGAACTCCCTCTGACTGGACACCTATAAGTGTCTCCTGGAAAGACTGCAGTGAGTCTTTGGTGAGCGTACATCGCGAATCTAAGAATAGTTCCACGTACGGCCACAATAATCGTTGAAAAAAGGACGTTCCAGATCATTTATGATGAGTCATTGCGAGATTATCGTTATTATTGTTCGTGGAAGAGATGAGCGTCAAGAAGGAGTACGTGGAGGGTGGAAAGTAGAGACGATAATATATTCATTGGATTTTGCCACAATCGTTGAAATTTATTCGTGGAATTGTTCTTCCGTAAATGAGTAGATAATTATATCAATGGCTAAATAACAGAAAGACGTATCAGCTGTGTATAAGTACATAGGATACCTCTTTCTGTTATTCTAGTCATAGATATACAAAGTGTACAGTAAGTAATAATCCTCTGATTATTAGACAATTGTAGTATTTTATCATTTTTACGAATAATATGAATTTTTCATATGTATACAAAAACAAAATCATTCAACAATGTTACAAATAATCATGTAAATTTTGCATTTCTTCACACATTTTTTCCGATTAACATTATTCGATTCCTTTCCTATATATCCTCCCCTTTTTCTTCCGAATCATCTGAATGGCAAGAACTTCATTCTGGTGTAGTCACCCATTCCTATGTGAATCAGAATCAGATGAGGAGTATATATGCCGGCTCCTTGGCTTGATCACGGAGTAGCAGTCATTCTATAGTTGTGTGGGAACGCGTTCGAATGCCTCTGATAGCGAGGAAACATTCCCTCAAAGGTTTATCATTACGTTTCGCGATAAGTGTTGATATCCTCCGATAAGTTTTTCGTGTGCAGGCTCCGTGCTCCAACAACAGTTTGGAGATTGCACACTTTCCTGCAATCGAAGATATGGATAATACTCCATTTTGAGAGATTATAAATTCGTTCAATTCAAAGTTTCTCATCAGTTTACAATTAAATTTCAATTCAGAAAAATGTTCACTTAATATGCAACTGGTGCGTAATAAACAGCTCATTTGGGAAACAAATTTAATTTCAGTCGCTTTTATAGTACGAAACATTGATGTATATGTGGATTGTTGAAATAGGATACAAGATTTTGTTATTCACACAGTTCCTCTGCCGATGAGATTATGGAATATCACTTGTTTTTTCGGCTAGGTTAACGGCTTATAGAATGTTATTATTTCCTTATCTTAATGTAAATTGAAGTTCCATGAATTTGTTGATGAGAAATTTGAGATGCTCAAAATATAATATCGAGCTTGAGATAAGAATTCATGAAAAATAGAATTCTCAGAAATGATAGGGCTCTCAGAATTGTTTACTTCTCAAATTATCAAGAAATTGGCGAAATAGTGGGGGATTATTATCCAAGTGAAATGATTGGTGTGTCAGAGAAAATAGTATTCCCCACCACTCATTTCAGAAACAACCTTACAGAGAGTGGACTCATTTGGAAGACACGTGCACCAGCCTGAGTCGAGCTTACAGTTCATGGAGATTCAATGATCATCTTCAAAAACTCCATGAAGCGAATTTAACGTTTTTCTGACGATTATTTATCAGGAAATCAGATACTTCGATAAGCTTCAGATAATTTTTATACTTGTTGCTCAAGCCTTTCGGAATTTTTCAAGAGTAATATATATCTTGGAACTTTTCTTGGAACTGTTATTTTCCAATATTTGAAGTCATCACAGAATGTATACAGAGAACCTGCTTAGGAAAATAATAAAGTTTCTAGAGATGTATTGCATATAAAAAGATCTGAAAGGCTGAAACAAAATAATTTGGAGCTTATCGCAGTATCGAATTTCCTGATAAATGATCATAAGAAATACTATGAATTCATCTCATGGCATTTTTAACGAAGTTTATTGCATTCCCATAAACGGTAGGTTTGACTGTCTTCATCTTCCAATAACTCTTATATTTTATTTTCTGAAGAGTACTTCTCACGAGTAAATGAATGCTTTAAACGAAACACTCATCATAATAATCATCATTCTAGCCTCAAGTTATTCTCGATTTTTGATTCAAATTTAGCAAATCTCTCGTTTTTGAAATTGCAACACGTATTATAATCATTTCTTCCATACAATTCCTGTTATTTACCTGTTACATAGCCTGTGAGCATGCGATTCACAATGCTCCAAATGACTTGTCCATCTCAATTTGATATTGCTGCAGTGGTTCTGAACTTCACTGCATGAGTCAGTTGTAGCTGCTTCAGGTCAGGATGGAGCTGACAATTCGGAAAACCACTTTACCGCTGATTGCTCTACAATAAAGAAGCTAAATGTACCGACGGGGAGAAATAGTACAGAAGGCTCCCGCTTGAAGAAGCAAGTCCATACAGCGTGGAACTGGGACAACGAGCACAGCTGTGGAGAATAACATTTCAAATTTGTTCCATTTATGTTTCATATTAATTTTGGAGTCATCAAGTTAATTGAATAATGATTAACTAGTTTGATATTAAACTGAGTCTGATTCATTCTGGTGGTACAGCATATACTTCACACAATCGTTTTCTACGATGCCCTCTGCCGGGAGCGTAATTATAAAATTTCATCTCTCCTAAAGTTCTTCAGTGCGCTCTAGAGGTCAGCACTTCTCAATTAAGTTTCTGTCGTCGAACAGGCCGAAGAGGAATCTTCCGAGATCGACCCGGAGCTGAAATTTGCATGTTATAGTATAGGAGCCGAATATTTCCGAAGATCCCTCTTTGGTTGGTTCGACAATATTGTTGCACTAGTGGTGGAGTGGGATGGTGAGTCACGGCAGCATCAGTAATGCTCAGTAGAGCTCGGTCCTTCATTAGATGTGTACAGTAAAGCGCAGCCGCCATCACCACAAGCCACTGCTTAGAATATCAAATCATTGGCTATATAGCAGGTGGTTGTGAGCTCGCAACCAATGAAAATTTGGCGGGAGGCACGCGTAGCCATTTCGGAGCACTCGCAGTTATTGTGATAACAGAGGAGTGTGAAAAAGTTCTGCAAAGAAACTGATGAGACATTTTTGTCAATTTGTGTTTCTTTGGTGCTAAATTCTTCATTGAAATTTTTTTTTATACCAATAACTATTTTTGTTTGCAAAATTCTCTTGTAGGTTTTACATTGTTTTAGAGTGAGCGTTCTCTGAGACACACGTCAAACAAATATGCGGCTCCGTCATCGTCAAAACATAGATCTTTCTTTTAGTATAATAGCATCACGTGTGGACATGCATTCATTATGGCCTAAATTAATGGAATATGAAATTTTCACTAGATCGAATCTGGTTTTAAAGCATTGGTTGGTGAGTATTATTCTTATAATTTAGGGAACTATTGGAGTAAAATATCAGTAAAATGGAAACGCAAAATAAATTATGAAAAAATTCTCCGATATTGTCGAATCAATTTGAGAGTTAGCTGCAAAATTTCAAAAAAATTCATCCTACCAATTCTGAGTAATTGATCATCAAAATTTGCCATTTAACGTGAGCTCCTAGGTATTACCATTTATGCGTTCACTCTCACTACTTCAAATTGCAAAACCTGTATGTAATTTTCGATATTTATACTACTCGATTTAAGAACAATCAATGTCTAGAATTTGATGAAATCCCACCCAGGCATTTTTTAACGATTAAATAAAGTAAAGAAAAAGATTTTGGTCTGTCTCTGTCTAACACAGGCGATCTTAGAGGTTAGTTCTTTCATGCACTTTATTCATGTGTCATTGCCCCTGCGCCCCGCTTCACCGCCATCACTCCCCCGTTCAGAGATTCAATTGAAATCTCCAGGCAAATTAATTTTATTCGTACCATCAGGTTTCTGAAAATATCTTTGAATCTAAGTAGAATAGCGTAATTTTCACAATTACCTTTCTTGTAGCTTCAACTTCTCTCTACAAAAAGAGTGATCATAGTGATTGTCCTATCTTGCTTGGTTTCTTAGATATTCTCAAAGTATGATCAGGAATCGACTTATTGTGTTTTGATTCTCCGCCACTGAATTAATTTTTGGAGGACTCATCGAGTAATGTTTTTTTGTATAACATAATATGTTTTGATAAGATTTTCTTAAATAAATTCCTTCATTTCACAAGGATTCAAATTAAAAAATGATTGAGCAATAGTGAAAACCAACATAGAAGGCAACATTGAAATGCCAGCTCCTCAACAAATAAGTCATTTCAATTTTCCTTATTTTCTTATTATTGTTCTTATGGCTTTAGGATTGTCTCTATCTCTGCTTTTTTCTATAATGCTCACCTGGAGCTACAATATGTTTTTCTAAATTCTTAGTCCATTTAAAATCATAAAACCGATATTTGGTGAGTGGATTTCGAAAACGCGGGATATTTATATTTACTCCCCATTCATCATATTTGAATTTCGGAATCAGTTATAATTATTGATGAAAGAAAGGAAGGAAAATGAAATATTGTAAGTGAGAAATATCTCTGAAGATGAAAAAGATCATGGAAGAGCTTGAGTACGCGACCTGAGAGGTTAGGAAATGAAGTATCCGCCATTATGTGCATACTCAGAAGAGGCAAGAGGCATGAACCACAGATAGCGCTGTAAACCGACGCAAGACAAAATGGTGGAACTATGCAGATGAAGGGAACAGAAGACATTGCATAGAGCGAGATTGAGAACTATCACTTTAATCCGTTTTCTCCTCAGATTTTTCTTTGAAAAAAATAGAACTCAGTGATATATAAAGTTCCTAGTGAAAGAGAAAGAGGATAATTCGTTTTTTTCTGGGATAGTTTTTCGAGAAAATATCGGAAACTAAGCGAGATATAGCGATTTCGTTTGATTAGTATTAAATTGGCCTATCTCATTTTGTTTTCGAAATATTCGCGAGAAAATCAAGAATGGCACTTTAACTTTCTGTAGTGGTCGGTAAGTGCTATTTTCAGCCCTTGAAGCGTTGAGTCGATGTGTTTTGTGAATGAAATTTTTGGCACATGATAAATACTGTCGCTCGTTCTGGAGCGGGAGTAAGATTTTTACTCATGAGTAATATAAAGTTTTATAGACAGCTCGTGCGGTCACCTCGATCACTCACAAATCAAAGTTTACGTTTTACTGCATACTTGTGCGTAATATGGCGTTTCCCGCACACATCGCTTCACATACGATTCCATTACTGAATTTTAATGATCATTTTTTTTCCAGCCATCTCTGAATGACCTTATAACCAAGAAGGATATAATCCTTAATATCAAAACTTCTCGAACGCGAAACGCGTATTATTATCTCCTCATGAGCCTCAGAGATTGCGGCTATCAGGATGAGGCAGATTTTCTCGAAGGATCCATCACATTGGTACTTGATTCAACCCAAGCTTCTGCAGTACTGGATTTGAGCCTTGAGACCAATGAAAATGCGTGAGTTATGGTTTCATTTTTACGCTCATTTGATTTTGTAGTTAATTCATTCCTAACATTCTCCCATTCTGTTTATAGTGTTGGAGAGCAGCCAGAAGACCCTAAAGAACGAGCTGAACCAAAAGCTAAAAGGAAATTTTCTGTTCAGGTTCAAAACGCAAAACAGTTTCAAGACCTATGTCATTGCCCTCTGGACATTCCCAGATATAGGATGCGGAGCAACCCTCGTGGGGCGGTATTGATAATAACACTAATAGACTATGAAAACTATGGAAAACGTCATGGGGCCGAAGTTGATGACGAAAATTTGGCCCAATTGTTCAAGCAAATGGGTTTCATAGTATTTCAGGGCCGTATCAATTTGACCGCACAGGCAAGGAGAAATTTAGTAGTGAAGGGATGAAACAGGATGATTCGATTTTTTCTTTCAATTGTATCATGAGAATATCTCAAAACCTAAGCGAAATCGGACAATTCTGCCCGGATCCTTTTCTGTAGATAATCTCAAAGGCTACTTGAAGAGTCTCTACAAACATTTTTATACTCCCCTTAGTCTCCAAAATATTCTCGAAAAAGGAAATAATCAATAAGTTCCACTCATTCTGTTTCATCTTTTTGATATTTCATTCCATTATTGCAAACTTTGTCATCATTCATGAGTTTCTTAAATCTATTTTCTCTTAGGAAATTAAAGAAGAAGTCAAAAGGTTCTCTCAAAGACGTTTATTGAATAATGTCGACTCTTGTTTCGTTATCATATCAGGACACGGTCGTCAATGTCCAGTGAATGGAGAGTTCATTATCGGATCTGATTTTTACACTCAGCCAGAAGAAACACAAAAATACGCTGTAGTGTCCGTTGATGAACTGTTACAGTTTTTCACCAGTGAGAATTGCCCTCAGCTGAAGGGTAAACCAAAAGTCTTTATTTCTCAGACATGCAGGTGAGAAAAATCTACATTCATTAATCACTCTTTTATTATTTCCTATGAAACAATCGGTATAATTCTGAATACCTGTTCTAGAGGTCCGTTAGAACAACGCTCTCGGGATATGCTGTGCAATGAAAAAATCTCGAAAGATGGTCCCTGCGATGGAAGTGTGACTGATCGTGTGACTGTACAAGAGCCTCGCGAATACGATGACATGTTAATAGTACACGCAACACAGCGAGGATATAAATCCTATCGTCATGAGGAGAATGGTTCCTGGTTCATTCAGATATTCTGTGAGGTATTCATGGAGTATGCCTGGTACCATCCAATCCATGATTTATTGAGCATCGTAAGTATTGAGTTTATTCTTGGTACTATGCCGTAAACTTTGAAATTATTGAATATTTCCCTTGCCATTCATGGATGAAATATTAATTCAGTGCAGTAGCGAAGAGCTGAAATAGGATAAGTTGATTTTTTTTTCCAATAATGCTTTTAAAATACTTCAAGTTCATGGAGATACACCTTTTTCACTCCGTTACTTTTCATGAAGAATTTCAAGACTCATGAAGAAGAATTCGGACAGAAGAGAGCGTTTCACCATCAATCTCAGAGATATTTGAGGAACATTTTTGGAAGAAAAAAGTGACTCTTACCTCTTTCACTGTTTAACTGGAGATTTTTTCTCTCCAAAATTTTTACTACTAAAAAGGCTTATGAATATTTTTCTTTATTAGAAGAAGTGATCGAATATGACAAGAAGAAGTGATGATCGCATACTTACTCACAATTCTGTTTGTAGGTTGATCAACAGATGCAGGAGAGATATAAACAAATATCACAAACAACGAGTTATGAGTACAGAGGATTCAATAAACATCTATATATTAATCCTGGGCTATTCGAAAAATCTTCAGAGAATCTTTCATCTCCACCTATGCATAACAGTTGAAACCAGCACGAGAGTATTTTTCAAGTGCACATGATGGAAATTGGGTACTCTTCAGGCAATTCTACGAAATTTTTCAACTCTAATTCCGATTAATTCGAGTTTCTATCGAGGGAATTTATTATTAATTATAAGATATATGAGTGAACGGAAAAAGAGATATCGAGGCTCAAAGTATAATCATAAATTCATTGATGAATTTTTTTATACTCGATTTCCTGTTGAAATCTCCTTTCTGGTCCTCATCAATTCTCTACCTCATCGATTCAGCACCGAAGGGAGAAACAAGGATAAGCCGACTTCCAGTTCCAATAATATTTCTCAGATATCCCGAAAGCTAATGGAGATACGTCTTCCTTGTCCTAATACTTTTTAGTGGCTCTTGAAATTCTCTCCAATAATTCTCCGTTTGTTTCTGAGACATTTGAGAAAAAATATTACTGAAAAACCCCACTTATCCAATTTTGAAAGAAGAAATGAAGAAAAATAAGACAATAACGATTAATGATGCGATACAAAGCAGATGGACAATTGATCTTAATTTCTCTTCGCGCTATTTTGAATTGTCATTTCATGATGAAATGACATTGAACCCTTCTGAGCAGAGAATTAATTTGAAGAATCTAATTAATACAGGATAATTAGAGGTATTCCAAAGAAGAGATGATTCTGACTGAAAATGAAAAAAATACATTTCAATACAAGATACATATAAGGTATTATTAGATCACCAGAGTTATTTATGATCGTTTCTGTTCCATGATGGATACTTTATCTAAAGTTCCTCACTGAAAAGGGATAATAGCCATTTATTCCACTGTTTTCTAACGATAATATTCAGTAAATGCTAAGAAAATCATGATTATAGAATAGTAAGCTCATTGCATGATCGTCAATATATCTTTATGTACTTATGAGACAAATGCCATGCCTCTTGGGGAATTTGATATATTGCGATGATATAATCTTGTGCCTCCCCCAAGAGCACGACTCAGTGATTAGTTAATGCATTTATTCCTCAATATATTTAAAATCTTCTGCTCAACTTTTATCAGTGATTTCAAAAAATAGAAGAGAAGGGGAATTTTTTGCATTAGATTTTGAGATATCCAATCATTGAACCTATCTTATTGTGTTGAAGAATTGAAAGAAATAACTATTTTATGGAATTAGCCAATGTTCATGTGGGTTTTTAAGCAGAAAATGACACATTAATTACAATGAGAAGTGCAATTATGAATGATGATATATTTGTAACGTTTTTATAGGCGAATGGACTAATTTCTGAAATGAGCAATATTAGTAATAAAAACAAATTCATAGCGTTATACAGAAGGATTTTTGTGAGAGTATATATGATCAATTTTAATATCGACTGATCTAATAGCAGTTGTAGCTGGAAGAGAATTTATATAGAACTAATGTTGAGCAGGTCATGAGGCAATTCATAGAACAAATTGGCAATGAAACAAGACATTTTTATTACGGTTTAGGAAATATCGATATCTTAAAATTTTTTTTGATTGAAATAGTTTTAGTGTATTTCCATTATTTTAAGAGTGACATGATTTTTCAAAATATTCCTTCAATCATGTGGCATTTCTCCTGACCAAACTATAGGCGGGAGAAATTCATTTAGAATAAGCGAAGTAGATATCTCTCTGAAAAAAAATAAAATTAAAAAAACTAAAAATAGCTCTCAAGGTTTTTTTCTTTGCAATATCTGAAACCATAGTTCTATTGTAAAGGGAGGATTCAAAATCTCTACTCTTAGAGTTAGAGCATATTCTTCTGAAGATTGTTTCATTTAGAAATGAGGATAATGTCGATGAAAAAATATATAGCGGCTTTAGAATAGTAACATTATATTGCAAACAAGGAAAAGGCCATTTAACTTATAATGTCTATACAATAATATATATTTTAGTAATATTCTGATAATATCGAAGTTTTTTTTTAGTTATCATTATTCTTGAAATTGTAATAGATATGAATGGCAACAAATGTCACAAATTATAATACACACTTGTGCCATATTCTCTCCGAGATGCTATAGTTTATGAAAAATTATGAATATTAAATCGGTATTTCTGGCCAGAAATGAGTAGTTGTCTATTTTTTTAAAGCTTATTGGCTGTAGTATTGTCAAAAACAGCTATCCTATATGAACAAGAACTGCAGTCATATTTCGGTAGATATGACATCATATCTGTGGAGATATAAGCAGATATTCGAGGAGATTTGACCAGATCTGATGAGATTTGAGTAACCCATAACGGAACAGCCCAGAACTGCATCAGATATAATTATAAATATTCATATCTTTGCAGATCTAAAATTTGACAGAATTAAATCTGATCAGATCTGAAGATTGGAAGGTTTCTCGCACTTTTCGAGATTTAATCATAATGTAATCATATCAAAAAAAATTCCCAGGTGGTCGTTCTTCTTTTGCCAATTTCAAATTTTTGTCTCTCTTTACCTGGAGCATCAATGGAGCTATTAAAAATAGACAAGGCGCGCACGAAACGAGCAGTAATGAAACGAAAATGATTTTCGTTAATGGCCCAATATAAAAAGATAAAGTTACATTTATTGGTCCATCTAGAGAACGATTGAAATTTGTTCATTTAAAAATATAGTTCTTCGCAACAAAAAAGAATTGATTCCTTAATTTCCATGCAAGTGTTTGGATTCATTGAAAATCATTTTCTGTTGCACCGTGTAATATTTAGAATTCTTTTGTCGTTACTCCTCGACTGAAATATGACATAAGCAGTTAAAAATTTTGGGGAATCCCCCCAACGCAATATTGTCTCGAATGGCTCACTCAGCACACACATATAGTGGAGCTGCCTGGGAAAAGGCCTGTTCATACATGATCATGCGTGAATATTTGCCAGCCATGAGCATGTATGATCACGCATGAACAAGCATAATCATGTTTGATCACGCATGAGCAAGTATCTTCATGTCTGATCATGCATGAGCAAGCATCATCATGCCTGATTACGCGTGCTCAATGCTGGCAAATATTTAGATATGATCATGTACGAATAAGCATGATCCTGTCAGACTAGACGAGAAAAATCGCCGTGCATGATAATATATTCAAAAAAATGGATCAACCCGTCAAGAACGGGTTCCATATACGTATAAAGACTTTGTCGGACGTTATTAAAACGAATCCCACTGAAACTCCCATATTTTTGGAGCTAAGTAACATTTTTGGATTCTGAAGAAATATATGGAAAGTAAAAAATACCAGCTTTGATTCGAGCTCCATTATCCATTTTCAAATTGTCGTTACCTTTGTCGATTATTGATTGAAAAAAAATATGACTTTTTTCTCATTACAAATGTTCAAACGTCTCGCTAATTGCGGTAATTGTACCACTATGCTAAACGACCAAATTATAATTTTTAATGGGATGAGAGGACTATGTATTTATTTTCGAAATCTCAACCCAGACAACAAAATTTGCTGATCGGTTGGAATTTACGGTCAAGTCTCAATACGATTTTTTAGGTGATAATATTTAGGTATGCGGCACAGACTCCCAGCTTGGGAGTCTAGCTAAGGAAAAAAATAATTCGGATTTCAATCATCATTCAGTCAACATATGTCAATGAACATATACACATCGAAAGAAATTACCATGCATGATTCAGGCATGTAGGAAATTATTTAAATGAGAATTCATAATTATTAAAAAATATTTTCCCATGATTAACTCTATTTTTATCCAAACATTCTCTTCTGTATATATCAAGTGGATGAATTATCAATTGATTATTTAAAGAAGAAAATTATGTATTATGGAACAAATGAGCGAGGTAGGGCAATTTGGTTTAAATATTTCTTTGTAGACAGTTTCAAGAGCTACAAAGAATACTCCACGAAAATTCTCGTGTATCTTTTAGTTTTTGAGATGTTTCCAAAAAAATATTATAAAAAACAATATCCTGTTTCAAGCATATGTAATTTTCAGACAAGTCGATTATATTCCATCATCGGTTTTTTTTTTATATCTCGACAAGTGCGAACGATCATGCGTGGATCATGTATGATTCATCCAATATTATATCTAGATCATGAATGATCGAGCATGATCATGCATGCCGATTTTATCCCGGGGTATCATTTTATGAGAGTTGAAATTCCAGCTATACCTACCTGAATTTTTTATAGAATTGAATGAAAGCATCCTGATCTCTATTTTCTGACGGCCGTCACCTCACATTAGTTGCTTCCATTCTCTTCTCCAATTTATTTGCAACTATTCTCGCTGCAATAATGCCTGCTACTGCAGTGAGCATTGTCCATCTAAATATGCAAAAATTGAAAAAAGTTACGTTTATAATTTCTTATCAAAATAATTATTATTCTAACCTAGAGCAGTCGACGATTTTTGCTTCAAATTGATCAAATCTCTCTTTCTCAAATTGCCCACGCATTCTAATTACTTCTTTCATACAATTTCTATATTATTTACCTGATGAAACTCTGTAAGTAAACGGTCCACAATGCTTCAAATGAGATGTCCACTTCAAATTTGAACTTCGTTCACCGTTCCTGAACTTCACTGAATGAGTCAATTGTGGCTGCTTCCGGTCAGAACTCAACTGACAAATCGGAAAACTACTCCATTAACGATCACTCTACAATAAAGAAGCCGAATATATCGACAGGGAGAAAGAGTACCAAGGCTTGAGAAAGTTCATTTGGTCCGGAAATGGGAAAACAGCCAGAGCTGTGGAGACTGACATTTTAAATATATTTTCTTTACATTCTATATTAATTTTGAAGTAATCAAGTTTACTGAATAACAAGTAGCTACTGTGATATTAATCCGAATCTAAATTCATTTTTTGCACACCCACACATCACTTTCTACAATGTCCTCTGTCGAGGCGAAATTATAATGTTCTTCCCCTGAAGTTCTTCAGTTTGCTTTAGAGGTCAGCACTTCCCTATCGAAAGTTTCTACAGTCAAACCAGCTAAAGAGGGATCTTCCGAAGTCGACCCGAAGCTGGAATTTACATATTGTAACATGGGATTCGAATATTTCCGAGGATCCATCTTTGGCTAGTACGACTGTATTGTTGCACTAAGGAGCGGGGGAGAGTACGTCACGACTGCAGCTGTTGGCGCTCAGTAGAGCTTAATCCTTCATTCGAGGTGTAGAGTAGAGCGCAGTCGCTGTACCAATAAAAATTTGGCGGGAGGCTTGCGTAGCCATTTTGGAGCACTTGCAGTTATTGTGATAACGGAGTAGTATCAAAAAGTTCTCCAAAGGAGCTAATGAGACATATTTTGTCAATTCATGTTTTTTTGTTGCTGAATTCTTGTTTGAAATATTTTTGTATTCTAATAACCATCTTCACAGACGAAATTCTCTTGTAAGTTTTACATTGTTTTAGAGTAATCGTTCTTTGGGGCACACGTCAGCCGAACATGCACCCTCGTCATCGTAGAAACATAGATGGTTGCTATAGTATGATAGCATCGCGTGTGGACATGGATGTATTATGGCCTAAATTATTGGATTATGAGATTTTCACTAAATGTAATCCGATGTTAAAACATTGGTTGGTAAGTATTATGCCGATATTTTCAGAAAACTAATGAATTATCGCACACATGAAGTCTTCAGAAAAAATTGATTTTATTTCTGTCATAAGGTTCTTGAAAATATCTCAGAATCTAAACTGGATAGACTGATTTTCACAATGATCTTTTTTGTAGTTCTGACTTTCCTCCACAAAGAAAATCATTTTGAAAATTGCCCTATTTGACTCAGTTTCTCAGATATTCTCAGGAACGCTTTAGAAGAAAAAACTAACTTAATCTGTTTTACCTCTTGGCTACAGAATTAATTTCGGAAAGATCGATGGAGAGAAATTTTCTCGACGAGCATAATATCTTAAAGAAAATTATTTTCTTCTGAACTTTCTCATTTTACTAACATCTATGAGTGGGTCTTTCCAATTAATTTGGTTTTTATATATTTTCTTCATTATTGCTCTCGTGGATTTCGAATTGTCACTCCTATTGCTCTTTTCTCTGCTGAGTGCATCGAGCTACAATACGATGTCAGAATTCTCAAAACCTAAAATCGGTACCGTGGATGTACCAATTATCGGACGGTTAAGGAAATGGTACCAGTTTCCGGACAGTTAGAATTAAAGTAATAAAATAAAAAAATAAATTAATTAAATGGATCAAACAATTTAGTTGATTTTTATGTCGAAATTTTGCAAGTATCGAAAATCTGGTTTTCTCATTTGAATATTAATTATTAGTATGTTTTGCTGCTGCGTCCGGAAACTGGGACCTGTCCGGTAACTGGGTCCCCTACGGTATTTGGTGATTTTTTTTAAGAACCCAGAATGTTCATATTTTTCACCTATTCATTTTTCTCGAATTTTAGAATGAGTTTTAATGATTGATGAAAGAAAATACAATATCGTAGGTGGAAGATATCCTTTCTGCTCAGGGTGCTGGGAAAATGAATTTCTAACCTCACTTTCGACAAAATTGTTCCACTCTCGCTTCGCTTGGGAGAAAAATTTTGTCGACATTAACTTCTTTCTGCCCTAGGTGCGTAATATGTTATGAAAAATAAAAAAGGTTCATAGGAAAATTTGAGTACGTGGCATAAGAGGTTAGGAATGAGGTATCCACCATCATGTGCATGATCAGAAGAGACAAAATGTATGAACCATAGATGGCGCTGTGAACCCACGCACAACGAAATGGTGAAGCTAGGGGTGGGTTCGTCTTGGGTGCTTGCGCACTTTTAACGCTTATATATAGCCATACATCGCATGTTGAATGCTATAGCATGTAGCACTCACAGCGCTTGATGGGCCATTCTACTGTGACGGCCGGAAAAAGTTCTCATTTTCACGATTTTTTTAATAGTTCGAATGCTTCGATCAGGCTGATTTTTTTATCACTAATAAGAGGACTCATAAAATTTTACTTTATTTTTATTAATTTTTTACAAATTTCTTGGACATTGAAAGTTAAAAGAAAAAAAAAGTTACTTCATGGTGTGCCAGCTGGTGGTCGTAAATCTTGTCTGAAAAAAAATTTCCAAAAAGATTATTAATCCTCATGGATAAAGCTATCGCCGGTTTTTTTTAATTAGAAAAATGGCGGTGGTTTGAACAAAAAATACCAAATGAGACTCTTTTTTTGAATAGTTTTTCGTTAAAAAAAATCGGAAATTTTTGAAGAAAAAGAAGCCTCCATCAGGCGATAGCTTTATCCATGAGGATTAGTAATCTTTTTGAAAAAAAATTTTCAGACAAGATTTACGACCCCCGGCTTGCACACCATGAAGAAACCTTTTTTGTATTTTCAATGTCCAAGAAATTTGTAAAAAATTAATAAAAATAAAGTAAATTTTTTTTTTCTATTCTTCATGAGTCCTTTCATTTGTGATGAAAAAACCAGCCTAATCGGAGCATTCTAACTGATTAGATCTGCAGTCATATCTCGCTAGATATGACGTTATATCTGTGGAGATATAGGCAGATATGCTAGTAGATCTGATGAGATCTGAGAACTCCACAACAGAATGGCCCAGATCTGCATCGGATATGCTTATAAATATTTAGAAGATCTAAATGTATCTAATTGGATATAATGATATCAGATTTTTCCCCTGGGAATTCCTTTTCTTCCTTTTATTTTCCTTTCTAGAAATTAGGACTCGCTTCGTTTCCGAGGTATTCCCTCAAAAATCAAGGATGACATTTGACCTTACTCTATAGTGCTTAGTAAGGGTTCTCCTTATCGATTGAATCATTCACTCACGGTGTCCTGTGAATGAAATTTTTCACGTACACGGAGAGAAAAATACACCGTAATTCCGTGCGAGTCCCTCTACAAATTAGTGTTCTACCCACTAGTCATGAGACCAAACGGGCCACCAAAGGAAATTGGATGTGACGTCCTAATTTTTCGTGAGATGTCCTTAAAAGTCAGATGGGCAACCCAATGTTCGGTGGGATAGCCTTGAAAATTCGGGTGCCACTACTGAGATTTCTGGTTACCCCTGTTTTGTCACACGGCTAGTGGGTAGCACACTAATTTTGGATGAAATTTTCTCTCAGTGTAGGGGACTACTATCTCTCGCACTGTAGCGAGGTCCAGATTTCTATCCATACTGAAAGCACACCGCATGAGTAATATAAAATTGTAGAGCCAGTTCATAAGTGCGCTTTACACGCTTACATGTTCACGTCCTACGATGTAATCTTGGGTAATATGGTGTTCTCGGCGCTCATTGCCTAATGTACTATCCCATTACTGAATTTTAATGATTATTTTTTTTCCAGCCATCTCTGAATGACCTTATAACCAAAAAGGATATCATTCTTAATATCAAAACTTCTAGAACGCAAAACGCGTATTATAAGCTCCTCATGAGCCTCAGAGATTGTGGATATCAGGATGAAGCAGATTATCTCGAGGAGTTTATCACATTAACGCCTGATTCTGCCCAATCTTCTGAAGTATTGAATGAGAGCCCTAGGATCGATAAAAACGTGTAAGTTATATTTCAGTTCGCAAGCTTATATTTTCTTTCATTCCATATGTATGACCTCTCGGCCTTTTACATTTGTTTCCCCCCCGCTGTATCGCATTCGCCGAGGGACGAGGGAAAACCTCATTTATATTTTCTTGAGGAAAACCTGCCCAGATACAGTCGTCCCTTGCGAGACTCCCGCTCGGTTAGGTGAAACTGTGGAATTAGAGCTTTTCTGCGTGCCAAACCCCCCGCTCTAACCACACAGCCACCGCCGTCGGTGTTCGCAAGCTTATACTAATCGTTAGTTGATTCATTCACGAAATTCTTCCCTTCTGATTACAGTTATAAAAAGCAACTAAAATACTCCGAGAAAGGAGCTGAACCAGAAACTAAAACGAAATTTTCTGTTCGGGTTCAAAAAGCAAAAAAGTTCCATGATGTATGTCTTTCCCCACTGGATTTCCCGACATATAAGATGCGAAGCAACCCTCGTGGGATGGTATTGATAATAACATTGATAGACTATGGAATCGATGGGAAGAAACGTCCCGGTGCTGAAGTTGATGACGAAAATCTGGCTCAACTATTCAAGCAAATGGGTTTCAAGGTTTGGCAGTGCCCTCCGTATTTGACTGGACAGGTGAGTCGATTTTCTTCTAATAGTTATATAAGAATATCTCGGAAACTAAGTGAGCTAGGGCGATTCTGCCTCAATCCTCTTCTGCAGAAGAATTTCGAGGTCACAGAAAAGATAGCTACAATAGCCTTCTCATCTCCCTCAGTTCTCGAGATATTCTCGAACAAGAGAAAAACCGAGGAAATACATTCATCCCATTTTATTTCTTCGTTACTGAATCATATTTCATTCTTTAGTCGTGACCGTCGACATCTCTAATGAGTTTCTCGAATCCATTTTCTTTCAGAAAATTAAAAAAAAAATCAGCGAGTTCACTAAAAAAGCTGCATTGAAAGATGTAGATTCTTGTTTCGTTATTATATCAGGACATGGAAATCAATGTCCAGTAAAAGGAGACATAATCGTTGGATCCGATTTTTACACCCGAACAGAAAGAAAAAAGAAACGCGCTGTAGTGTCTATGACTGAAATCTTAGAGTTCTTCAGCACTAAGAACTGTCCTCAGCTGAAGGACACCCCGAAAGTCTTTATTATTCAATCATGCAGGTGAGGAAGATTACCATGAATTATATTTGCTCTATTATTATTCTGTGAAGAACAAACAGCATAATTCTGAATTTCTGTTGTAGAGGTTCGTTGGAGCAACGCTTCAGAAATATACAGCGCAACAAAAAAAGTTCGAGCGATGGTGACTGTAATAGCTGTGTTGCTGACAGTGTGGACGTTCAAAATAGCGTAGTACGAGAATGCGAAGAGCCTCGTGAATACGAAAATATGTTAGTAGTATATGCGACACTGCGAGGATATGTATCCCATCGCCATGGAGTGAATGGTTCCTATTTCATTCAGATATTCTGTGAGGTATTCATGGAGCATGCCTGCTACCGTCCACTCCATGACTTATTGAACATGGTAAGTATTGAGTTCTTCCCTGTTACTACCCCAAGAACTTGAAAATTATTTCATTTTTTCCTCTTCACTCATTGATAGGGTTTTAATTCCATTCAAAAGTAACAAAGTGTAATAGAATAAATCGATTTTTTTCCAATAATTTTTTTGAGAATATCTTAGAAACTGATGAAGCTACGCTTTTCTATTCCAACACTTTTTGTAGAGAATTTGAAGACTTACAAAGAAGGATTCTCGCACGAAGAGCGTATCTTAATTAGCTTTCGAGATTTTTGAGAGAAACAGTTTGAGGAAAAAATCAACTTTGCTCGTTTTACTGCTTCGCCACTAAATTTCTTCCTTCATCATTCGGACTAATAAAAAGGCTTGTGGATATTCTTCTTCATATCAGAAGTGATGGAGTATCCAAAGAAGAGAAGATAATGGTATAAGTACTTACACTTTTGTTTACAGGTTGATCAACTTATGCGAGAGCGACGCAAACTTTTCTCACAAACTTTAACTTATGAAAATATGGGATTCAATAAGCATCTATATATTAATCCTGGGCTTACCGAGGAATATCCAGAGGATTCTTCATCTTAAACTATGCATAACAGTTGTCCCCAAGACTGCAATATTTTGGACTTACACGTGACGGGGATTAGGTGCTCTTCAGGAAATTCTGAGCAATTTGTCAACTCTAATTTTGATGAATTCTACTCCAAATCGGAGGAATTAATTTTCAGTAATAAGATATATGGATAAACGGAAAAGAAGATATTCAGGCTCAAAGTTACATCGTGAATTCATTTCTGATGAATTTTGTTATGCTCAATGTTCTGTTGAAATCTTCTCTCTGGTCCTCATTCAGTTTAAAATAGGATAAACCGACTTTTGGTCTCAACAATATTTCTCAGATATCTCAAAAGTTAATGGAGTCCTTTTCGCCCTAATCCTTTTTAGTAGCTCTTGAAATTCTCTACAAAAATGCCCCATTTGTTTCTGAGACATTTGAGAAACAATATCGCCAAAACAATCGTCTTATCCTGTTTTGAGAAACGAAAGAAAGAAAATAAGACAATAATAATTAATGATGCGACACAAGCAAATGGTCAATGGATTTTATGTTTTTCTTTGCACTATTTTAAATAGTCACTTTATGATGAATTGACATTGAAGTCTTTCGAGCAGGAAATTAATTTTTTTAAACTAATTAATACGTGGTAATTAGAGGTATTCCAAAGAACAGATGATTCTGACTGAAAATGAACAAAAATGCATTTCAATACAAGATAGATATAAAGTGTTATGAGATTATCAGAGTTATTTACAATCGTTCCTGTTCCATGACGGATATTCTATCCGAAGTTCCCCAATTGACAGCAATTATCAGCCATTCATCTCACTGTTTTTCAAAAATAATATTTAGTTAACGTTTAGAAAATCATGACTCTAGAATGATGAGTTCATTGTGCGACTGCCAGTATGTCTTCTTGTACTCATGAGACAGATGCCATGCCTTTTGAGGAATTTAATATATTGCGATAGTATAATGGTGTGTTTCCTCCGAGATCGCGATTCAGTAATTAGTTAAATTCTGCTAAATTTTCATTAATGATTTCAAAAAATGGATAATGAATTGAATTTTTTGAGATATTTGAATGCATAGTATTTTTGAGATATATTGAATGTTGAGATATTTAATTGGAGAAAAAAACTATTTTACGAAATGAGCCAACGTTGACTTCGCTTTTTAAGCAGAAAATGACATATTAATGACAATGAGAAAAGAAATTATGAATGATGATATATTTATAACGTTTTTATATGTGAATGAATTAATTTCTGGAATGAGCAATATTAGTAATAAGGACTGATTCGCAATGTTATACAGAAGGATTTTCGTGGAAGTATATATATGATCAATTTTATGATATAGACTGATCAGGTAACAGTTGTACCTGTGAGAGTTTTTTGTGTAGAACTAATGTCGAGTGTTGAAAATTTGTTATGAGCAGCTCATGAGACAATCAATGGACCGAAATGTGTGTTTGCTTCATGAAATATCGATGTCCTAAAATTAGTTCTCATTGAAATAGTTTCAGTATATTTCAATCATTTTAGAAGCGCCATGATTTCTTCAATCTTGTGGTATTCCTTCTGATTAAGCAATAGGCTGGAAAAAATAATAAAAAATCAGAGAAATAGATAAACGTAAAACTCTCTGAAGAAAGTAAAATGAGAAAAATGAAAGAAGCTCTTAATGTTTTTTTTTCAGAATATCTAAAACCATAGTTTTACTGTGGAGGAAAAATTTGGAATCAGCGCTCTCACAGTTAGTATATTTCACTGAAAATCATATTGCTTCATTCGAAAATAAGCGAGAAAGGAGGAGAAGAATATTGAAAAAGAATATATATATAATATTATATATATTATGACTTCAAAATAGTAACATTATATTGCTAAGAACGAAAAAGCTGTTAGACTTACAATTTTTATATTTATTTATTCATTTATTTATTATGTATACAAGCCTTTCAGGGTATAACCCTATGGCAGGAGGGGGGGGGGGGGGTTCATATTGATTTCAACTTATTGTTATTCTTAGTACTACCAACATTAACGCTAATTTGTTGTTTTTTTCCTCTTCCTCCGCTTATCATTATCTTTTTGAACATTTATCATACCGTTATGTGCAGAGCCTCTTTGAGCCAGATAAATTGGAGGCATAGGATAAATGAACAAATTTGATCAAATTTAAATTGAAAGAAGTAAAGCAGAATTATGCTGATTAAAGCTGAATAAGTTTAAATACATTAAAGCAAGCAGAGCAATCACCCTTATATAATTTTTATATAATAGAATACATCTTAGGAACAATTCGATAATTCTGAAATTGTTTTTTTACTCATTATTATTCATCAGATTGTAATAAATATGTGTCGCAACACATGTCACAAATTGTATTACACACTCATTCCATATACTCTTCAAAATTTTATAGATTATGATAAATGATTAAAAATTATATCGTTCAGACGCTAAATCGGCATTTCTAACCAGAAATAAATTGATCTATAAAAGTTTTGTAAGCTGTTTGACTGCAGAACTGTCAACAACAGCTTTTGTATACGAAAAGAACTGTCTTTACTATGGGAATGCTTATTTAGCAATTATAAGCTATGATGTGACTGCACGAAGAGAAATTCTAACGAAAATATAATGAAAGATCTGAGTAACAATTACCGAACCATTTCGGAATCATGGGACATTTCGTGATGCATACAAAATATTGAAAAATTAGGTGGGAATTTTTCACAAGAGTCCATCAAAAAGTCACAGGAGTGTGACCATGAGAGTGAACCATGTTCGTTGATTTTTGACGCACTAACAGTACCATTTTTGATGTACAGATGTGACTTTTAAATATACACTTAGGAAAAATTGCCATGGAATTTTTCAATATTTTGTATACATCACGAAATATCCCACGATTCCGGAACGTTCGGTCATTTTTAGCAAGACCTTTCGGTACTTTTCACTAATAATTTCTCTCCGTGTGGAGCACCAAAGTCTAGTCAATTAATGGACTTCCCTTCACGAAACATCTTCGGATGTCCAGTGGATGCCTACAGCAAGACTTCAACATGCGCACATCGCGAATCTACGAGTAGTTGACCTTTGTAACAGTTGAATATGGAATATTGGAGCGACACTGCAATATAAGCGATTGTTTTATCATTGTGGAATTTTTTCCTAATACCGCACCAAGCGAGCAATAACGAAAGAAAGGTGATTAATTTTTTTTCAAAGGCCTATCCAAACAAAAATGAAATTGCGTATATTGTCCAATGTATAGGAAGTGATTGAAATTCGTTAGGTATTAGTTAATTCATTAATTTGGAAGTTTAGCTTTTCGATACAAAAAAAATGAATCCAATAATTTTTTATGCAAGTGCTATCTGCTCCAGTATAGGAACGCTTTCATCAGTTGGGAATCAGTTTCTGTTGGATCGCATAGAATTTGGAATGCTTCTGTAGTCACTTATAAACGAAAATGTGGAATAAAGTATCACGAAATTCAGGGAATCCCCTAACGCAATATTGAATTGCATATGATTCAACTAACACGTATAGTGAAACTAACGAAAGAACGGACGTGGAGGTGAATTCGCTCTCTACGACGCTTTCTTCACTCTCGTGGTTGTGGCTAATCGCATAGCGTTTGATGGAAGCATCGTGGGTGCCATTGGCCGTACCTGAAAGAGTGAGGGAAGTGTCGTGGAAAAGGACTTTAGCTTTTAAAAGTCTCCACGTCCATTCTTTCGTTAGTTCGACTCTAGCCCCATTATTATGTAAGGAATATAGTTTCTGTCATTGCGCAGTTGTCTCTCACTTCCCGAACGAGTTACTTTGTGCAAAAAAGTAACATTATCCAGAATTATTTTCTGCTACTCAAACGCTAGATTGATTTCGATTTAACTGAAATGGACATATTATTCGCGGTGGTAGGTACAAGTGGAATTGCATCAAAGGCAATTTCAACAATTGGATTTACTGAAACTGGAATAACAAAGGGCACTATTGCTGCCAAAATGATGAAGAACCTGGGTGGTGCTAACACACCAGCCGGAGGAATCGTGGCTACATGTCAGCGTATCGGTGCCACGGGATCTGGACTTGGATCTGTAACAGCAGTAGCCACTCCAGCAATTATTAGTGCTGTTGCCGGTCCTGCTACATTAGCAATGGTGCAATCTATGAGCAGGAGACCATAAAATATTGTAAAGTTTATTTTATGTTGAAAACTAAGTAAAATAAATTGAACTATTCTAAAATCATTGTTTTCAATCATATTGCCATACTTATATGTAAATTAAACGCAAATTTATTGTTCAATTCGCAATTCTCAAAGTTCTCATTTGTTTTTATTGCACGCTTTGCATGTGATCAGTGGCACTATCCACACCTTGTATAATAAAATACTGTACCTTACACGTGCAGGAAATATTTCTCGCAATTAGGGAGGAAAAACTACGTTTCCCATCTCGCTTCGTTCGGTTATGTTGGTGTTTAGATACGCTGTTGATAATTTCCTCGCTCTCTGAATCGGGCTGGATTCAAATCCTCCAATTGGTGTTCTTCAGGAAAGTATGGGTAATATATGAGATTTTTTCATCTGAAGAATCAATGAGTTTAGTGATGTTGAGGGATTTGATTTTTAATTTATGGAGAGATTTCATAAGTCTGGATTTTTCTTTAGCATATTCGAGGCAATGACAGAAAGTATGTAATAAGTCCTCCATTTGCTTGCATTCACAAAAGGATGAGGTCGAGAGCTATTTTCGAGCGAGTCTGTAAACGAGATTATAATGGTTCGACCTCATCTGGTTGATCGTTGTAATTTGAAGGTGATCAATGTTTAGTTTCTGCAAACACGCCGAGCATTTAAAATTTCGCCTATAGTCACTTCTATGCTGAAATATGGCATGAAGTTTCAGAAAATTTGAGGAATCCCCCAACGTAATATTATCCCAGACATATGACTCTACAGCATTTCCCTTACTCTCGTGGTTGTAACCAATGGCATAGTTTCCGAAGGAAGCAAATCAGTGCAAATGTCCACATCCAGAAGAGTAAGGAAAGCGTGGAGGAGAGGGAATTTACCGTCCAGCGTTCTCTACGTCAATTCTTTCGTTAGTTGGACTCTATATCTACGATTCATTACCGAAAATCGTATTACCTGCTGCGTAGTTGTTCTCAAGCTTCTAGACGTGTCAGTTTGGGCAAAAAAAAAGTAAAATTATCAAGCATTATTTTGTTCTATTAAACTAAAATGGACGTACTATCCATGGTGGTAGTCATGGTGGCCGTTGTAATTGGTGCAGTTGCACTTTCACCCATACTCGCCTGTGCAGTCGAATTTCTTAGGTTTACTGCTATGAGAAGAACAGGGGTTGTTGACGCTCCCAGCGTCAATATACTGGGCGGTCCTGCTACCACAGGCGGAGGAATGACGTGTGGCTGATATATATCAGAGTATTGGAGCTATCTGTACAGGCCTGGGATCTGGGGTAGGGGAAAATGCAGTTTAGCGTCAACCGTTGCCAATGCTGCTCCACAAGGAATGATGTGATCCATGCCCAGGATATCATGAAATATTGTCAGCTTTATTTTCTTTGAAAATTAAGTGACATAAATTGAATTATTCTCAAATCGTTTTTATTTTTAATTGTATCTCCACATTTATATGTAAACTCAAAGCAAGTTGATGCTTCAATTTGGAGTTCTCAAAGCCTCTGATTGGTTTTTCTTCGTATAATTTAAATGAGTTTCCTCTTTCAAATTACTTTAGCCTGTCATTAGATCGAATAATAAGTTTATATAATGTTTTCCTCTATTCAATAAATGTAATTGTAATAACTGCGCAATCATTTCTAATGCTGAATTCCATATGTCATTTCTGCAAATAGAAATAGATAAAATCTTGAGAAGGGAGCTAGTGTTTAATGCTCTGCTATAACATAAATTCTTGAATTTTTTCAGTAACATGAACCTAGGGTGTTATGAAAAATATACATATTTGACAAATGTAGATATAAAAATTGCGAAGAAAAATTGGGTTAACAAAAATTTTTCTCACCTTATGATTTTTTTTCTCAGTATAGGGACGAACAGTAATTCAACAGAGCTGATAATTCTTGAAGACCAGTCTGGAATTATGGAAATTTGGTCATTTGAGAATCTCGTTCTTCGCAACAAGAGTAAAACAGTTAGCAATAGCATCAAGTTTTTCATTCAATGTCTTGGCACTTGATTGGTAAAGTCTTAGCAATGATTTAGCATGGAAAATTCGAGATAACTGAAGGTCGCGCAATTACTCTACTAGATTGATAATTTACGATTGATACTGCAGGTTTTCAATCAAGAGATCTTTACGAATTCATAAAAGATTGCACAGCATTTAGAATTGTTTCTATAGATACTTCTGAACAAGGATTTGTCATGAAGTATCAAAAAATGACCGCAGTATACTTGGTAGATAATCACAAATTTCAGAAAGTAGATATATCCTATAATTTGGAAATCATTTCATCACAATGATAATTTTCTGAAAATGTTTTTCGTAATTTGGAAAATTTGGAGAATCCCCCAAAGCAACATTATCTTGTGGCGTTTTCGATTTTCTCAGTTCTACACCGGGGCAGTGTAGAACTAACCTTACCCTAGTGTTTCTTGCAGTGGTGGCAATTCAAAAGTTCTTAGCTGTTGAAAAAGAATACATTTGGTGGAAAAAATAAATAATAATAAAGAATAAACGATGGATCGTAATAAATTGCGCAAACTTTTAATTTATGAATTGATGGATTCATCAGAGTCGAGCAGTTTACTCGGCTTTCACAATATTCAAGAAAAAAATATTTCGACAAACTGTTACGTATTGCAGTAACCAGACATTTGGAAATCTAGTGAGAAAACTCGGGTAAGGTTAGTTCTACACTGCCCCGGTGTAGAATTGTGAAAATCGAAAACGCCATTAAATGTTCCCACTTTTTTTCCCGCGTTCTCGTCGTTTGATTTTTTGATATTCAGATGGCAGTAAACAACGATAATGTAAAACTCACTATTTTTCTAATCATATGAAAGCATTTTTCAAATTTTTAACCTCAAATAATACGAGTAATTTGGGAGGAAATATGTTCAGCACACATGATTTAGGTTAGTTAGGTTTTCTACCAATTTTTTACATTTTCTACATTTTTTACGTAATTTACTAGTTTTCTACAATGTAAAGTAAAAAACGTCCATTTTCAACTAACGACCCAACTCTGGTGTGGCTCATAACAAAAGAAAAAAGTCTCTGAGCACAGTTTGTCACATAAAATTAGTAACATTGGCTGTATAACATAATTTGTTGAAGGCTAGCGCAAGCAGCACGAATAACAACAACAATCCAGACTATAGTGGAACTAGCGAAAGAGCGGACGTGGAACTAAAGTCGCTCTCTATAGTGCTTCCCTTATTCTCGTGTTTGTAGCCAATGGCATAGCGTTCGATGGAAGCAGCATGGACGCCATTGGTCAAAACCGGACGAGTAAGGGAAGCGACGTGAAGAGGGAATTCAGCTTCTATTGCTCTCCCACCTCCATTGTTTCGTCAGTTCGACTATATACCCACTATGAAGTGAGGAATATACCGTATCGCTTGCTACGCAGTTGTTCTCAAGCCTCTGATGATCGTGACACGTTGTGCAAAAAAAAGTAAAATTGTTGAGTATTATTCTCTCCAACTGAAAAGTTAGATTCATTCCAAATTAATTTAAATGGCGTCAATATCCGCGGTGGTTGGTGCAATTAGTGCCGTTATAGCTGCACCTGTGGCAATCTCTGCCATTGGATTCACTGCTGCTGGAATAGCAGCGGGCAGTACCGCTGCCACTATGATGAGTACGCTGGGTGGTGCTGCTACCGCAGCCGGAGGACTCGTAGCTACATTTCAAAGTATTGGAGCGACCGGGACAGTCCTGGGTTCTGTAGGGGCCACAGCTGTTTCAGCAGCAACTGGTGCTATTATTGCCGGCGCTGCGGCATTAGCATTGTAAATTTTATTTAACATTGAAAACTAAGTTGAATAAATTTAACTATTCCAAAACTGTTTTTCTTTATTTCGTATTCTGAAAATGCTATGGTAACCATAGAAACAAAGTGGCGTAAGTGCTGTTTATGAGTATAGCACTTACGCCACTTTGTTTCTAAGGCGAAATTGTCTACATAAAAGTAAGGTTATTCCCAGCTGAAGTTCTCAAAGCCTCTGATAGATTTTTCTTCATGTAATTGAAATGATTTTTCTCTTTCTAATTACTTTAGCTCATTATTAGATCGAATAATAAGTTTATATAATGTTCTTCTCTATTCATTAAATCCCATTGTAATAACTGCGCAATTTTTTCTAATGCCGAATTGCATGTCATTTCTGGAAATCAAAATGAATAAGAGCTTGGGAGGGGAGCTCGTGTTGAATGCTCTGTGATCAGATAAATTCTCGAATATTTCAGTAACATAAATCTAAGATGTTTTGCCAACGAAAACTGAGGAAAATGAAGAATACATGGACAGCATACACTGAAAAAAAAAATGTTCACTCTAAGGAAATTGACTTGTTTGTAAAAAATGTACTTCGCTCCAGAAAATTTTAATGAATATAAATATAAAATTTGCAAAGACAAATTTAGTTAATGAAAATTTCTCTCGCCACAAGATTTTTTTTCTCAGTGTAGGGACGAACAATAATTTAACGGAGCTAATAATTCTTGAAGGCCAATAAAAAATTATCGAAATTTGTTCATTTGAGAATCTAATTCTTTGCAACGAGAGTAGAATAGTTAGCAATAGCATCAAGTTTTTTATTCAGTGCCTTGACACTCTATTGGTAAAGACTTGGCAATCAGTTAGCATGGAAAATTGGAGAACTGAAGGTCACGCAATTAGTCTACTACATTGATAACCAACGATTGATAATGTAATTCTTCAATATCATGAAGTATCAAAAAATTGTCCCAGAATACTTAGTAGATAATCACAATATTCCGGGAAGTAGCTATATGTTATAATTTGGAAATAATTTTGACAGTTCCGGAAAATGGTTTTCGTAATTTACAAAACTGTACGTGATTGATAATCATCACTGAAAATTAATTGAGCATAACGTATGGCTGGCAGACATAGCAATGGATTTTTTTTATCAGAAATGATATGTAAAATCGCTCTAGGCTGAATTGCGCATTATTCAGAACTCTTCTGTAGTAACTTCTAAACTAGAATATAGCATAAAGTTTCAGGAAGTTCGGGGAATCCCCAAAGCAATATTATCTCGGACACATGACTCAACACCGACGTATAATGGAACTAGCGAAAGAACGGATGTGGAACTGGAGTCGCTCTCTACAGTGCGTCTCTTATTCTCGTCTTTGTAGCCAATTGCATGATGACCGATGGAAGCAGCATGGGCGCCATTGGTCAGAACCGGACGAGTAAGGGAAGCGACGTGAAGAGAGGATTCAGCTTCTATTGCTCTCCATTCTTTCGTCAGTTCGACTCTATACCCACTATGATATAAAGTATACCGTATCACTTGCTGCGCAGTTTTTCTCAAGCTTCTGAGCGTGTCACTTTGTGCAAAAAAAGTACCATTATCGAGTATTATTCTGTTCAGGTGAAACGTTAGATTAATTTTGATCCAACTAAAATGGAGGCATTATTCACGGTGGCTGGCGCAGTTGGTGCAGTTGTAGTTGCACCCGTAGCACTCTCTGCGGTTGGATTCACTGCTGCTGGAATAGCAGCGGGTAGCACAGCTGCCACCATGATGAGTACGCTGGGTGGTGCTGCTACCGCAGCCGGGAGCACCGTAGCTATCTGTCAAAGTGTTGGAGCGACTGGAACAGTTCTGGGATCAGCGATAGCAACAGCTGCTTCAGCAGCAACTGGTGCTGTTGCCGGTGCCGCGGCATCAGGAATGATGTAATTCATGGCCAGAATATCATGAAACATTGTAAATTTTATTTTACATGGAAAACTAAGTAAAATAAATTGAACTATCCCAAAGTTGTTTTTCTTCAATTCATATTCTCACAATCATATCGTCACCTTAGGAACAAAGTGGTGTAAGTGCTGTGTATGAGCATAGCACTTACGCCACTTCATTTTTAAGGCAACAATACCTACATGAAAAGTAAAATTATTGTTCAACTTGGAGTTCTGAGAGCCTCTGATTAATTTTCCTGCATACAATCGAAACGAGTTTCCTCTCCCTAAGTCTTTTAGTGTGTCATCGTGTTGTATCAAATAATGAGCTTACATAATTTTTTTCCTCTACTTAATGAATGTAATTGCAATAACTGCGCATTTATTTCTAATCCTAAGTTCTATATGTTATTGCTGAAAATGGAAATAAATGAGCAGGAAATTAGCGTTCAACGCTATGTGATAAGATAATTTCTTGAATATCGCGTTGACATTGACGTGAATTATTTTATCACCTTCAATTGAAGCGAATGGAGACTGCGTAGATAGCTTAGGAGTGAACAGTAATTCGCCAAAGCTGATAATTCTTGGACGCCCATCTGAAATTATTGAAATTTGTTCGATTGAGAATCTAGTTCTTCGTAATAAGAGTGGAATAGTTAGCAATAGCATTAAGTTTTTAATTCTGTGCCCTGGCATTGGATCAATGGAATTTTTCCAATCATTTAGCATGGAAAATTCTAGACAAGTAAAGTTAATGCAATTACTCTACTGCGTAGCATTTAGAATCTCTTCTGCAGCAACGCCGAAACCGAAATGTGGTGTAAAGTATCAACAGATTTAGGGGGTCTCCTAATACAATGTTCATTGAGATGACAGCACCAGCGATTTTTGGAAAATTTATGATAACTCAATTTCTTTAATTTTCCAATGCATTGATAATTCTTGATGAAATATGCCTTTTTACTGTTAGGTGGTAAGATGAGAAGTATCCAATGATAAAAAAGGAATCACCGGTAGTACCTTTATCGGTATCAAAGTCTGCTACCCTTATCTCCTGACCCTAATGAACTCCAATTCACGGCCGTCAAACCCGATAATACTAGCCTTTCTTCGCACTATTTTCCCACTGCCGTGTGCCTCACTACTCTGTTATCTGTAACACTGCAAGCGCATCAGTTTGTGAGAGAAAAAAGTAACAAAAAAAGTGAACAAGTGTTATTCAAGAAAAATGGGACCATTATTTATGGTAGCTGGTGCAATTGGTGCAGTTGCAATTGCACCGGCAGCACTCTCAACACTTGGATTTACTGCAGCTGGCATTAAAGCGGGCAGTGTGGCTGCTACTGTAATGAGTACGCTTGATGGTGCTACCACAACAAGTGGTGGAATAGCCCTATGTAGGGTTTCCCAACATCCACAGGGTGGCCGATGTTCGGGCCAAATTATTTTATACGATTTTAGGCAAGTCGATCAAAGGCCAAGGTACGAAACAATATCGGGGCGTGGATATCGGTTCCGCGAATAAGCCCGATATTCTTCCCAACGTCGAGCCCTGTATATTGGGACGGTGAGTTAGTATCGTAACTCGATTCTATATCGAGTAGCCAAATATCGGGAACCCTATATCTATTCGAAATTCTGACCGAAGTCATGACACCCTTATCCGCACAACAAATTCGAAACGATTATCGCACGTAATTCGCGTAACCGAAGTTCGGCTGCTCTACTTTTGACAAACATATTTCCAACATCGCTCCCCCCAATTCCGCAGTACGAGTTCCGATCGATATCAACCTTGAAAATGCCCAATAATTTTTTTCAATCGTTTATTTTTTAATGATTTTTCTTTTTGATTAATTTTTAAGTTTTTTTATTTTCTAACATAACGATTAAAAAGTCACGCCATAATTGATTTTCTTTCAATTATTCTTCTTACTGATGATTAATTCGTTAACTAAATTTAAAAAAATATAGAAATAATAAATAAATGTAAAATAGAATAGATATAAAAATTGATCAAGAAAAAAATCTTCCCTTTCTGCCATCAAATGATTCGATTATCAATAGAGGAAGAAATAATACTCAAACAAAACTTTAATTTTCAAAAATAGAAGAATTTTGTGTCAAAAAATGAATATTCCATTGTGAGAAATATGAGCTTTTGTAAAGGAAATTGGTTCTTTCCAAAAATTCAATTTTTCAAGGTTTCCTTCACAATCTAACATTTTTCATGTCATTTTACACATTTTCCAACATTATAAATTAAATTCATTAAAATATCTACAGTAATAAAATTTTATTTGAGAAAAATAGAGTCAGTTTTATCCGGTTTATCCCATTGTTTTGAATTGTAGAGGGAGAGGGAACGCGGTGTGTGGTGCGAAACAGCGTAGAAAAATATCGATTATTTTTGCGAATTGAAGACATTTACATGAGTAGGACAGAGACCGTTGGTGTTGGAGGGGGAAATATTGGGAAGAAGAACCTTTATAGCCTTCTTCTATCCAGTGAGTCTTCTGGTGTTCCTATAATGGTTAACTTTGTTTCTTTCTTTTGGAAAAAGAAAAAGTGTAGTGTCTCAATGGATTACCGGTGGATTTACAATTCCAGATGAGTAATTTCGAAATTTTCTAAATCTGAATTAAAATTATATGCGTTTTTCAATTAAATTAAAATTTTTTTTCGAATATAAATGATTAAATTAATTGGTTGATATTATTCCACGCGAAGCATTCACGCTATTGACTAGGGAGAACAAAAGTACGCATTTTTATGCTCTATGTACTTGTTTCCTGAAAATTATTAAAAATTAAATTTTTAAAGCTCAAAGAAGGTGAGCGGTGGTTTTTGTCAATAAGATTCTTCAACAAAATCCCGTGAGTCGCATTAGGGTAGGTTGTGTAGGTTCTTTTGAGGCCTATGCACCACTACGTCCCCGTCGTGGCCTCGGGTAATGCAAAACGTGGTGATAATCTCAATTGTTTGTAGTTTCCGTTTTTTCGTTATATTGGGTTATTCTTCCCAGGAAAAAGTAGGTTGTAATTTTCTGAAATTTTAATTAGGATGTTGTTTTGGCTCCGCGCTGTGTGACCGACCCCTAGACAATTAAAAAAACATCAAAAAGTTCAATTATCTATGTCCAAAAAATTTTTAATTTTTAGAACCAATCTCCTTTACTGATACCGAAATATGTAGTTTTGTTTCTCGGTTCTTACTTCACTTTTGTTATTATATTCCTCTCAATAAGGATGTCCATATAAACAATATAAATATCGAGATGAATTTGAGATCAAATGACTTTTAGATTCATATAGACAGTACGATTCTGTCAAAGTCGAATAGAGTAATGGTCCAGTCGGCAGCGTGCAAGTTTCATCATCTGACGATCAGGGGTTCAAAACCGCCTGTGGGAACTAGAATTTGTAATTACTAAAATGATTTTCAAATGCTTAAACTTAAAATATAAATAATAAAAATATAAAATTACGCAATCTCAGAAAAAAAAATGATAATTTTCTTTTTATTTTATGTTTAAAAATTGTTTTTATATTATTGAGCGTCTGTCGAGTTCGGTTGAGACTCGATGTTGGGCGTATATCGTAGCGCTCAGTCGAAATTCGTCACATTGAATTTAGCCCGACGTTCGGGCTGAACTCGAAATCCTATATCGGGTCGAAATCGGATGCGATATACGCCCTATTTAGTTTTCGATTTCGTGCCGCTGTGACATGTCATTATTGGCTAGGAGTTCGAACCAATATAGTTTCCCTATATCGAAACTCGGCAATTCGACATTGCCCCGAATAGCGGCCTGTTTCGGTTTCCTACATGGGAGTGGCTACGTGCCAAAGCATTGGGGCAACGGGCACAGTGCTCGTATCTGGAGTCACAACAACCATTTGGGCAATGAGTGGTGTCCGGCTCAGTAGCGTTGTGGCCAAAGTTTACGGGCCGTAGGCCCGGGTTCGATTCCCGGCTCCGGACAAGTTTTTCGGAAGTGCTCATAGAAGTTGAGCACTGACCACCAAAAGACCAAAAATCCTACAAAAATTATCTACACCTACACGAAAAATGAGAAGTGCCTCACCAAGGGATAACGGCCGGATGACAGTATAGTCAGATGCCATTAACACAAAAAGCAAGTAAGCAAGCAATGAGTGGTGCCACTGTAGGACTTGCTGCATCTGGGATGCAAAGTTGTGGAAGTTGGATTTATCAGTTCAGTCAGCTGTTGCTGTCGCTCGTCATGTGGTCGTTGACACGATTGGAAAAACTACTTGAAGCGGATGCCAAGAAAAGCTCATCGAATTATCCCTTCAATTGGACTTAAAACATCTGATTGAGTGGTGACGAAAAGCCTCGAATGTATTGAATTTTCAAAACGATTGTTTGACAATATTTATTAATACAGTTTACAATTAATGTAGTTTGGTCATAAAGAAGTGTTAACGTTTGACAGAGGAACTTAAAAAGTAGAGGCTTCTGTTATTTCTTTTAAAAAAATCATAATTATTGCTAAACAATGAATGTGAAAATTCAAAATTTACTGATTCTTCTGTTACCCTTTAAGCACAATAATTGGAGGGACTACTTCTTTTATATGAGATATCAAATCCAGACAAAAATTATATTGATGTTGTTCTGATTTTGTCTTCAACTATTGCACTCATAAATGTTCATTATTTTTATAATTCTTTTGTATGAAGTAAAAAATTTTTGAGTTAATAAAAAAAATTATCAACAAGTACGCTCTATTCTAATTGTATCCCTTTGTTTCTGAATGGAAGCATTGCAAATGTGACATTTTTCGATTTCGAGTTTTCATCGGAATATGATCCAAATGATCCAAAACGTCGAGAAATCAAATTTTTTAAGCATCTCTATATATACATGGGGCATTCCATGCTAAATCGACCACTTTGCAACCCGATCCTCTTCGATTTGGCTGATTTTTATTTTTTTCATTTTCTAGCCATTCAAAAATATTTCTCAATAGAAATTTTCATTTTCTCACCCAACCAGAAAAAAGTTACGAATTTTTCTAAAAAATCGTTTTTTATTGTTCAATGAGCCATAACTTTCTCAAAAATTAACGTATCAGGGAGTTATATTTCCCAAAAATTTTGTTTTTGAATGCATTTTTTGAAGAGAACTATGATAAAATGTTTCAAAGTTATCTTTATCGTTTTTTTCAGGTTTTGGAAGAAAATGAAAATTTTTCAATGATGACCATTTTTTATTCTTTTCATTTTTTTTTCTATTGTAAACTTTGACATTTTTGACAACTTCTCAAATTTCTTCAGAGTGGTGCTTTTTCAATTTCTATTTTTTTTCTGGAATTGAGAAAAAAAAATTTACCTAAGCTTATTTCTTATATCACAATTTTAGAAATTTATGAGGATATTCGAGGAACATCAGAGATTACTATGAAAAATAATAAGATACAAAAAAAAGTGGTAATCATAGAGAAAATTTTGATTTTTCATTTAAAGATAAGGAGAAGAATAGAAGATAACTTTGAATAATATTTTTGCTTTTTTTCAGAAACTGGAAAATCATAAACCAACTGGGAAATGAATGGAAATTATATCAATTTTAGTGATTTTTCATTTTAGAACTTATCGGCACGATAACCCATCGAATATTGAAGATAGAGACTTCAAATTTTGTCAGATTGTATATATTATGAATGCAAGTTTGAAGCTGGGCGGAATCAGTCCAGAAGTTTCTGAGATATTCACGACAAATAAATTTTTTTCAAAGGCTTATTGTTCAAAAACTACTGGGCTAATTGACACCAACTTGTGATCAACAAAATTTGTTATAACGAAAAGAATCATTGATCAAGTTCTTATTCTTTTATAAAAAAAAATTAACATTTTTAGAACAAATTTCAAAAAAATTAACATTTCCTGAGAACACATATATTTTTCATTTTATCATATGAAAGTACATACTTCTTCGCTTAAAACAAAACTAATTTTAATCCCGATATGATGATTAGAACCTTGAGAAGATGTATCATCAACTACAAAAATTACTTAAATCAACTATTCACTAGTGAATGCGATACCTCGGAAACTGAAGGAGAAAGGCTAATTTCGCACGAATCCTTTTTTGTAGAGAATTTTGAGTGCTACAAAAAAAGTTGGGGATAAAACCAGGCTATCTCGCTTGGTTTCCGAAATATTCGAAAAGAATAAATGACAGTTGTATCAGAAAAATTCAGTAGTAAGAAAGTAAAACAGGACAAATGGGCTCATCTTTGTGAGATTTCTCAATGAAATATCTTGGTAACTAATGAAAATACGCCCTCTTTATCCTAATCCTACTTTGAAGAGAATTTCGAGAGCTACAAAAAAGGAACAGAGTATTCTGTTGTATCTCGTCGCTACTGAATCTATTATCATTCTTGTCACCTTTACTTCAGTTCTCCAGTAAGGTTACGCTTCACCCATTGAGCACTCTCATACTTGAAGTCCTTCAGTGAACGTTCAAGAATCTGCGGTCCAGCACGTTCGAACAGAGCGCCAGTCTTCCTGTTCTTCAGAAACAAATAATCCACCTCACCTCTGCCGGGACGCGTTCGCGCGATGTAAATCCTGAGTGCGTCAAGAGGACATGCCACAGGATCCTCGATGTCCTGATGAATTTCGAATTCAATTCCCTCATCAGGAATATGTATCGTTGCAAAGTCACCTTTGTCAACAATTTGTTTGACTTTGATATTTGAAATTGTCATGATATTTTTACGACTTCTTAGTTGAAGTAAAAATAAGAGTTTCAATTGGAGATCTTTCACTGGAATACTTTCGTTGTTATTCAGATTTCTTCTCATATAAATCAAAATTGTCTCATCTTCACTGTTAACATCATCATAATTCACTTTGGAATTTTCACCAATCGGTAATAAACAATTGACTTCGTTCCGTTGGAGTGGCTCTACAGCTGGAAGTATATTAGATCGTCTTATTTTTGTTAATGTAGACTGGAGATCAACCGCTAGAAGTGCAATATCTTCCAATTTTTTCTTTATGTCTGCCAATTGCCCATGCATCGCTGGTAAACCCAAATTTGCAGTCATCAATGAAGCAAGTACAGCACCTATAATCGAGGACAATTTAATCTGCGCAATTAATTGAAGTTCTTCCAATTGGCGCACGTTAGCTTGTACTTTTAAAGTTATTGTATTTGGTAGTATTTTTGGTCTCAATGATTCAAAATTCTCTGGCAAACTGTATCCCTTCATCAATTCAAAACTCTCTGTTTTACTCAATGCCTTTGATGACAATAAATTTAAGAGTTTTTCAGATGCCCCAGTGAAGTTTGGCAACAGAGGAAGCTCCAGTATTTCGTGAAATTTATTTGTCTGCGAATGATTTTGTTCATTCGTTTGACCTTGATTACTTGTGCCCGCTGTTGAAGCTGGAGCTTCTGAAGAATTTGGTGTTTGCTCATGATTATCGATATGTAAGGAGGAACGCTTTCGTTTACGACGTGGTGTGGTAGATTTTCGCCTATGCGAAAGAAATTCTTTGAAGTCAGTCACTATTTCTTCCAAGTCAGTCTCCGAATCACTCATTCTCTGTAAGCAAATAATAATCCATTTTTATCTTAAAATTTATCGAAATTCTGCTGGAATCAAGGATTTTGAAAAAAAAAAAAACTAAATGAAGTCAGTAAAGAAGTAGAACAGAATGACTCGTTTTTTTTTGGTCATTGTTCTTCACCAAATATTTCCGAAACTAGAGGAAATAGGCAGTTTTAGTTCTGATGTTTTTCTGAAGAGTACTTCAAAAGCTACGAAAAACATTGGGAGAAAATAACGCTATCTCGTCTAGTTTCCAAGGCATTCCGAAAAAGTAAAAAACAATGAGATTCACCATTTTCTCTGAACTCACCTTTCTCTTGAAGATATTTCCAATGGAGTATGTTGAAATAAATCTGGATTTTTCGTTCACCACTCAACTGAGGAATTTAACAAAAAAAAAAAGATGAATTTTTCGAGCCCCAATTTTCCCAAACGGATAATAGATATGCCTTATTGTCAAACTGGCCAAACAAGGATCTTCTGTAATCAACCCGAAGCTAAAATTCACATATTATAGCATAGAAGCCGAATGTTTCCAAAATTCTCTTTTTGGCCAGTTTGACAATACTAGTATTAATGTTTCAATCAGAATTCCCATATAGTCAAGCTCATACTGACCATATGATATAATCATCAATATGAATCATCTGCATTCCATCCTTTTTCCTCAGTTCTCCGTTTATGGATTGAAACTACATCGATCCGCTACACAATTTTATTATAAATTCAACGGAAAAAGTTTTTTAATCCCTCCATAACTCTTTTAAAAATGAATGAAAAGAAAGTACTTACGCCCCTTTGACGCTCATAGATATATTTGTATTAATCTTAGTCTTTGATTATTATGATGACTTCAGCAGTGAAGAGACGAAACCGGGCGAATCTACTCATTTTTATGATCATTCTCAATGTAATATCTCGAAAACTAATGGAGATACAGTCGACTATCCATTGGTCACTCCCTGCTCGTAGCGTATTCCCCTTACTTGATATTTTACGACTTCCCCTACTCCATAACTCTCTCAAGGTCTTTCGCACGACAAACATTAGTAGCCTCTCGTGAATCGATCAGAATCGCGCGAAAAGCAACGTCCTGTTTAAACGCTATCAAAGTTTTATCATTTTGCGCTGCTAAAAGATATAAATAAGTGTAAAATCAAAATATGTAATATATTTTCTGGGAAAAAGAATAAAATAGAGGTAGAACTAAATATGATTGATTGCTTATAGATCAATATTTTCTCCTTGTAGCAAAACTATTGAACTAAGGAATAGACTTATCCTGTTTTATCTCTTCACTACTGAATATATCTTGCTGATCTTCAAAAATTCATACGTTTACAAAACCTGATGCTTTTATGACTTTTCCTGGTATGAGGTTGCAATTGAACAGCTACGTGACCCGAATTAACGTATAGTAATTTCAAGTTCCATCAGCCATTTCTGAATTGACATGAGCAGAAACTGGTAACGGTCATTGCAATCCCCGAAAAAAATTTCCCGGATGTAAATACCCGGAAATATTTTTTTTAGGATTTTTTTTTCCGGGATTTTTCAGTGGATTAAATCACCTAGTACCAGATAAAACCCCGAATAGTTATGTTTTATCTTGAAATACGGAACAAAATGGATTGTGTTTAACATTTTTTAGGTTTTTTGACACATCCCATCATATGCCAAATGTCACTCGATGGAGCCCTTCATCAATCGAAGACTTTTGGAATTCACCACATCCTTCTTCAACTTAACTTCCTTTTGAAGATATCAGCAATAGGATGGATTCAACTAAATTCTGATTTTTTTTCACCACTCAACTGAGAAACCGGCTCTGACGAAAAAAAAAAATCGTCCGAATCCTAGATTTCTTAAAAGGATAGTAGACTCATGAGTCAGACATGAGTGTTAACCCTGGAATCAGAGTTCCCCCGTTAATACTGACCACATTATATAATTTTTTTTGTCATTTAACGTCACGTTTTTGACAGTCTGGTTAGAGGTGTATTCTGCGACTAATCACGACTATTTGTACTCGTCACACTGTTGGATACGTGTTATAATTATCAATATGGATTATGTGCATTCATCCTGCTTCTTAAACTGTCCATCTACCGAGTGAAACTACATTATCGTTCCAATTTATCAAGTTTATTATCAATTTATCGCAGATTTTTCCACTTTACTTTATAGTTCTCTTTAAACATAAATAAAAAAAAAGCACTTATCTCTCTTTGACTCCAATGTGATGATATACTTATTTTAATCTCAGACGTTGATTATTATGACGGATCCAGTAGTGAAGAGGTGAAACATAACAATTGTCTGATCATTTTGATATTTTTTGACATACAGGTATATGGCCCAATTTTAACTGTTTCAAGATGCAAGATCAATACTCATTCAGCGTGAGTTATTCATAAATATATTGAAACAAAATTCAAAAACAAAAATTAATTACTCAGGAATGGGGTGGTGAATCGATTTAGAATTTTGGTTGTTAACAGTTTATATATTCATCTATCGATACTAAAAATTTCAAAAGTTTGGTGTTATATGAAGATAGGGAGGCGATCTCCTTAATTGCCTATCTGCATTGCTGAATCGAAATCAGCCTATAAAATATTGAAAAATCGGGGAATTCCCTAATACAGCATAGCCTCGTATATCGGCTGGTAAAGAAGTGATCAGCATTATGCACAATTATCTCTCAGTTCGATGAAATATCGCTAGGTGGCTACAACGTAACATTTCAATTCTTTCTACGTTCTATGTCAATCTCGTGCAACATTTATCTGTGATTGTTTATATGAGTCATGTTTTTATGCTGCTCCAAAACGCTTGACACACAGAATCTATGTAGAATTGGCGGGATCTCAGATTAATTAGCCATTTTGTCATGCAGTTCATCAGGAGTAGTGGTAGTGTTAGTTCCCAATTTTGTGTTCAAATAGTTAATTCATGGAAATTAAAGAAAAAAAATTAAGTTATGTTTAGCAACAAGTGTCTTGCTCTTATTGGAGCACGCGTATGTGTCCACTCTGAAATAACAAAATTCTCATGAATTTGTGATAATTGAAATTAAGTGGAATTTCATTAAACACCTCAATTCAACAGCAATCACATATCCATTGCATTTATTATTTTTACGTATTTTTTTATACTCTCATTTTGGAGTGAATCTCTCGAAAATGCTCAAACATCATCGTGCTAGAATTGATCTCTGTTGTGACAACCTCCTGCCAAGATTGAATATGAATAGATTATGGCCTAAATTGATTGAGTATAAAATTTTTAACAAGGATGATGTAAATGTACCAAGGTGGCAGGTCAGTGACTCCAAACGTTTTTTATCATTTGTATATCAATAATTTTTTAATTCTATTCTTCCTTATTTCCATGAATGTTTAATAATTTCTGGAAAAATTCATTTCATTCGATCATTACTTTTTCCAAGAATATCTCGGAATTTAAGCGAGATAGAGCAATTCTCATGACAACCTTTTCTGTGAAGAAAAATGAGAGCTACAAAAAATTGCATTATGCAAATCGCTCCATCTCGCTTAGATTCCTAGATATTCTTCAAAAAAAAGCAAATTGAATGATTTTTTCTCTCATTATTTTCAATAGAATATCTTGGAATATAAGCGAGATAGGCCCTTCTTATCCTAATCCCATTTATAGAGAATTTCAACAGATACAAAAAGAGTTACGATAAAAAGGGCGTATCTCCATTAGTTTTCGAGATATTTGAGAATAAAAATGAAGTCACTACTGAATTCTAATCACCTGTCATTTTTTCTTTGTTCTTCATTCTTACATTTATTGTTCTACGCTTCACATTATTCTCAATTGTTTTTTGCACTATGTGTATTGGTTAATCATTTTTTATATTATTTTTTAGATGGATCTCAATGATTATGCAATAAAAAAAGAGATATTAATTACAATAAAGACTCGTGGACCCAATGCATTTGATAATTTACTAAAAAGTTTAAATGAAACTGATCAGGAAGAATTGGCAGTAATTCTAATTGGCCAAATCACTGAAACTACTGCAAACAATAATACCAATACTATAGAAACTAAATCGCACAATAAAACACAAAATATTTCACGAAGTAATGGAGTGCAATATCCAAATGTGAATCAACTTATTGAAGATTTGTAAGTATGCAATTGTCTCTGGAATTAATGAGTATATTTTTCATGATGAATTTTTAATAATTACAGAGAGGATTGGGGCAATGGTCCATTGGAAATAAATGTTCGAAAGGCAACTGAATTTTTAGATGGTGGAGATTCTCATTTGATTCCAAGATATCCAATGAGAAGTCGACCCCGTGGATTAGTTTTGTTGATAACATTAGTTAAATATGTAAGATATGAAAAAATTCGACATGCAGCAGAAATGGATCACAAAAATTTACAAGATTTATTCGAACAAATGGGCTTTCAAGTTATACCCCGATTGGATTTATCTGCGGATGTGAGTATGAAATGTGAAAAAATAAATCTTCGCTTTCATTTTTATTAGTTTTCATGTAAATCGATGATTTGAAAGGATTATTGAATCTTTTTTTAAGCGAAGATGGAATAAAAGGGACATATTTTAATTTTGATAATTTGTATTATGAAAATCTTTCGAAATCAGTGAAAATATTTAGGATAAATTCGTTCTGATAATTCCATTGAAAAGTTGAGATAATTTCCGTTAAAAAACTTATTCGAAAATTTATTTTTAAGAATTTTTTGAAAATTCGATTCTTTCATCTGAAATTTAAAAATTCCACTTTTTTGGGGATGTCTCCGGCTTTATTGACCGCGACGACTTGGGCCCGATCTGAAATGGAAGATGACATCACTTGCCAATAATATGTGTGATTTCGGAGGAGAAGAATCTATTTTTGAATATGATATGATGAAAAAATGGATTTTAATTAAAAAAAAAATGCTATAAGTCACTCAGAAATCGAGAAAAAAACATCGAATCACATAAATCTTCAGAATCAAAGAATCTTCGAGGATGGAAAAGGTTCAAGCCCAAAAAAGTAGAATTTCCAACAAAAAAAAAAGTAGATTCTGACACGTTCTTCACTGGAAATTTCCTCAGCTTTTTAATGGAATCATTAAAAAAATGCATACCAAGTCGTTCGATTGGAACATCCATTTTACATAGTAATATATTGTCACAAAGTGGCGCAAATGCTGAGTATAAGCATAGCACTTACATCCGTTCAATTCTGAGCCAACGATGTAATTCTCTCATTATTTTGCATCTTTCCAGGC
The DNA here is from genome assembly GCA_963942555.1 of Aleiodes leptofemur. Lineage (NCBI taxonomy): Eukaryota > Metazoa > Arthropoda > Insecta > Hymenoptera > Braconidae > Aleiodes > Aleiodes leptofemur. Next base: position 15,507,739 of record OZ012609.1, read on the forward strand.
CATCACGACAGAAGTGGCTGAATTTTCTCGGCGACCTGAACTTCGTACCGTAGATTCATGTTTTGTGATAATATCGGGACATGGAAACAGATCAGCATCTGGAGGGACTGTGATACAAGGTGTTGATGATATAGGACTTGATCATCCTGATCAAGAAGTAGCGGTTTCCGATATAATAACATTTTTTTCAGCTGAGAATTGTCCATATTTGCGGCTCAAACCAAAAGTATTTATTTTTCAAGCCTGCAGGTAATTTTCCCTCTGAAAATACAATTAAATTTGATGAAATTATTAATGCTGAAATATTTCTTATGGATTTTTGTGGCAGAGGTGAATCTCGCCAATACGCAGTGGCGAATCGAGGCAAAAATCATTGCATTGGATATAATGATGATCTTCACATAATGAATACAGACATACCACGTGACAGTGGTAGTAGAAATTGGTCTGATATTTTAATTGCTCAGTCTACACTGCCAGGATTTGTATCATTTCGTGATAATAAATATGGTTCGTGGTTTATTCAAATACTTTGTGAAGTATTTATGAAAATGGCCGCCTTCTATCCAATTCACGACTTGTTTCATAAAGTAAGTATTCTTCATCATTGAGAAATTAATAATAATCTGATTAATTAACGATTCAATAGTGAAAAAGTCAAACAGGATAGGTCGATTTCTGCAGCCAATAGTTTTTCGTGAATTTGTCCGTATCCTTCTTTTCATAGTTCTTGAAACTCTTTACAAAAAAGGCCGAAATTAAGGCAAAATCGCCCCATTTTACTTAGTTTCTGAACTTCTTTTGGAAAAAGATTGATAAAGAAATTGACTCGCCCTGTTTTACCTATTTACTTCTGACCTATTTACTGTTTTACCTTTAAAATTCTGGACAAAAAATTCCCCTCAACATTTTTCTCTTAATCAACATTCTGGACATCATTTTTCTAATTGAAATGTAATCAATTTCTTTTTTCTTGTAAACAGATAGATCAAGTGATAGAATCTAGACGAGCCTATCAAAACCAGTGCCAAACTACAACAGTCAAAAATATTGGATTCAAGCATTTATACATAAATCCTGGACTCTTCGAGGAGTCCTAGTCTTCTTCTATCATCGATACCATTGATCAATTTATGTACATAATTTATCAATTTTTTTGCAAATATTTTTATTTTAATATGTGCGGTGCAATTTTATTTACGAATCAGTGATTCGTTTTTTTTCATTCTTGACGTAAAACATTTTTTTACTGCATTTATAAGAGAGCCGAACAACTGAATTTTTTTTATTTTTTTCCGCATGTTGCGTAACTGTGCTATTGTATCATTCAAAAAAAATTTTTTTTATATATTTATACGCTCATCAAAGAATAAAATAAAAAATAATATTTTAATCAAAACATTATCATTTTGACCTCGTCGAAAATAGGTTGATACTATTAAATGATACGTCAATAATTACATATTCATAATTTAAAAAAAAATAACTATCAACAGGATTTCCAATAATTTCTTAAATTATGAAAAGGTCAATTATAAGGAGATAAAATGTGATAAAAATGGAAATTTCAGATAATTTTTTTTATTCAAATTTGACAGAACCACTACACGGATTTTATTTGAATGAAATGATTTTATTATTAAACTGGATGCCTATACAATTCTCTGCACCAGTGATGATGATTTTATTAGTAAAATTTAATCATTGTTTATAAGAAAAAAAAGTGGAAACTGTTTTCGTTCCTTTTTTAAATAATAAAAAAAAACTTGATAATCAAAAAAAGCAGATACAGAAGTCTCGAACAATAAATAAATGGTATAAATGAGTGACCGTTAAAATTAGGATAAAAAAAATGAAAATTTCAAACGATTTTTTCTTTACATCATAGGAACGCACAGATTCTTACCAGCACTCTTCCACTATTTTATTACGAAAAAAAATCATAATTATTGTATCTTTGAAAGTCATGAACATCTGCACTGTAAGTTGTTCTGTACCCGCGTGTATATTCAATGAACAAAAAAAAAAGTGAAAAATTTAATACAATGATTCGGCATTGGACGAGCGTGGTCGTTTTATTTTTTCAAGATTTTTGATGACCAAATCGTGAAGTGAACAGTAACGGTTACGAACTTCACTCATTACTAGCCAAAGGCTAGTGTACTCTTTCTCATCCATCTCTTGTACTGCTCGTCTGTAGTCGAGGATGTGTGGATATTTAGCAACTTTACTAAGGATTTTCCCTCTCGACACAAAGTACCTGTAATCACGAGGGAAATCAAATATTTGAGAATTGCAAAGAAATTGATTTAAAAAAAATCAGATTATTAGTTCTATCTAATTCTGATGAAATTGAAAAATGGATTTATTTTTCTTCAAATTACCTGGAGATTTGATCGAAAAATGCAGCAGCTTCACTCTCAACTGATTGAATTTCAGCCAGAGTATCCTCTTGAATGGATACACCAAAGTTGTTGCCGTCCTCGATTTTTGGAATCATGAAGGAAATCCACATTTTCAACTAAAATTAAGAAAAATTGAAATTTAGATTTTCTTTGCTCTTTTTTGCAAACATCTCGGAAACTTAGCGAGATAGGGCGATTTGATCTGAATTCTTTTCTGTATCTCTTGGGATTTTCCACAAAAAAGGCAAAAAGGTAGAAAGGGCGCATCTCCATTATTTTTCGAAAGATCGTATTCTACAATTTTTTCATTTACAATAATTTTTTTAGATTAATGAAATTACCAGATTTGAATCTTCCAGAAGTTGAATAATGTATGGTTTAACTATGCAAATCATATCACAAAGTGGCTTGTTGCATGGTATGGGTCCAGTTGGCAGTGACATGACTTTTGTACCCGACACTTCATCGTCACTATTTTCTAGTTTAATTCTCTTAAGTTTAGGTCCATCTTCGGAATGATTGATCACAATTGGATCTGGAATGGGAACATTTAAGTCCTGATGTACTTTTGACAAATTACGATTGCAAAAGTTTGGTGTTTCAAGTAATTCATTGAGCTTGACTATTTTTTCAGGAAATCCTTTCAATAGCAGCTGTTCGGCTTTTGTTTTCAGAGAATCCTTGTATTCTTGAACCTAAAAAATAAACAGAAGAAAAAAAAGAAATAAATTTGTGATTTTAGGAAATTTCAAACTATTAACGAAGAGGTAAAACACAAAATTTTTCATGTAAATATCTCCTAAAAGAGCGTATCTCCATTAGTGTTCGAGGTATTTTTTTAAATCAAAAAAGATGTCCTGTTTTATCTCTTCACGTCCGAAATATTTGATCTTCAACTCAAAAATTCCAACTAACTCGGCTTATTGTATTTGCTGATACATATTGATTTGTACTCAACGAGAAAATGGTTTGATGATTTGTAATCGTATTATATGCATATATTCTCATATTAATCAAGAAATATCTTTATTCCACAATTCTGTTAAAGATGTCTCTCTCTCTCTCTCTCTTTCTCTCTCTCCGCTACACCTTCACAATAGTAATATTTAAAAATGACTATTTAATCTCAAATTTTGAATTTTCGAGAAATTTTGATTTTTTTTCTATGCTATATATCGTATTGTATGCATATATTCTCATATTAATCAAGAAGATGATATGTAATAATTTTTCTATTCAATTTGAACCTCCAATGTTATGAAATATTTATCGAAAAATTTACTAAAAATCAACTGAAATAAATTTTAGGAGGTTAAAGCTGTATTTCACCTAGATTTTCTTTTGTTCAATTATGAAAATGGCCGCATTAAAAAGTGTAAGTATAAAATTCCTAAAATCAAATGAAATTCATTTACATCTGAACAATCCTTATTATGAAATATATTTCGGTTGACATCGTGAAATCCGAGAGACCTAAATTTATCTCGAGCCCCTCGATTTTATATGAATCATCCATGACAATGCATTTCTCAGTATTAAAAATTAAAAAAAGGTTAAATACGAATTTTGATTCTGATAAGTCGCTGAAAAGCTCATTTCCCCGACAAATCATCATTTTTTAAATAAAAGTAGTATTTTTTTTTTTAAATCAATAACGAATTTTTTTTTTTGAAAAAATGGAAGCCACAATTTTATCGGCATTTTTTGAGGTTAGAATTGTCCTGCGCAATCAATAATTCATTGTTCAGAAGTATATTTACTATAAATTTCAAATTTAGAATGAAAATTAAATTCACGTGTGAGTAATCATGAAAGTGTTAAAATAAAAATGTCTATAAATTATTGATTTTTTACCACAGTTGAAGGCAGCATCGTAATAACACAAACAATACGCTTTCAGTGCAACAGCACTGCCGGTCGATTGTATAGAAAACACTAACCTGTCTAAATGCTCATTTGCAATATTTATTTAAAAATAAAAAAATATTTAAGAAAATTATTAAATAATATAAATACTAATTTTTATTTTTTTATCAATACTAATCTACCTTTTGTGCTGTTGTATCGGCCATTATTTATTTTTGTTTTTAAAAAAAAAAAGAAAAAATTGGAAATTATAACCACACTAAAAAGCCCTTTGTTGAAACGTGCAACTTCAAACAGGAAGCGTGTGCTCGCAACAATCAAGTCAAGTCAATATTTAAATAACCGTTTAATTTGTTTTACAATTGAATATTTAAAAATTATTACTGTCAAAAAAATTAGTTATGCATCGATTTTTTTGAATGTCTCATAATTTAACAATAATTTCAAGTATTAAATATAATTGTTTGTTATCTGTCTTCAGGCGGGAAATTTGAATTTATGACAATTGCACAGTTTATTTTAGATAAATTCATCGAATTAAATATAATGGATTGTTATCTGTGTTGAGGCGGGAAATTTGAATTCATGATAATTGCGCAATTTATTTTAGATAAATTCATCGAATTCCGGGGAAGTCCCGAAGCTTATGGACGATGAAAAAAACAATGTTTTTTATCTCCCAACAGAAGTGGTAGTACATAATAAGTCTGATGACTGTTGGGTATCTTATTTAGAGAGTGTCTACGATCTCACAGAACTCTGTGAAAAATGGAAAAATACAGATGAAATAAAACCAATTCTTGCTTATGCTGGAAAAGACATAAGTCACTGGTTTGATCATTCACGTAAAGACATTAAATACCACTTGCATCGATTGACTGGTGCGTTAGTGCCATTCTGTCCCCATGGACCGATACCAGATGTAGGTATCGCGTCACCTGTCTGTACTTGGCGTCCACTTGATAGGTGTCCCTGGTGGCTCGATGAAAAATACAAAAAAGGAAAATTGACAAAAAATTCAAGACCATGCAGAATCATCAATACCTTAAATGGATGTAAAGCAATAATATCGGTTAGTTGAATGGCTCAATTTACTTTGTACAATATTATTTCAGTTGGGAAGAGGTAAAACATAATGATTCAACTTATTTCTCGATATTTTTTTTCAGAATTACCAGGATAGAAATAAGAATTTCAAATTTTGACAGATAGCTGTAAAAAATGTAATATTCTGAGAAATTTTGACAAATTTTCAGAGAAATCAGGTCATTATTTAATATTTTTCGACATAAACGTTCGAAGAATTGAAGGGAAATGGCAAATTGGGCCATGATACAGGACTTTTTGACATGTTATGGCATAATATTTCAAAAGACGCTTTCTAAATTTATCATTTTCTGTCGAAAAATGTCAAAGTCCGACCGAATTCTTATATGACATATTTTGACCGAAGTTTACGGAGGAACATGCCAGAATTAACCATGATTGTTTATGAACAGCTTTTTCGGACAGAAAATTGCAAATTTTATGATCACCAAAAATATTACAAATACTGTCCGAAAAATTATGACATTTTTCATGAGAAAGTGTCATTAATTATCACAATTTATGACAAATCAGAATATGTTGCAGAATTAAAAAAAAAAAGTCATAATTTCTCCCGAATGAATGACACTTTTGCCTTATGCTTGACAAAAAAACTCGAATTCTCAGAGTTTATGTCATTTTTGATTAATGAACAGATCTGACATTCAGTCACTATTAGTTCAAAAAAATGACATTTTTTGTTATAATATATCAAGAAATGTCAATTTGTCATGCATATTTCCACCAGAGTATCTTGGAAACTAATGGAGATATGCTCTATTTGCTCGAACCCTCTTTAAGCTCTCGAAATGGATTAGAGCAAAAAGGGTGTATCATCCAATGATTTCATTAAAATAAAATATTTACATTACTAGGTTTGTGAAGAAGATACGATAAGAAGAATTCAAGAAAGATTCTCAAATTTCAATTCAAATGGAAAATCCTATATATGGAAATTCGAGGGCAAAAATATTGATATGAACAAAACTTTAACTGACAACGGTATTCCAGATGAACGTGAACGTTATGTAAATTGTGGTCTATCTCCCAACATCTACATACCAAGTCTTCTATGTTACTACAAAGATGACGGAGCAATAGCAAAATGATCAGTCTGATAAACAGACACGTTCGACTCGCATATCGAAATAAATAAAAGAATGCAAAAAAAAAGAGCCTCATAAGAGACTTATTGAAAAACGAGTTTTTCCATTCGTATCAACCATGTGAAAATACGTGAGTTTGGTATGCTGTCTATTTATTTCTCTTCCATTTCACATTTGAAATAAAACGTGAACGTATGTTTCATGTCCTCTGAGGTTGACGGAACGTCGGTCAGTAATACGTACTCTGCGATATAGTAGATGTTTGTACGTATTTCTTTTTGTCATCCTCTTCTTCATTTTATCATCATTATTATTATTATTATCATTATCATTATTGTTATTACTTTTCTTCTGCATGACCATAATCATCATCTAGCTAGGGCTATGCTACTGGAACACGCGTCTCGAGGTCACCAGGAATTTTACCGTCATTATGAGATATATAACCACGTGACACGATATCCAAGACTCTCGTACATTATCTACAATTAGATTCATTATATCATTCCGTTGTGAGAGTTGGTTGAGAAATAAATATTAAGTGGAGACAGAGAATTAATAGAGGAGACTGGGACAAAATGATCCAGGATTTTTTTTTCGGAGTAAAAGACTTTATGAAAAAATCGGGAAAAAATTGAAAAAATGTTTTAACATGTCTACATTGTTGGATGTTTTTTTCGAATTTTTTTTGAAGACTCCTTCACTCTTAAAAAAAATCCTGGATCATTTTGCATGGCAAGTCTATTTTACCCAGGTCTCCTATAGAATAGAAATAGAGAAAATGTGGAATTTAGAATTTGTTGTAGGTTTGTGTGATCTGAGAGAGAGAGAGAGAGATCGGAAGAGGGGGAATTGACTGTGTGGTCATCGTAACTAGATACCAATCAGTGTGTCTCTTATCGCACTTGGAATCTTCCTATTTCAAGCTCTCTTCTTCCGTATGTATTTTACACGTCTAACACAAGCTCTAAGGAAATCGTGTTTATCTACTTGGGACGTTTTAAACTAAATGATTTTTTTTTCTTTTACCTCTGTGGTATGGATGAACTCCACCGGGTTGGTGTTTCACACTGAACTTTTCACGCAATAAAATTCAACAGTGAGTGCTTGACTTTAACGTGAACCCTTGAACCTTGACGGTTAACAAGGGGTCTCTGCTAGAATTCGAAGAGAAAAAGAAGAAGAGAGCGTTGTACTCAACGAATGCTAGACAGTTACGGAATTTTACGTTTAAGCCTGACTATTTGTGTTCCTACCGAGGATTTTATTACCTCAGATTCTCAACTCTAGGGAAAAATAGTATAAGCCGATTTTTTTTCCGATCTTTTTCTGACAATATTTCGGGAACTAAGCGAGATAGGACAATTTCGTCATAGTCCTTTTTGTTAGAGAATTTACAGAGCTCTTAAAAAGCTCTCCTTAAAAATAATTGGCGAAGAGAATAGTATTTCAACTGAATAATAGAAGGAAAACATATTCAATCCTCTGTTTAGTTATTGAGAAAATTCGATTAGAAGGTAGTCGTAACTATTTGCCTCTCCCTCTATCTCATGCATGTGATAGGAGATTGGTGACGTGAAAAAAATTCGAGAAACAGAAAAAATTATATTCACATTATTCTTGAATAGTTTAAACACTTTTTAGGGTAAATTGTAGCACGTTTCCTTGAATTATCATTATTTATTGATTCGAGTATCCTAGTTGCTTAGCAACTTAGTGAGACTACAATTTAAATGAAGTCTTCGGCCCTAATTATCAGCAATTAATTGCCAACTGAGCTGCAAATCTTCATCTTTTTCTGGTTTATCGACTGTACTCTAGAATAATATCTTAAAATTCAATGAAAATTTTTCAGAGAATTTATTCAATATTTCTGGGAACGTCAATAATGTCATTTTACAGTACAATTAACGCCAAAAAAACTGTTCAGTAATGCAGCATTGGTCTTCAAGGAAGCAATTAATTCATGATAAAATGTTTTACCCAGAAACAAAGATGCAACCTCATAATTCATACTGTACTTGAGCAATTTATTATGGCAGTTTCAGTTGGATATTTATTCTCTGCATTAAAGTTTGGGATAACGGAATAATAAAACACGAACGGAAGTGGATGCACTATCCTGACCTGATCAAGCTCAAATTGCCCAGTGTTTTTCATCAATTAAATTACGATAGCCTGAATTCCAATAGGCAACTATGAACCGTTCACTTTTAATTGTTTTAATTTCCATGGATTCCAATTATTCAATTAAAACAAATAAACGTGATCTTTGACACAATTCTAAACTCTTTAAATTTCCTTTCCTCTGCAGAGAAATAAAAATTCCTCCAATTGTTTATTATTCCACTTTTTTTTGAAAATGATTTCTCGTTGATTTCGTGGAATGCAAAATCATTCAAAGCAAACTAGTGGATACCAGTCGATTGAGATTAAATCAAATTGATCATTACCATGTATCACCAGTTGTTTCTATTCACCCACCTATTGGATAGCTATGAATTATTTAATAGGGACCCCACGCGCTACTAATCAGGTTTTTATGCATTAGCTCCTAGCCTATTGAAAATACAGTTGAATATTATTTCACGATAAATGATGTAGTCAAGTATTTAATCGTTCAACAATATCATCACGAGATAAAGGAAAATTTTAGTCGGAAATTCCGTGTGAAGTAGAGATTCCAATAAAATTATTCGAGACAGAATTTTTTTAACGATTCCACTGAGAAGCTGAGGAAATTTCTGATAGAAAATTTGTGTTAGAATTAATTTTTTTGAATTTTTTGGAGAGCATTTCTTTTGCAGTTCTCAATTTTTTTAAATCGAATTTTGAGTTATTTCTGTTTTTTTTTTTAATTTTATTCAAAGATGAATAATTTTCTTTTCAACCACGTGAATTGATGGCCAATGATCTCGGTTTTCATTTAAAATTGGTCCCAAGTCGTCACGACCACTAGAACCAGAGATATTTGCAAAAAAGTAAAATTTTTCGATTCCTGTTACAAAAAGTTGAATTTTCAAAAAATTCTTAAAAATAAACTTTGATATATATTGATTTTGACAAAAATTTCTTTACATTTTCAATTAAATCATCAGAAAAAAACTATCTCAAATATTTTCACTAATTTTTTCTGATTTTCATAATATAATACATAAAACCTGAAATGTCTCCGTTTTTTCCCTATGAGTATGCTTGAAATCAAAGATAATATATTGAATAGAACCGTTCAAGTATCCCGTGAAAATGTACATCTAAGATTGGTCATAAAGACGTCGACCTGAATCTGTACCCCTTGATTCACAGTAATTCATGAAAAAAAAAACCTATCGGAGTCTAGTTCCATACTGATATACCCAACAAAATGATATATATATGTGTAACAGATTGATGGATCCATTTATCAATCGAGCATAGTGTCGTATCAAGTTGCCTTAATACGGTTCACCTGCTCTCTTAAAAACTATTGAGATATAGAAACAGCTGAATGATGTGCAGTCTTAGAAGTACAGAATGTCTATCAATAATTGGACTTTTTTTTCTATCAATTTCAGTTTAAAAGGTTCAAATTGTTTGAATTGAAGGTATTGAATGTTGAACAAGTGATCCTTGACATCAATATAACTTCCTAGAAACTTCGATCACTTGAATGAGAAAAATACGAAGCATTGTTTATATAGATAGTTTCTAGTTCATAAGAAACAGATGTGCAATTAAATGTTCTTTGCATTGAAAATGGGTCAATTAGAATTGGATAGTTACGCCTATCAGGCCTATTACGTGTATCTTATCGTGATCAGAAATTGTATTTATTCATTGATACATGTTTGCACAATCGAATTCACAGGGTCTCAACAAATCACATGGAACAAACAAGATAAGTCGATTTTTTTGCATTGACCTTTTTTTTTTAGAATATCTTGAAATAGATGGAGATACGCCCTTTTTGCCAAAAATTTTCTATAAAAGAGGGATTACCCCAAAATTACCCAGTACTCCTGCAATAATAATAAAATTGATAGGAATCGATTACAAAATAATTTTTTCTAAATTAAATGTGAATGTAATGCAGAACTATTTTATTCACAATTCATTACCACAGTCTCTGTGGAATGTGACTCTCAGTATCACTCGTAAGTAGAGGTGGTAATTAACAAAGTCATACATCGACGTCTTGGAATGTGTTCCATGAAAGTCATGCACACAAAGTTAGTGTTGGAGAACTCGACTTCTGTGAGAAGCGTGCCACATGATATCGTTGAAACATCAAAACCTTTTTTATTTATATATATGACTATCTCACTTGCTCTATTATGTGCAATTGTCGTTAAAATGTCTCTGGGAAGTCAGGCTAGTAGACGTGACCAACGACAGTGGTTCTCTTCAGTTGATGGCAATGGCCCCGTAATCCCCGGAATGCAAGACCGTTGGTAATGCTATATTGCATTTTGCAACAATGTGTGTTAGGGATGTATTTCAAGTTCTTTTGAAGGTTAAACGAGTGCAAGAGACTGGTGAAGACGGAACTACGCAACGAAGACCTCTAGCTTGTTGCTTACTTATTTATCAAGGTCGTGAACATTGGAAGATGGTGAAGAAGAAAAAAAAGAGTTTGAAGCGGTGAAGAAGAAGAAGAGGAATTAATGGAAAAACAAGAAGAAGAAAAAAAACATTGAATGTAAGGAAAATAAGGTCATGTGCCAGTAAATTCATTATTCTTAACGAAAGAATTCACTTGTTTCTGGTGAATTCTGTTGTCACATTGATAGACGAGCTAAATTAAAACGCATTTAACAACATTGTATCAAAGAAAAGAAAAAAGAAAGAGAACGTACGAAATGTTAGGATGTTTCTGTTTGCTGCATGCGCCACTTTTCGAAGATCAACGTTCTACACTCATGGAATCTTCAATTCAATGAAATATTTAAAATTAAGTCCACGTTTTTTTGGGTTAACGCAGACGTTTAAATCGAAATCCATGAAAGTTGCGGTTCTTGGGGCTGGCGGAAGAACCGGTGGCTATTTTACAATTATTTCATTATATCCATTATAACGGTTTCATATAATTAATGTTTATAGTCTTTTGTGTGTATCTGTTTGTGTGTGTCTTTTTTTTATCAAATGTAGGAAGTACTCTGACATTTTTCCTCAAGCACTGCTCACTCATTGACGAATTGGCTATTTATGATGTAACTCCCGTATCCCATATTGCCATGGAATTAAATCACATTGATACAAAATGTAGAGTCACTCACGAGTTACCTGGAGTAGACGAACTCATGAGTGTTTTGAAGGATTCAAAAATTGTTATTATTACTGCTGGTCTACCGTTAGCTGATGGAAATTCTTACAATGACATTTTGATGACAAATGCAGAAATTTTAGCTAATTACATAACGAGTATTGTGAAAATATGTCCAAGGGTAAGTTGAAATGTAATGCCTTTATAGTTGTCGTAAAAAATCAAAAAAGCAGGATGAACCGTCTTATTTTTATCATTATTCTCAATGAAATATTTTGAAAACTGATGGAGATACGCTCTTTTATCCTCATCTTATGATGCAGTGAATTTTAGAAGCTGAAAAGAAGATTTCGGGCAAAAAGAACGTATCTTCACTAGCTTCCAAAATATTCTTTAAGAAAAATAAGAAAAAAATCGACTTATCTTGTTGCTTATTTCTTCACTACTGAAATGATTTGTCAACAAATTTAAACAGCCTTAATTCTCAGATGTGAACAGAGTAATATCTTCGATGGGGTGAATGTATGCTTCACGTTCAACCATTTCTCTCTTAGTGCTAAATAAATCGCTCGAGCTTGCTAATACAGCCATTTGCTTCAAGTACTTCGGTGTAATCGTGTGCCCGGATGTGGTTGACCTTGTCTCGTTACGCGTCTTCATTAATGTAACACTCCAAGGGGTAAAAGAATGAACTGTTCGGAAAGATAGGAGGGGGTAACACTGAATTAACGTGAACAAAGGAGACACACTGGCGACAAATAGCATTGAATTTTTCAAAGAATCTTTTTTTCCCTTACATATCTTACCATGAACAAAGATATCTCTGAGAAATAGCAATGCCTTTTTTTTCTTCTCCCCAATTGATTTTTCTTCAGGCACTTGTGGCGATTGCCACGAGCCCAATAAACCAACTCATCCCACTGGCTGGTGAATTGTACAAGAGATACGGAATCTTTGATTACAATCGTTTATTTGGAATTACGACACTTGATTGTGTACGTGCAAATACCTTTGCGGCTGAAATTCTGGGTCTTGATCCTGAGTGTATTATTGTACCTGTCATTGGTGGCTCATGCCCAAGGACGTGTGTACCATTGTTCTCACAGGCACAGCCCTGCAATGAATTTACGCATGTATATTTAAAATTCTTTCTATGTAAAACTTTGAATAATTACAGAGTAGTATTTTGTTACAATGAAGTTTTTCCATTTACTTGATGAATTTTTTTAGGAAGAAATTAGCAAACTCACTTATGCGGTTAGAATGGCTGAAAAGGAGGTGATGAAAGAATACAAAGATGGAATGGGAAGCTCGTCCTTGGCAATGGGTTTTGCTGCAGCTAGATTCTGCATGTCTTTGTGTAAAGGTGAAGCAAATGAATTTATACAGAAGTTTAATTTAAATGCTTTTTTTTGTCGAATGCACTTCTTTTTCCTGGAAAAAAAAAAAGAGAAAAAGAAAATTACACAATTTAACGAGGGACAAAAGGAACGTTGAGGGCTTCATATCAATTTGATTTATCTCTTCTTGGTACTTATATGGATGGCTATTTTATCAGGACTGCAAGATCAGCGTGGCGTTGTGGAATGTGCTTATGTACGTTCCTGTGTACTACCGGAAGTGACGTACTTGACGGCGCCATTTGAACTCGGCCCTGACGGAATACAGAGGCACTTGGGTGTACCATCATTGTCAAAGTACGAGTGTAAACTTCTGGCAGATGCAATTCCAATTATTAAAAATGCTATTAGAACTGGAGAGGTAATTAACATTATCCAATTCTTAATGCAACTCAACTGAGAAATGTAAAGAGAAAGGAGAAAAAAATTTGTATAACCGAATGAGAGGGCATTTTTTTAGAGTCAGCAAATATTTATTCTTCTGTTCCAGGCACTCGCTCTGGGGCCACGTGTTACTTCTACGGAGACATGTCCCACATATAATGACGATTGTCCACAAGAGATGTCTGGCAGTGTACAATTAAACAGTGCTAGTCCTTCACATTGTCCAACTCCTTAAATTACATGTCACAATATTTTAATGAAAATTTTCGTACCAGTATCACATTACCTACGAGATTCCTGCATTGAAGAGCAGTAGAGTAGTGCAATAAAATTGAGAATTAAAAGAATATTTACATGAATGTCACATCGTTAGTATTAAAAAGAAAAAATAACACATGGTCATAAACGTTTCTGTAACACTTCAGCTTCACTACTCAATAATTTACTAGATTTTCTGGCAGTAAAGAGTCAACTGGTAGTCAGGTTTCCGAGCCTTGAATTGGCTCTGTAAATTCAATTGGTGATTTTGTAGAGTCATTAATTCATAAATTATATTAGTGAAGGTGTTCTGACAACTCTCAAAGACACTCACCATTTCGGAATTTGGATCTTTCAAGAAGTTAATGAGTCCAAGTGCCTTTGACTAACTAGCAATAAACACACTCAGCTACCAGAAACTCTTCTAACATTAAATACATTAAAGTCTACCAATAAATTCTCAATAATTACGTGTTTTCCTTGAACTCCGTCATTCTTCTTTACTTCAGTAGTGAAGAAATGAAACAGAACTAATCGACTTATCTTTGTAATCATTCTCACTGGAATATTTCTGGAACTAATGGAGATCGGCCCTTCTTATCCTTCCGATTCATTCTTCCGAGAATTTCCAGAGCACAAAAATGGATCAAGATAAGAAGAGTGTATCTCTCTTATTTTTTGAGATATCTGAGAAAAGGCGACAGAAAATGAAGAAATTATTAAAATTATTATCATGAATTCAGTAGTGAGGAGGTAAAACAGGATAAATCGACTTATCGTTGTGATAATTCTCAACGAAAGAGTTCGAAAACTGAAGAAGATACGCCCTCTTTAACTTGATGCTTTTTTGTGGAGAAGTTTGAGAGTTATAAGAAAGGATTTGAACGAAAAGGGCTCATCTCCATTAGTTCCCGAAATATTTTCAAAATAAGATTGGGAAAGAAGTCGAGTTATTCTGTTTGCCTTTTCGCTAATGATTAGTTTTTCAAGAAATGACTCGGAAACTAATGGAGATACGCCCTTTTTGCAACAGCCTTTTTTTGTGAAGAATTTGAAGTCACAAAAGGGGATTAAGGCCACCAGGGAGTATCTTCATTAGTTTCCAAAATATTCTCAAAAAAAGAGGAATGATTTATCCTGTTTATCCATTCAGTTCAAGTTGCACGTATATTTTTTCATATGTATCACCCCATGAGGTTCAAATTTTTTCGCGCGTAATGGATTATGCCTTTAATAACTGCTCCTCCACATACGTCAGGAAACTTCAAACGATTTTTTTTCTTCCTGCTGTTGCTCTTTTTGATTTACTCAAGGGTAACAAGATGGAAGAAGTGAGGAGGATTAATATTACACGAGTGAATATTATGGTTTAGGCAGATGCAAAAAAAAAAAAAGAATATTAAATGAAGAATTCTTTCTTTGCTGCACGAGTAAGTATTAATTGCCAATGATGCCAGGTACTTCGAGAATCAAATCAATCATGTGGATTAACATTGATTGCAATGGAAGTCCCGCAGTGAAGTCAAGGTAACTATATTTTTCACAATTTTTCCATGCTCAAACTTGAAGATATCCAGAGACAAATGTTTCTGTAACTTCCTCACCAGGTGGCTTATCTTGTCCGGAACACTTTCACGCAGATATCAGTACGAAAGAGTCTGGTTCAATATATCAAAGCTGTGTTGAAACTCATTCTGAGAGAACTCTGGCGCCTCACAGAGGTTAAATTCTCTTTCATACGTTCAATGTAGTTTTACTTGATTTTTTTTTTTTTTTTTTTGCACAAGCGATTTAGTTTCTTTGGCTGTTCTTTCTTGGTATAGTTACGAGTAATCCAGCCTGGTAACTATAAATAACGCCTTCGTGGTGAGAAAAAAAGAGAAAGATGGTGAAGAAAAAGCGGCGAAAGACCCCACTCACCGAAGAATAACACACCATAATGCACCCGTGGAATTTTCATCGTCTGCCGTAGAGCGATGATCTCACGGCCACGATCGACGGGCCGCCACGCGTCGTCGCTTCTGCGAATTACGAGGACCATATATATATGTATGTATGTGTGCATATATATCACGTCTCTGTATATGTTTTGTTACATACTCTCTACGGGTTCATAAACTCTTGGATTTCATGTTCTTACTTGTGGATTTTTTAAAATATTTTTTCTCTTCGTAAAATCCCTCGATAGGAAGAATTAAAAATTATTATTCTTTTTTTTACGGGAAGGAATTTATCATTTTGACGTGCTTGAACGCTTTATCGCTACCATAATCTTCCTTTCCTATTCTTTATTTCTTTAATATGCTAAGAATTTTTCCACCCACATGCAAAATTTGCAGTTAAAAACGATCAAATATTGGGCAAAAGTAATATCTTTTTTGTGGGAAATAGTTTGAATTTTTTCCTTTTTACCTTGAGGTAGTTCTATTCGGAAGGGATGTATAAGAATTAAAGTTTTGAAAAATGATGACGTGAAGACATGCATAAATATTAGGGTAGTGCTACAATAGTCGCAAACGTGACGCAGTGCAGTGCTCGCAACGCTTATAGCGCGATCAACTCAATTAGTTAGCGCGAGACTAAGTGCAGACGGAAGAACTTTGAATTTACTTCAGCTAGCACTGACAGTTGTCACAATACTTTTGTCCGAAATGGATGTTCAAGAATGATTGATATCAACATATTCTTATTCAAGATATTAATTTATTTCAATCATGAATATATCTGTATATATTTGAATCTCAAAATACAAGGAGATGATAGATTGAGACTATAAATTGAGACTATGAAGCTCAAAGGATTTATTGCGTGACACTGACTGAAAAATTCAACAGAAATATATGCTTTACGAAAGTAAAGTTTCAGAAATGTTCACAAAATAATCATAATAATGGTCCCAAAGAAATCTTTTGACTTCTTTCTCTACATTATTTTGCTCGTGCATTCTTCAAGATGATCGATTCTCCAGCAGTCGAACCTATTAAAATTGTCATAATTAACATATCCAATTCCAGCATTTATTCCAATTCAAAAAATTCTTGCGCCCACCAATCATACTGCACATCATACGCACCCTTTTTGGCACTGCATCGCCTGTGAGTGTGGCGTCACACTACATTTGCGACCATTGTAGCACTACCCTTACGTAGGTTAAAGTCACAATTCGCTAAGTGCGCACGAAGCGCACGTCATAATCCACTAAATCTGAAGTCCTTTCCGATACAATGCAGAAAACCATGGTGTTAAACGTAAACCTCAATTTGACTGAACTACCTTAATGGAAGATGTTGCTTTATGCATATTGACCGGTGTTGGCTTTTCGATGGGGGCCATGAGAGTCATGCGGTACTCTTACACGGGAATGGGGTTGTGTACTCTTTGTACAGTGATTATCGGACGGCTGAACATGGTGCGGGTGTCGAGGAAGATCCGTTACGTCAATGCAGTACTGCGTAATAAGGTAATGCATTTTTTCCTCTCATTTATCACTTTCAAGTATTTATTTTTATGTTGATTATGTGTAAAATGAGGCACGGCAGTAATTGAAGTCTTGTCAGAATAGATATGTCAATTATAAAAATAAATAACTCATGATATCTTTTGGAATTTCTGGTACTGACGAGAAACCATTTCACACAGCCTTGGCCTCAGGCCTAATAAGTGTTGACAGAGTTCATTATCACTATTTTCCATCTGAAGTTGTAGAATTCTCGTCACCATTGGTTTCTTCCTCTAAATAAGAGCTATGTAAACATTGTGATGGTGAATTTCAAGTTCTCATAATAAAATAACGCGGAATGCTTCACGTCTTGAGAGAAAGGAATTTTCAACGGAATTTGAGCTAAATTCTTCGAATAATCAGCGGTTGCTATTTTTTTTTGGAAATCAGTTCCACTAGTGAAGAGGTGAAGTAGGACAAATCGACTTATTTCTGTGAATATCTTTCTTTCTTTCTTTCTTTCTTTATTTGAATAAAGACTCCAGGTTTTTAAAACCCACCGGAGTCTTAAAGTTTTACAATTTCTGATACAGTTAACCTTCATTTCAATCAACTTAAGTGTTATTTACATTTCGTTAAACATTCAATTATTGAGTTGACGATAAAATTGGAAGTATAATAATAATCAACAGTAAGTGAAAATAAAAATCAAAATCAAAATACAATAGTGATCATTTGAAAGACTGGAAAAATAATAATAATTTCAGAATAAAATCAAACGGTTGTAATATTTTATCGCGTCTCCTCTGCCATTAGATGTGTAAAACAAAGGCGTCGAAAAATGGCGAGTGATGAGGCACATGTAATATCTGGAGGGAGCTGATTCCAAAACTGTGTAGCTGAAACAATAAACGACTTTTGATATATTGTTAATCTTGAGTGAGGAACAAATAATGTATCAGTTCGATCGCGTTGTCTGCGCAGAGTATTCGGTGGTCGAAGATTTAGATCATCACCAATCAGACCAGTCTCCCCCAGATTAATAACTTTATACAAATAACAACCCCTTAAGTAACGTCTTCTATTAGCTATGGAGAGCCATCCTTGTTCTCTCCTGACAGCTGAGATTCGATCGTAGCGCTTTATGTTAGCTACAAAACGAACACCTGCATTGAAAGCTCTCTGGAGTTTTAGCGAATTATGATAGGAAATATCAGTGAGTGCTAGTGTGCAATAATCAAAAATTGGTAAAACTAATGCGATAAATAGTTTTTTCCTCAGCTTGTGTGAGAATAAATCACAAATATCTCGGAAACTAATGGAGATATGCCCTTCTCACCATGAACAGTTCTGCAGCAAATTTTGAGAACTGCAAAAACTGGATTCAGGCAAAAAGGACGGATCTTCATTATTTTCCAAGATATTCTCAAACAGGGGTATTTGCTCTCAAATTTGTCGTTTTCGCTTCTGAATGGAAGCATTGTAAATGTCACACTTTTCAGTTACGAGTTTTCATCGGAATATGACTCCAAATGATCAAACCAGAGATCGGCAAAAAAAAATTCGCATTTTCAATTTTTTAGTTTTTTTTATTTCTGTAATTTCCATCGGAAAAATTTTCATTACTTTTCTAATGAAAAATTTGGATTTTGAAATTTTTCATTAGTTTAAAAATTAATTTTTTACGGAACAGATGATTTAATAAACGAACGCGCCCTCTATATGACCGCAAAGCCGACTAAAAATTACAAATCTTTAAATATTGAACGGTCGATAAAATCAAATTCTATTAATTTTCAAACTTCAATCATTGACAACATCAAGCTTGACACCAGGGATGACATGAAAAGCCTCTACTGCTTCATGCTGAATGTCCCGACTAGAAATTTTATCCGGCACGCCTGCTGTCACACTTGGTACGGATCCAGAATGAATACAGTTATCCTGATCAGGCATGCCGTGGCTGCGTTCGATCAAGTCTGGATCCGGGATGAGTATGGCTATCTTGATCCGGTATAACCCGTGCGCGCCTGATCAGATCCTGATCCGGAATGAGTATGACTATCCTGATCCAGTATAGCATGGGCACCCCTGATCGAGTCCTGATCTGGAGTGAATATGGCTATCATGATGAGGCATAAGATAGGCAGACCTGATTAAATCTAGATCCGGAGTGGGTATGGCTATACTGATTTGGTATAGCATGAGCACGCCTGATCAAATCCAGATCCGTTATAGCATGGGCAGGCCCGATCAAAGATGGCCTTGATCAGTATTATATCAGGATAGCCTGATCAGAGAATTTTAGAGAGAACGCTAACTCTAATAGGACCTGGCCTGCTCTGGCCCTGTCATCTCCCGGATCTGGGGAATCTGATCGGGAATTATGAAAAACTCTAAGTCCGATCAATTTATCCTGATCCGGAAATGATCAGGACCATATCAGGTTCCCCGGACGTTTATTAATCTTTATTAACTTTATCATAAACAACTCATGAATCATTCTGAGTCCCCCACAGATTTATGATCTAATTCTGGAAATTATTAATATCCCTATGGAAGAAGTTTATGTGAATGATCAGACTGACAGATGCTATAACTGAACTGTAGTCAAGTGGTTAGCGGGTCAGCTTAGTGTGTAGAGGGTTCTGGGATCGAGTCCACCCAGGTGCAAGCTAATTTCCTAATTTTAAATCTCTAATTTCAGTGAAAAAATGTCATCTCACGTGCGAATATAACGATCAATCACTTGAAAGTGAATAAATAATATATTTTTTGTTATTGCGTTGATTAATTAATGATTAAAGTCTTTTGGATTATGTATGGAATTTCTCATCCGGCACTCATCTGGATTGCCTCATCCGATCCTGAGATGGCGATCCAAGTCAGGCCCTGACTTGACGAGCGCGTTACAATCCAGACGTGGACCGGATAAGGCATCCAAGCGAGGGCCTGACGTCCGGAGTCAGGCCAGCCTGATGAGGTCCAGATGAGACCCGGATCAAAATTTCTAGTCGGGGTTCTGGCTTCCAAAGAACTATGTTTCGATTACACTTAAAAAATCCGGTGAACTTAATACAGTCAATAATTTCATTAATTTCATTAATTCCATCTACTCAAGCTGTGTTTCTTTTTCTTTCTCTTTTTTCTTTTTTCTTTTTTACCTACATAATTTTTTTTCCATTGTACATAAACTTAGATGTGTCTCTCACCCCCAAGCTACGTGGATTATTGTAACTCCCTTGAAAGCTTTAATAAAATAAATAATAAATAAAAATTCTATTAATTTTTTTTTTTAACAATTTTGATTATTATTGTAATTAAAAATTTGACTGATGGAATTTCATAATTCTTTCTATAAGTTCTTATATTTGTGTTACATTTAGTTAACACTCTCAACTTAGAATTTTAGTCTGAAAGACGGTTATATTTGGGAAGATTAAACATAGCGTAGCTAAATAATCGTTCCACAGCAGCTGATGATGGAAGTGAATATTAAATTTCAAAATTAAACATTTATTTTATTATAAAATTAATTATTCCAATCAATTAATAAGTAAGAAAGAATCAAAATTTCGAATAAGAAAAAGAATTATAAAAGTTCATTAGTCAAATTTTTAATTACAATAATAATCAAAATTGTTAAAAAAAAAATTAATTTTTAAACTAATGGAAAATGTAAAAATCCAAATTTTTCATTAGAAAAGTAATGAAAATTTTTTCGATAAAAATTACAGAAATTAAAAAATTGAAAATGCGATTTTTTTTGCCGATCTTTGGATCAAAAACGTCGAAAAGTCATATTTTTGAAACATGTCTGTGTGTGTGTATGTGTGCCTGATTGTATTGACATATATCGCCATTTTTTCTGGAACGGATATACTTAGCATTCCAAGAATTTGGCGGTATTTTTCTTCTGTATGCAAAATGCTGTCAGTCAAATTTCAGAGGAGTCGGTTGAATAGTTTCCAAAAAAGATAGAATTTGCCAAACCAGCGTTAATTGGAATTTTCTCCATGAAAAATTAAATCATTGTCCCCAGTTTGGGCTACGAGATTCATCTCACTGGCACTCACATTTTTCACTCGGGGCAAATTGTTCTCCAATTTTTTCGTTTTGTAAATTATATCAATTTTAGTGATTTTTCATTTTAGAGCTTAGCGGCATGATAATTCAACGAATATTTGAGCTAGAGACTTCAAAATTTGTCAGTTTGTATATCTTATGAACGTCCAGTCTGGTATTGAATCTGGGCGGAATCGGTTCAGTCGCTTTTGAGATATTCGCAAAAAGTGTTTTTTTTTTTTCAAAAGGCTCATTTTTTAGAAACTACTAGGTTGATTTACACCAACTTGTACTCAAAGAATTCGTTATAATGAAGGGAATAGACTCTTTGGATTTATAATACATTGGTCAAGTTTTTCATCGTGTCATGAAGAAAATTAACTTTTTTAGAATACATATAATGCATTATATAGAATACATATAATTTCCATTTCATCATATCAAAGTATATACTTTTTCGCATAGAGCAAGACCATTGTTATCCTGATATGACGATTAGAAAAATATTTTATGTGTATGTTACCGTAAGTTAACGTAATTGATGTCAATGAAAATGATCATGATCGAATGAGAGATGGGAAATTTCATTCGGAAGCTTTCTGCCCACTGAATTGGCAGAATATTGAATCTAAGAATTCAAATAACGCACAAGTGAGCCTGCTTGTTCAATATTTTTATTTGGAGTCTTCCTAGTTAAAGTCGATTAGATAGGAAATTGGCAAGAAATCAAGAGTAGGGGAGACCGGGGCAAGATAGATCACCAAGGTAGAACGATCCAGGAATTTTGTTCAGACTGAAGTACTTTATGAAGAAATCTCAAAGGGATTAAGAATAATCTTTGAAATGTCTCTATTCTTGTGGAATTTTTTCCAAATTTTTCCGTAAAGACCTTCACTCTCAAAAAAAATTCGGTTCATTTTGCTTACCAGGTCCATTTTGCTCCATTCGCCCCTACAGTTACAATGATAGAGAAAAAAGGGCATGATATTATTCACACGAACGACACATTACACTTCTCGTAAGTGTTCCTAATGCATCGTTGTTTGATGCCATTTTGCTTCAATAAAATGCAAAACTTCCTCCGGACATATCAAACCACTTCGCGGAAAGAAGATCACTGTGCACTCTCGTTGATTGCATATATGCAAAGTTGTCGGGAAATCTTCAGTAATATGCGATTAACGAGAATTTCCACTTTGATATCGATAAATTTCAAGCCAGGATTATATTTTTTGTCATTTGAAAATACTCTCATGATTGACACGGACATCAATGTAATCCATTTCATGAAGCCTTATTTCATCATTTTTTGAAATAAACACTTCATGGTCATCAATGCTAAGAAGAGCTTATTTTCATGGAAGGACTCCACTTCTGGCAAGAGTCTGTAATTTTTTTCTCAATAAATCCCTACTTTGAGAAAATTGAATACTTCCATGCAACGCATTCACCAACTTCACACTGTCTGTTGGAAGATGATTATAGTGGATTCTCTCTGATTGTACACATTCGAGACTGGTGGGAAAGGGATTCTCAGAAGTGTGCGATTAACAAGAATTCCTATGCCTTCGAAACCATCGGCTTTCATTCTTCGTAACTAAACGGATTTCTTTCTATTCAGGAAAATTCCCCTTCGAAGATCAGCGAGGAAGAAAACGATCAGTACCTCCAAGTTTCGGATGCAGTTGCACATCGTTACCTCAGAAAAAAGTGGTATAAGTGTCATTATTTCAATTTCTTCAATTTTTGACATTCGTTTTTGGGAATATCTCGGAAACTGATGGAGATACGCCCTTTTTGCTCTAATCCTTTTATGCAGTTTCTGAGATTGTCTGCAAAGAATTATGGGACTAAAAAGGCCGTATTTCCAAGACCTACACCTCCTTATTCCGAGTGATTAATTCAATTTATCCAGTTCGCAGAAGGAATTATACTAACGAAGAGGCGTAAGTCGAAATATTTTCTTTAAGGAAATCAGAAATCTGAAAGAAAAGGAAGCATATGTACGGAGATACGCCTTTTCTATATTGTAGGAGATACGCTCCTTCCATTCTGAAATGTAGCACCCCTAGCACATGCGCCTCTCCGGTTCCAAGGTAACAATACAGTATTTCAAGAATAAGTTGCAGAGTCAGGATGAAGATCGAAATGTTCAAAGATTACGGGGTCTGCCTCGGAGGTGTCAAGAAATGAACGTTACGTTTCAAGAGGGAAGAAGTTAATACACTGTCTGAGGTGATTGCGATAAGGCTGGAGAATGGAATGGGGCATGGGAGGAGAGGGCAACGTCACCAATCCTATCCAGTCTTCATCAATTCTTTCGGTATCGTTCATCTGGATGGTGGCATGGTTACTTTTCGTTTCTTTATTCTCAGTATATTGCGTTAGAGTGAGATAATAGGGAAGACCGAAGCAAAATGATCCAGGATTTTTTATCGGAGTGAAGGAGATCATAAAAAAATCTCAGAAAATTTAAAAAGCTGCTTCAGCATGTCTAGATTGTTGGTGAATTTTCTCATTTTTTTTTGGAGAGGCCTTCATCCTCTCAAAAAAATCCCGAATCATTTTGTCTCGCAGATCTATTTTGCCCCGGTCTCCCTTACACTTTAAAGAATTGAAGGATAGATAGAGATAGGGTTGGACGCTGTGGAGGCATGATTATTAGAGTTACATCGCAAGCAGTGAGCCCTGCCCTGTGCCCAACGTCTTATCCGTCCTTTCTGCCACTTATAATCCTTCTTTTCTACCACTTGCAATGTTACAATGTTAGAAGGGGCGCTACGTGCTATATCATGAATCTCTCGGCCTGGCAATGGAAAGAAAAGTCCTGAATCCAGTGAACCTGAGATGTTTCATGCCCTGAGCACAATACGAATGCATTGAATTCTCCATTCGTTCGATCTTATCCTGCTTATAGTGGAATATCATACGTTCTGACTATTTATCACTGTACCCACGCTGTATGACACTTGGTGGGCGATAATTATTCACCTAGTGCAGGATTATCCTTCTGGAACGCCCCATGAAACTGTAGAAAAAAAAAACATTTTCTTCATTTTATTTAATTCCATTTTTTTTTTGTTTGTGCTGGTGGTAAGATGTATTGTTTAGGGATGAAAAACAACGTTCAATAGTTATCTATACAGGAACTTTCAGTTTATTTCAAATGAAATATATCTTTATCTACTTGTAATAAGTGGATTGGATAAATGGATAATAATTGCTACGTGAAGTGTAATGAAAATAAAAGTAAAATCCATTTGAAGGTAAAAAAATTGAAAATTCAATCCATTTTGTCCAGATTTTTTTCCGGGAGGAAGAAATTTGTGAAAAAATCTAGAAAAATCTGAAAAGATACGACAATATGCCTCCATTGTTACGAAATTTTTTCGATTTTTTTTATAAATGCCTTTACTTGCAAAAAAAATCCCGGTTCATTTTGCCTCGCAGGTCCACTTCCCCCGAATCCCCCTATTCGACTGCGGCTTCACACCAGAGATTCGATCAATTTTGACGTGTATACGATTTACTCGCATGCACGATTTACGACTTTCTCGTCTTCTCAAACGCACATTATTCCTTCGCGTCGTTGTAGTATCGTCAGACATAGAAAACAGAAATACAAGTAGAAGCCAATTCCAAAATTTAAAAAATCCAGATTTCATGTGTCTGGCTCGTTAGAATAAATCATTGCAACGTTAAAAAGAGACTCAGCCTTGAATTTATCATTTGGTTCTTCTCACTTTCATTTGAGTTATTGAATGAAATTCAGTAGCGAAAAGCTCAAACCGAATGATTGGATTTTTTTGCTCGTTTTTTGAGAATATCTCCAAAAATAATTGAAATACGCCCTTTTTGTTCTGAACCTTTTTTTGTAGGTCTTAATATTCTTTATAAAAAAGGATCAGAGTAGAATCACGCTATCCCGCTCATTTTCCGAGATTTTTTTGAAAATACTGAGTTGAGGCATTAGTGGGGGAGAGTGAACCTAAATGGACCTCAGTTTCAACATAACCCAGTAATTTTTTTCCGGAATGAAGGACTTCATGAAGGAATCGGAAAAAATTTGAGAAAATGCTCTCATATGTGGAAAATATTGATGAATTTTAGCAATTTTTTTCGTAAACTCCTTCAAGCTAAAAAAAAATTCCGAACTGTTTTGAGCCGCAGGTCTATTTTGCCCCGCTCTCCCCTATTTCACAATAATGTGAAAACAATTCATATTGATTTCGTCTCATAACTATTTTTAATTGCTCTTCAATCCCATCCAATTATTTTTCTCATCATTCTTCGTTAATAACCGAATCACTGGAGCAAAAAAGAATGAAAAATCCTCACAATCAGAAGGAGAGCTTTTTTTTTTTAAATCCACTCTCTTCCTGAAGTCCTTGACGATATCCTTGAACTTGAACGAGTAACGACCCTCTCCACCTCGCGTCTTATACGTGGCGGCGTTCCCGCATTCGCCCAATGCACCACCATTGGATGCTCCTCGATGCTCACCATAGCGGAACGTTGATCTACGAACAGATAAAACGTACACGAGTATAAGTGCGCCAACGCGCGTGTTATTCGCCTATTGGCTATATAGCGTACGGGGAAGATTTTATATACACCGAGGCGAATAGATGCTACCACGATTGCATTATATACGTTATAAATATCCTCGACCAATTTCCTTTAACTTATTTTCTTTTATTATTTTTTCATTCCATTGAGCGAAAAATTTTTTAATTCAGTTTTTCTCTCAATTTTCTTTAGTATCGTCTCCAAGTCTCATTGACCCTGACCCTGAGGGTGATACCACACCCATGAAACTATCCCCTCATCATTTTCCTTGTTTTCTGATTTTTTGCTGCCTTTTCTTTTTTTTTCTTCCATTCAACTTCCACCCCCGCAACAAAACGAGTTGGTAATTTTCCTGCGGTAACACTTGCGGCTGTGCTTTATTGAATTATTGCAAATGCGCATCGCAACGGCAAATTATATACATTGACTCTCCATACCCTCTGAAAGGGTGATAGCAAACGTCATAAGGTCTTAACACCTGGCATCAGTTGAAAATTCTTAACACGCCTGAATATACAGGAGAGATCGAGGTAAAATGGACCTTCTGTGCAGAATGATCCAAGATTTTTTTTTTGAAATGAAATATTTTGCGAGAAAATCTGGAAAAAATGAGGAAGATGCTCCAAAAGATCTACATTATTGTGGAATTTTTTTACAATTTTTTTCCTAGAATCCTTTACTCAAAAAAAAATCCCCACATCACTTCATGTCACAGGTCCATTTTACCCCAGTCTCCTCTATATATATATATATAACTTGAAAGTGTAGTCAAGATGAAATCTCACTTTGTGCAAAGAAGAGAAAGAGAGGTAAGAAAAGAAGAGAATATAAATAGAAAAACAAGAAAAAGATAGGAGAAGGAGAATGAGGCGCATCGAACCTGCGCCCCGCGTACATTGCCCTGTGAGAGAGAATGCCACGAGGAGAATTGTTGAGGTGAGACCTATTCCCTTATGCTGGATTGAAAACGAAACAGATGCAGTAGTAGTAAAATGGATTTTATTTGATTTTCATTGCGTGGGAAATAATATGGTGAAATCATTCGTACAACTACGTTTTTTTTGTCCACATTTTATTTTTATTTATTGCATTTAGTTTATTGAGGTGAATTATTTGGGGTCAGGGAAATAGAATTTGAAATTTTATGGATCAAAAACAATTAATAATACGTTAGAAAGTATTTTTGGATTTTTGTGATTATTCCCAATTGAATACTACACGAATGAATGGAGATACGCCCTTATCATTCCAATTCATTTTTTTTATAGAATTTCAAGTGGTACAAAAAGGAATGAAAATTGCCTCATCTCTCTTAGGTTCCGAGATATTCTTTAAAAAAATGATGGAAAAATTGACATGGAAAATTGAAAAAAAAAAACGAGTTTAGTTCAATTATTCGAGTTCAAATAAATAGAATATACAATTTGATACATAGAGAACAATTAATGATGGATTAGAAAGTTTATTCCCACGTTTCACTTTCGCATACATTTCACTGAAGGCTTTTTTTTTTATTTATTATTATTTCTTCATCTACCTCACGAGTGGATTGGGTGAGTGATCGAATTAAATATCATCTGTAATTGTACATATACGTAATATCAATATTACACGAGAGGGAAAATGTGCTATTACCATGGGTAAAACTATTATCTGCATGTTACGATGGATAATACTGAAATAATTATTTTTACTCAACTAGAAACAGTTGGTGTGTCTTTTCCGGGTTTTCTATGTTCAATTAATTCGACAGTAGCTGATGAACTTTCTTGGGTATATACATGAACATGAATACGCAAACGTCTATCAAGTGTCATTTCAATTTTTTTTTCCTCATTTAATGAAAAAACATGAGAGTAGAAAATAATTATTAAGAGCTGTTTTTGCATTAAAAGCTGGAGTTTAATAACTCAAACTGGCTTTCCCTCACAGCTGGAGATCTTCAACTTTGTTGTTAATTTCATCACGAATGGAATCCTGAAATGTTTGGAATACAAATAAATTTTGGAAAATTGCATGAAACTGTGTAAAGAATTTTCTAATTTAATTCAGTATTAAAGAGGTAAGAAAGTTTTGAAAATATCTCGGTAACTAATGGAGATATGTCCTTGTTGCCTGAATCTTCTTCTGTAGGGAATTTCAAGGGCTGCAAAAAAATGGACAGGAAATCGCTCTATCTCGCTTAGTTACCAAGAATATTCTCAAGAAAAGGAATGAAAAAAGTAGATTTATTTGGTTTTACTTCTTTGCTACCTAAATTATTTTAAGTTTAAGGTAGTATCCCAGCGAAACTCAAGAACAGTTAATCCTTTTTTTCTGATGCCGTATCAAGGACGATGTCTTTTTACACTTTTCTGCATTTTTTCATAATTTTTGACCGTGTGGTTTATGAGATATGAATCATGAAAATTACTGAAAATAGTGGCGGTAAAGATGGAACACTGTAAATAGGACAGAAATAATAAAATTACTAAAAAACCACACAGTTGACTCATTATTTAAAAATTATTAGCGAAGAGAGCAGCATCAACTAAATGATAGAAGAAAAAAATACTCAATTTTCTGTATAGTTATAGAGGAATTCCAAATAGAATGTAGTCGTAACTATTTGCATCTCTCTCTATCTCATGCATGTGATAGGAGATTAGTAATGTAGAAAAGAATCGTAAACCAAAAAAAAAATTGTCTTCACAAACTGAAGATATGACTATCGAATAGTTTTATTCGAATCATTTTTCGGATAAATTAAAGGACGTTTTTCCGAATTATCAGTAATTAATTCGAAACAATCCTGCAAATCCTCTTTTTTTCTGTTTTATCGACCTTACTCTGGGACACTACCTTAGAAATGAACGAATACTTTTATATGTTTTGAGGTTTGTGATGAGCTCCAGTTTTTTTTTCCAAAAAAACCTAAGTGCAAGTTTAGATGTACACTGAAGGTCTTCTTTATCTTTTTTATTTTCTCTCGAAACATGTAGCACAAAATAGAGACACCCAACTGAGATAAAATGTACAGAGGTACTTTTTCTTCCTCTTTTATTCTTTATGGTATTACTTCAACTCGGTATCACAATACGCGTGCTGAAATTCAAGAAAAAAACCTTGTATAATCGTAACGAGAAGAGAAATATAAAAAATCATGCGCATAAATTTTCGAGGTCATCCAGTTGATCCCGGAGAATTTGACGTACGAGCAAGAAGGCGTAGACAAGTTCTTTTTCGTTGTAGAATTTCTTATCTCCTTCTTTTTTAATTTTTTCAAATATTCAATTGATACAGAATTTAAAAAAATCCATTATAACCGAAAAAATTGAATTAAAAATATATATAATAATTATAATTCAAGGATGTTTTCAATTCCCAGATGAGCAAAATCATGAATTTGAATGGAGTATTTCTCAATATTTGTTATGCAAAGATTCCCTCTCCAAACACCTACTAAATCCATTATCGTGAGATAGGAAGTGCAAAGGAATGCGAATAGGTGAATTGATTCTGCATGAAAATTGATTAATTCAAAGTTATTGTAGATAATATGGTTTAGAAAGAGAAAAGGAGAAAGAATTTTGTAATCCGTGAATCGTCTTCGTTCACTTTCACCTATTGCAATTGAGATATACATATATAGTGCCTTGAGAAAGAATAATGGATGAATGATTGTGTTCAGCATGGGTTTTATATTCACATACGTGTATTGTCTTATATACACGTGCATTTGTGTAAAATCCGTGGTGAAAGCAATTGCGCGGTAGCTTGTAGATTATTACTTCACGATTGCGTCTCACTGGTACTACCCGTAATAGGAATGCAAACCTTATAGTGGCGTCATTGTTATTATCAAGAGCACTTTGCACGATAATGGGGGAGCAGATACCTAGCTTCAATTTTAAAGAATTTGAATTCAGGAAAACATTAGTTTTCAGTAGCAAAGAGGTGGAAGAGGATGGATCAATTGATTGCCAATTTTTATCCTAAAATATATCGGAAAATAAGCGAAATAGAGCGAATCTGCCCGAATCCTTTTTTGCAGCTTTTGACATGAAAATAAAAACAGAGTAGAAGGTATTAGAATTATTACTTTTGAATTATTGAAAAACCACAAGGTTATTTAAATTTTCTGTTAACTGAAATTGAATGGAAATCAATTCTAATGAAGAGAAAATTTATGCTAAATTCTAAAATTTCAATAAAACTATATCGTTCAAGTTTTCTAGAAATTATCGTTGCATATACTTATTCTATTGAGAAAACCGAATGAAATTTAATTTAATAGAGAATAAACGTTGACGTTTAATTTCATATGACCAGAAAAGAATTCCATTAATAATCCACGAACCTAATTAATTTTTTTTTCTCTTTATTTTCAAATAGTTTTCTGCTTTTCGTTTTCCTATTGGAATATACATTGACGTTGGATAGATGTAGAAAAGCATGTAATAAACTTTCATACTTGAATAACTTGAGTTTCTTACAGACGTGTTTATTGTGTTTTTTCTCTCAAATAGTAAGACACTCTGCACTGTGAAAAATTACAAGGGTATCTATATACATAGGGATGTCTTCATCGTTAAGAGCCTTGTGGCTGACCACAAAACACGTTCCTTCGATCTCTCGTACGTCAGCTTCCAGGTTTTAACGGTACATGGCTCCTCCGGTTGATGACACTTGCACTCCATCCATTTACCTGCAATAAGGAAGCGTGAAAATGTATCCACTTTTTTTTTATCTTGATCTCAACAAAATTCTAGTTAAGGGGTTACGGAAGTCCCAATAAATGTCGAATTTTCAAATTCATTATTTAACAGGAATTATAAAAATTCTCATGAAATAACAGGAGTATCGACTTCTTGACTATCTCTCTTAGTCATTGACACTCTCCAATCAGAAAAATATCAATAAATGATGCGCATCACGAAATTTCAACTAAGATATTCATTGTTAGTGATCATAGGTGAATGAAAGTGGAAACGCTCTTCCCAAATCTATCCCTGTTGGATCATGCAACAGGGCAGTCAATTTTTTCACGAAATCGACCGTGATTCGATGATGATCCGATCGCATCACAACTGCATTGCAGTTGCATTCCATCTATTCAAAGTTGTGCTCTAGAGTCATGAAATGTTGAAAAAATATTCATTGAGGTGTTTAAAACAATGAGTTCTTTTGAATTCTTTTTGACTCAGAATGTAGACTTCAACTCGGCTTATGATGTGAAGTCTTTGAGAGCGACAATTCCCGACTACCGATTTTCATTAAATGAGCTATAAAAAAACAATATTTGAAAAAATATAAAAAATTTTGTTCAGTCTCGTCAATGTTTCACTTTACCGAAATATCATAATTGTTACTGGGGAATACCATTCAGTAGACTTGGTAAATAGATATCTCTAAGCTGAATATATTTTTTTTCCAAAATGGACTTACGCTAGAAATGACATCTATATGTAATGTTGCATGAAGTAAATTAACCGATTGGCTCATTATTCGTCGATGATGAGAAATGGGTTTACTCTTGATTTTTATAGTTCATAAACACGGCAGGAGCTATATTGTTAGAACACGGGAAAAAATAAAGGAAAGGAAGAATAAAGGAGAGTGTCTATGCCTAGACTAGAATCTAAGGAGATATAACCATAACCGAAAGAAATCGAATAGAACCCTAGTGGGATCGAACATATGACCGTCCAATGGGATTACCAGTCCGCTACTTTACCAAGTGAGCTACCACAAGTTTCCATATTTTAAGATAAAATTTCAATCCTCATAATTCCATCTCCACCTTCATCAGGCTCATTGAGATAAATTGAAATATCTAGAGGAAAGAAATTCGAAATAAGGAAGGAGACAAAAATAGTCTGAGGAAAAAAAAGCTACACTAGTTTGAGGTGCGGTTGTCGTATCATGAATTGGTAACCTATACTTCAGTTGTGTTATTTAGGTTTATGTGGATACGAAGGAGATAAGAAAGGAGAAGAAAAGATAGGAAAAACGTAAAAAAATAAGTTTTCATTTGGCACATCAGAAACACCTAATATTCGAACTATGGCGGACGTAAAATTTCGAGTCGACGCATGATAAATTTGAACAATAATATGGTAGTTGGCCGTTGGGGGAAGGCATAATCATGACATAAACGCTGAAGTGGAACAATAAAAATCTGGCGATGAGCGATTGGCTGTTTTTTAAATGAAATAGTCATGTGGCAAGGAGTGATTTGCTATATTTTTAGAAGTAGTCATACTCTTCATACTCGTATGACGTTTCCAACAAATAGTCTCATGTTATCATGAAGTCACGTATAAAAATGTACACCCCTGGAAAAATAAATCAGTTATTTTGAGGATCGCAAAGTGAATGAAATAACCAAATGCGGAGAAATTTATCTAATTCAATTTCTTTCATTTTCGTGAATTGACAAAATGAAAATTCAGAAGAACGGAATTGCATTCATATTCTCCATTCTGTTTGTATTATCTCATACACAGATAATATCGACAATATTACTCATATCTGACGTGATAAACTGGTCATTGACCATCTGGAATACCATCAGAGCTAGCCATGAGATGATATCATCATCTACCGAAAGTTGTAATTCTTCCAAAGGAGAAAATTACCATTTATTAACTAATAGATTCTTTGGAACTGTGACTCAAATTTCAAGCCAGCTAGTCGGAATATCAAAGCTCATCAACGATCGTACTAATGAATTGAAAAAAATAATTCAAAAACTGGGATTGGACATTGATATAAATAGGCGTATGGATAATTTAGTCCAGAAAATGGATATAATTGAAAATCGTTATGAGGATTTGGTACAGCTGCATCAGCATGTCGACAAACCTCTGAAATTTGATGCACCAAAACTTTGTCGTTTTGCCTATCGTCAACTATATGAGGATTTATTGAAGGAAAAAGTCGATTCCGTGTACAGGATAATTGTGCCATTTCGAGATCTGCAAACTTCATTGTTAGCTGAGATTTATGAAGACTTTGAGGTATTACGTGAATATCTTATGAGATTTTGATACATCTTAAGCAGAGCCCAGAACTTCGTAGATCTAAAAGTGTAGACAGCCTTGCTGATACTTCGGTTACAGGAGTAAATAAACACTGAAAAATGTCAAATTTAATACAAATGTGTTGTTCACATTTGTATTAATCGAAATTGAATGTTTAAATTGATTGAAGGAGTGATGTGCTTTGATGAAAATGAGTGCTCATTAATAGACAGATACAGTGAGTGAGGAAAAAAAAAGGTATTAATAACTGAATTTTTTGGGACAAAAAGCTTCTACACTGAGTTCGTATTTGGAGTCTTATCAAATTCTTTCCAAGAAATTTTAGTCGCTCAGCGGTGGGAGATAAGAATTGGTTTGAGGGATTTCTCCCGAATTAAGGAAAAAAGACAAAGCGAAGAAAAAAAAATACTTAATCAGCTACGAAGAAAAAAAAAGTTTCCACGATGAATTTCGATTAAGACAAATGTGAACAATACATTTGTATTAAATTCCACATTTTTCAGTGTTCATTTACCTTCGTAAATGAAGTTATCGGCTAGGCCGTTGATACTTATAGTTGTACGAAGTTTCGGGCCCTGATCATAGGTATTACTGAAGAATTCCATTTAGTAGACGTAGTGAAGGGAGTTGCATCGATTTTTTTCCTGAAATGAAGCGAAAAATGGCATCTGTCTGTGATATAAAGAAAGTGATATGAGATAATAAAGTCCATTGCAATAAAGACAATGGCAATCGTTTCGAAATTTTTCGTTGTTTTTTTGTGGATATCTCAGAGTATAATGATCACTGTGCTGTGGAGCTGATTGTAAATGAAAGATGAGATCATTTTACCCCGATTTCTTATATAATCGAATCGATTTTCGCCAAAAATGATAAATCAAATTGGATTCTTTCATCGATCTTTTTTCGAGAATATCTCGGAAGCTTACCAGCATATCTCTGCAAATTACTTCATTCCTATCTCCAACACTGCCAGATCAGGGTCAGGGTAGCCTCTTCGCTGTCCGAACCAAAAACCATCGTCGCTGGTGTACCCCAAGGTTCTGTCTTGGCCCCCACCTTATTCAATCTCTGTGTCGTTGATTTATTCCATCACCTTCCCCCTCTCGCACAAATTGCTGGCTTCGCAGATGACTTAGCCATCTACGCCACGAGCACCTCCCATCAGTACGCGATAAACAAACTAGTTAACGTGGGAGAAAAAATCATATACCAACTTCACGATCTAAAAATAAATGTGAATGTCCCCAAAACGCAGTGTACCCTCTTCACCTCCAAGAAAACTCATATTGAAATGTTCTATATCAATAACAAAGAAGTTAAAATCACACCTACTGTCATCTACCTAGGTATTACCCTTGACAGTCGACTCATTCAGAGACAACACATACATAATATCATTGTTAAAACCAAGGCCATTATGGGCAGGCTATTCTTTCTTCCGAAATCAAATGATCTTTCCCGAAAAACTAAGATGAAATTATATAAGACAATCATTAAATCTGTAATCTCATATGCTGCTCCGGTCTGGCACGATGCTGCTCCCACGTTAATTGCAGAACTACAAGTCACCCAAAACAAATTCCTCAGAGATATAAGCCACGTCTCCCGTGGCACCTCTGTCCCCACATTCCACGAAACATCAAGAATAGAACTATTAAATAATCACCTACTCCAAATCACTCAAAACTTCACCGAGAACTGAAAACTCCACTCCAATTAAGTCATCAACCAAATAAATCTATACATCATATCCAAGTGGTCCGCAAACCGCCTCTAACTCCCCCTTTTACTCTTTAAGCTGTAGGGTTTTTCACTCGCTTTTCCCTAGTAGTACCCATCATGTTACCTTAGACCTTCATGCTAAATATTTCATAATCATTACGTAAAAATATGTTAAAGCCCACGGGCTGGGACTATAAACCCCTAAACGTCAAGCTAATGTAGGTCTTTCTGTAAATAATTGTTGTCTATGTAAAAATTATTAATGTTAATAAAAATCTTAAAATGTCAAAAAAATCGCGGAAGCTAAAGGAGATAGATCAATGTCGCTCGGATTCTTTCGTGCAGAGAATTTAAAGAGCTATAGAAGAGGTCCAGAGTATAAAGAACATATGCGCATTAGTTGCTGAGGTATTTAAGAAGAAATGATCGAAAAAGTATTTTTGTTGCTGGGAGGAGACAAACAGCTTATATCAGTTTAAAAAAATTCCGAGTAAAATTGAAGTAAATAGATTAATTGAGATGAAGAGAAACTTTTTTAACCCTCGGAGTACACTGGGGGTCATTTTGACCCCAAATTTTTTTTGCCCTAAAATATGATGCAATGCATGCAAGTATTTGAAATACTCGGCTATGACGCTTGTAAGCTTCTTTATTCAAATTAGCCGACTTTAGAAAAGAGGTCGGATTCTGATTAATTTTTTCACCATCAAAAAATAGTTAAATCGAACTAATGATGATTGTATTCGAGGGTACATTGTTTTATCTACAAAAAACCTCACAACATAAATTCCGAAAAATGCATAGTTTTCGAGATATAGCACTCCGAAAATGGAGTGGGGTCAATTTGACCCCATGTGTGCTCCGAAGTTCTGTTCAGAGGTGTGTACTCCGAGGGTTAACATTAAAAACCATTTGCTAAGGCCAAAAAAAATCATCAGTCTTGAGAGGTGGTCCGTTATACCCCACCTTCCTCTAATTCATAATTAGAAGGGAGTATCCCTGAAGGTGAAAATGAATTTTAATCACTACTACTAGAGTGTATAAAAAATTTTGACTAGTGGTGAGAGAAATGATTTCAAAATTTTAAATAATGATGTATGAAAATTCAAGATAGACGATGTAGATATGTTCTTGAGCGGTTTGATTTTTTATCAGTGTTATCGGAACAAACCATGTCAGGAATTATTTAAATCGAAAACTTTCAATGTCAGTCGAAAATTTAAGGGGAAATAAACAGAAACAATTCATATAATAAAATATATTCCTGCAAAGAATTGAAAAATTATCCTCCTTTCATCATTTTCCTACTGGATTGTTAAATTACTAGAAAAATATTCGGATTCCCGCGAAATAGTCAATTATCCTGCAATTATCGTTTGGACATTTATAATTTTTATTTCCTCTTCTCAGGCTTATGAAGATAAATTATGTGGTACAGGGCACTCAACACTTGACTATCTCCATTTAATTTATACCTCTCTCATGATAGTTGAAATAAAAGCATTCGTGATGACAGCATTCTCCCATCATATATTATTCCATACAAATGGAACTGGACAAAAATGTAAATAGTTATCGAATAGGTCTTTCAATTATTCGTTATTAATTTGGAATATTCATAGGTGAGTATTACGAGACGAATCCAGACAATGAAATAAAAATGGCACAGATAAATCTTCGCGAGCATCTGCAAGGTTATAGCGAAAAATTCCTCGAAAAAATGCAGGGAGCATCAAGAGAATTTCGTGCTTGTGACCAAGAACAGGACTTCAAACGAGGTGATTATCTTGGTTTGGAATCCATAAACTATCTGTATCTCTTATTAATCAATGTCTTCCAGATGAAACATATTTGGAATTGGAAGGTGCAATCCAAACGATCATTCAACCTGCAACTGGGGAATCGGATGAATTGGGATGTGAGGATATTTATGATAGTTACGGTACCCATGGTATATATTGCGATCGCCATTTAGGATTTTGTACAACACCAGTCTCACGGAATTGTCTCGGTTATATTTCCACGTGTCGAGCTCCTGATTATAGGATTTATGGATGTCTTGCTGCAGTAAGACTATCTTAACTTTCATTATTAACACATTTCGATAACCAGTGAGATCAAACGAGAAAAATTCACTCTTATTCTTTATATTTTCATGGGAGAATTCAATATTCCCTATTATTATTGAAAAATAATTTGCGGGAATATTAGATAGTATTTATTTGTTGAGATAATTGAAAACTAAAATATTTAATATGAGTGCATCTATTCATTTCCATCTCTTCTTTACTGATTGGTCAATTTCATATACACCGTACATTCGAACCTGGATAAGCGAGAGTTGAAGGGAACGGAAAATTTTTCTCTCTTATAGAGGTTCGTCACTTATAGTCCGATTACCGAAAGATTTACTTTTTTTCACGTAAGGTTAGATACGGCTTGGGTCTCTCGGAAAAGTAATCCTTTCAAAAATCGGACTATATCAGAGTTTCTCACTTATAGAGGTATGAAATAATTAGAGTGCTGAATATGTGAATATGTAAACAAAACGTAAATAGATTTCCCAATGACAAAAAGTGAGAGTTTCTCACAATTTTTCATTCATCACTCAATGAAAATACTTTAGTTTCACGTTTTGGCATTTCAATAACGTGACAAATTTTCCTCAGCGAATGATACTCAGTAACTCTTATGAGTAATTGATAACTTGCAAAACAAATTACTATACACATTGGGTCCATGAAATTCATGAAACATCATAAGCAAAAAACAGGAGCCCCACTACTTGTGCGTAATTTCGACATCTTACATTTAATATTCTCTCAATGCAATCGGCAGGAAGCTTCCGAATGGATTTTTCCATCTTACATCTACCATCATTGATTTGTGCGTGGAGTGCGGAAACCAAAATAGGCCTCGGAGGGTTGAGTTCATCACAAAAATAATCAATTGAATAGTCTTGAAGATATAGCGGATGTTTCTATGCTAATATCTTAGAAACTACCGGTCCGATTCCGCACAGTTTCAATACCAAACTTCGTACTCATCAGATGTATAACCCCACAAAATTTGAGGTCTCTAGCTCAATTATTCATTAAGTTATAGAGGTATCAAGATTTTTCCGAAAAATTTCTCAAAAGTTGTATACTGGATAAACTAAAAAACTGAGCTCCCGCCACCCCAGTGGTCAAAGATGCAGCTCATCAGCGCGCATCCCCTCGCTCAGAGTGGACGCTGGAATTTCATTTATCATTCATCACACATACGCACCGAGACACACACGCACAGATATTTTTCAAAAACGGCGGTTCTTGACGTTTTGGGTTATTTGCAGTCATACTATGATAAAATCTCAAACTCGAAAAAAAATTACGATTACATAGCTTCCATTCGAAAACAAAAACTAATACATTCGACTCTCGCTTATAGAGATAAAGGGCGAAGGATAGTCTCAGTTATAGAGGTTAATATATGGGAAATGACTCTCTCATAAAGAGGTTTTTATTTCTCATTTAAAGAGGTTTTCGTGGGTTAAAATGAAGGGACCTGTTAATTATTCTCACTCATACAGTTTCCTCGCTTATCCAGTTCTCATTTATCCAGGTTCGACTGTATATGGAAATAATGTTTTATTCATATAGGAAAATAGTTCACGCCGATACGAATGGATTGAGAGCGACGATTACGCTCCATCCGAAAAAGCTTCATCAAGAGACTGTACAGAAAAATTTATAATGGGTCCCACGATCACTTATAAGCGTTCATCGTCGACACCTCTTGTGAAGAAACCCTGTCTTTGTGAATGCAATGATAATGATGTAGATTCTCTATCGACTCATGTTATCAATCTGCAATGGGTCGAGTCTGATGTCTCAGGAAATATGTATGTTTATGATAAATCGGGCTGGGAAGCTCGTCTCGGTTTTGCTTAGACTGAACTTGGCCGCGAATGATTATACATGTTTTCATTTAGGAATGTCAATTTGACATTTCGGTATTTGTGTGATGTTTTTAAACTGGAAATTTGTATTTTGAGTATGTGGATGAAGGAATTGGATTTTTATCGGAGCATGACGGACCAGTTTTGGTACTGTTGAAAGTACAGTTGCAGTTAGTGGAGTTGTCGTTGCTGTTTCTGGAGTTGTTGAGGCTAAAGGATGTGTAGTCGGTAGGACCGCTATTGGTATTGTGGAAATACAGTTGCGCTCGGTGGAGTTGTCGTCACTGTTTTTGGAAGAAACAAACCCTGATGAAAAAAAAATTCTTTATACGCCCCTTTTCGGGAGGAGCTGATGATCCGGGGGGATCCGGGGAGGGGCCAGGGTGAAACAGGATCAAACAGGGTCAAATGCGTTCCCTTGAAACTTCGGCAACCTTCCTTCGCCAAGGGTTTTCAAATGTAGCTATATTCCCCTTTCCTGGAGGGGTTAATGATTCAGGAAAATCCGGGGAGGGAAACGGATGAAAAAGGGCATCATCAGGGTTTTTTGTTTCATTGAAAAATTTTAAACCGTATTTCTGATATATTATACTCAGCGTGACTTTTGCGTGTATTGTGCAGATAGTGTGGGCCGACCCAGGATCTCCCAATGTCGCGTTGGGAGCTCTACCGATTGAGCTATGCAGTTCTTCTTGTTATTCCATCTGGCTATATCCCCTAGGGGGGCAAGTGCCAATAGCTATACAGTTTCATACCAAATTTTCATTTGAACTGCCTTGGGACGTTACTCGTACAGCTATATCCCCAACTCTGCCCATCATGGAGTAAATGGATAACATAAAAATATAAACCAACCAACTTATATTCCTTCAAATTCCTCCGAAAGTATTTGATAATTTCTTCATCATGCTTCGACAAAATATCCAATTCTTTTTTCCACGTATTCAAAATACTAATTCTTATTTCAATTTTCACCTGGAATGTGAAATTCTCACTTTGACATTTCTAAATGGAAGCATATAATCTTATACGGCTAAGTTCAGTCTGGGCCAAACCGAGAACACACTTACCAGCCCTAATGATAAATAATTAATCAAGGACATCTGTTCTATTTTTCATTTCGACATTGTAGGATTATAACTGGTATACGATTCATGATTAAACATCGCATAATGCAATTTCAAATACAACAAGGAGAATTGAGCTCCAATTTTAGAGTTGAAAAGCCTAAGTGGAAACCTGTTAAAGATATAGGTGAAGAAATACGTGCAGCTAGGTTGAATAAAAAATTACGTGGAGAATCACCTGGACTCATGCAAAATAGAGACTATTTAATTGTTGAGCAAGGAATCAACAATGCAATAAATTTTGATACATTAAATGTGTCTCACCCTCATGTTCTCACTGGTGATATTTTTTCCAATATTTTTCTTTATACTCTCAATGAGTTTTCATTATTTATAGACTTTCATAATTCTTGTAGGAGTGAGATTCCATTATTCACCTCAAAATAAAGGTGGCGTTGGAAGAATTCAAATTGCGATTAAAGGTACACAATTTGATCATATTACTGGAAAATTGTGTGATAATTGTGATCCAGAAATAGTAACATCCCAGATACTCCACACGTAAGCTTGGCAATGAAATTTCATCTTATTTACAAAGCTAGAAAGAATTAGGGGGGAATAAGAATTCATTTTAGCTCAGAGATACAAATTTTTTTATAGGATAATTATACCTAGCAAAAGAATTAGAGGAGCAGAATTTCTTCCCCATTTTCCCAGTGATTTTCGAAGGGCTGTCACTTCGCAAAAAATGATCGGATTGAGATAAGGAAAAAAATGAATCTCGAAATGTCTACTTTTAAAAACTCGAGATGAAAATTTGTTTTGGGCATTACTTATTGTGCGAAAAAAGCAATAAATGCAATTTTTTTTTCAATTCTCGAAATGGTACACGAGTTCCAATTTTTTTTTTTTGATTTATCCAATGTCAGGGTCATTTAGCCTGATTCCTCGCTTGAGTTCATTTTTTTTTTACTTTGTACTATCATTCGTCACTGAGATATCGGCAGTTGAAAGAAAAAGCACCCTTTTGTCTTTGATCATCGATACCTCGTGAACGACTGATCGTACACTGAACGAATGGTAAGTTTCGTGAACTTGAATCAATGCCCAACGAGCATTTGAGCTGTTTTCTTAAAAAAAAAGTTTTTCATTCTTAAAATCGGTTTGAAAAAGAGCCAAAAATGAAGTTTCTCGGTGTTTTTGAAAAACTACTTGAACTTCGTAATTATTGGGAAAAGTACTAATGTTTTGAGGTGCTTCTTGAGATTAAGGTATGCCTAGACACCCTGTAAAATCTCAAGTCTATCGGTTGAGCCGTTTTTTGTATCCAAATGGTCAAAGTTGTAGCAAAAATTTAAGTAGCACGCTGCTTCCTCAACATGAGTTAATGATAATCGAGATTTTAAAAAAAATGTCCATTTTTCTCATACTCTTGCATCACAGATTCATCAAATTTCGAGAAAAAAATAAAAAACGGAAACAAATCACCCCTGGCCTCAACTAACGCTCATAATCTCTTCGCGATATTGATGCATTTTTTCTTGCTGTTGCGAGGATATTTATTCAAATTCGCACAAAAATTCGCTGTCAAGCAGCTAACCAGGGGAAATTGCAGAATCCCCATCGCAAACAACGTCTCATCACATCCCAAACATGCTCAATCGGTTTTTTTGAGAATGGGTGAGCATTTAATGCGAAAGTTTAAAAAAAATTATGAAGAAAAAAATACTACAATCATCGTAAATTCATGTTTCAGAAGCGAAAACGTGCTCCTCAAATTATTGCTACAATTTTGACCACTCGGATAAAAAAATGGTTCAACCAATCGACTTGAAATTTTGCAGGGTGTTCAGGTATACCTTAAGCTCAAAAAGCACCTTAAAACATTAGTAATTCTACCAATATTCACAAAGTTCAGGTCATTTTTCAAGAACACCAAACAACTTCATTTTTTGCCACTTCTTCAAACCGATTTTGAGAATGAAAAAAAAAATTGTTTCAAAGAAAACATCAAACGAAACTTATTGAGCATTGGTTCAAGTCTACGGAACCCACCATCTATTCGCTATGCGATCATTAGTTCACGAGATATCGATGATCACAGATAAAAGGGTGCTTTTTCATACAACTGTCCATATCTCAATGACAAATGACCATACAGAGGAGAAAAAAATCGAACTGAAGCTGAAGAATCAGGATAAACGACCTTGACATCGGTTGAGCCAAAGAAACTTTTATGAAGCCCGTGGACGATTTGAAAAAAAATTCTTTTGCCATAAGTGATGCTCAAAAAATTTCTCATCTCAAGATTTTGAAAGTAGAAATTCCAAGCTTCGTTTTTTTTATCTCGATCCGATCATTTCTCATGAAGTTACAGCCCTTTGAAAATCGCTGAAAAAATGAGAAAAAAATTCTGCTCCTTCAATTGTTTTGCTGAGTGTATTTTAACATTATTATCTCCTAGACAAAGATACCACTATCCTCGGAAAAACGTGAAGCATCCACAATTCCCAACAGTACCAATTGCACCACGTGATCAATACGTTCACATTGATGTATCTGATTCGGTCAGCGATTCTGGACAAACGACATTACCTTATTTCGACGCATTACCACTTGTCTCCAATCCGCCATTTCCACTAGGAGGACTCGGAATTTTTCATAAAGGATCTGCTGATTTTACTGGTTTTGTTTCCTTGAAATTCGTCTCGCTGGATTATCCAACGTACATTAAGAAATCTGCTGAGGAAGTT
The DNA here is from genome assembly GCA_963942555.1 of Aleiodes leptofemur. Taxonomy (NCBI): domain Eukaryota; kingdom Metazoa; phylum Arthropoda; class Insecta; order Hymenoptera; family Braconidae; genus Aleiodes; species Aleiodes leptofemur. The sequence continues at coordinate 15,550,069 of OZ012609.1, forward strand.
GAGAAACAAGAAGAGTTATATAAAATTTCAACGAAGAGTACGCATTCTCTACAGCAAGGACCAGAATATCCATGAAAGATTTTGTCAGATCACAAGTTATTGGTCATTGTAAAATTGATTCTAATTATAGAAATTGAATAAAATTAAAATCCCAGAATAAATTCCATTGTACTGGATTCTTTTGATGCACGAAATTCAAGCTGTCCTGGGCAATTGTATTTCAAATTTTGAGTGTTAATGAAGTGCTTTTCCAGGCAGGCTAGCATTTTTCAGATCCAGGGTCCTAGAGATTTCTCTGGACAAGGTAATGGAAAGCCTCACTACCAGATTTATTGATTCTATCAACTCCTAAGAGATAATTTTTCTTTTCTTCAACGCATTCTGAAAGCAATAAAACCGATTTATCTTGTATCTTATTCCGTATGGATGAAAAATGATCCTTCAGTGCAATTGTAACATTTATTTCAGTTTCGAATTGTGAGCATAATAGTTGGCCCTACAATGCTTGTAATGAGATGTTTAGTTTCAACAAAATTGAACGCGTGCTCTAGCACACGGGCAATAATCTCATAATTTTTTTGTTCAAATTCATTTTTTTAATGATCATTCTTCGAGTTGAATTGAAAACTATTACCGATGATCGATAGTTACTTCAGAAAATTATTTTATCCTCCATTTCTATTTTGTTTTCAAAATCAAGCGCGTAATTCTGGTCAACCAATGAGGAATGAGGAATAGACGTCACAGCTTTAGCATTACATTCGACGTGTATGAACTGTTTAGAATAGGATATTTTTTTCATCAGTTAGGAATTGAATTAAAAGGAAGCATTTTGTTATGGTTTTGTCCAGTACTTTTACTGTTGTGGACGAAGAAAAGTCAATGGGTTAGTGCATTTTCGAGAATGTCCACTCAATTTCAAAATCTCCTAAACGTACTCAATGTATTAAACGTACGTCAAAATTCATCTGGAATGCTAACGTGAATGTGGATTTTAACTGCCGATAGGGACTTTGCAGACGTATGGCGGGAAAAAATAGAAATATGGCAATCAGCGATTGGACGTTTTTTTTTTATAAAATCCTATTGTGGCAATGAGTGATTGGCTATTTCTATAACAGAGCCAGGCATGCGCCTAATAGGTATAATGTTTAGGACACATACTCCAACGTTATCATGAATTTACGTAGAATAAACCAGTTGCTTCGTGCATAGCGAATTGAATTGAATAACTCAATGGGATTTAAATAATTTTTTTATGTATGCTTTTTTCACCATTGGAGAAAATACGAGAATTGACAAAATGAAAATTCAGAAGAAAGGAATAGCACTTACATTCTTCATTCTACCAGTATTACTTCGTGCAGAAGCTGAAATACTGCCGGGAGTATTACTTATAGGTGAAGTGGCAAAATGGTCCGAAAATTTTTGGAATTACATTGAAACAGGCTATCATTCAGTATCGACATTGAGAAAAAATTTTGGTGACACTTGTTACAATGAGAGAATGTACACCAATGCAATCACTGGAAAAGTCATTCAAGTAATACCTAGGATGTCAACTCAATTAGCAGGAATTTCAGAGTTCCTGGAGAACCGCGATACTAATTTCGAGGGAATGGTCAATCAATTGAAATTGGAAATTTCCATAAATGACAGAATATCTGCATTGAGTGAAAAAATGGGTGCCATTGATGGACTATATGAGGAATTGTCCGAAAGCATATCTACACAAAAAAGAATAGGATTTGATGGACGCAGTTATTGCCTTTTTGCCCATAATCGAATATATGAAGACCCATTGACCAGGCAAATCGATGCCATGTACAACATAGTTGTGCCATCTCAACAGCTGCGAGCGACTTCATGGTTAGCTGATATAAGCAGAGACTTAGAGGTATTATGTGAATATCCTATCAGATTTATATATCATAGGTGTTACTGGAGAATTGGCTAGCTACTGAAAAAATATTTCACATCTCAGTAACCCATAAATCACCCAGCAATCATCATTCAGACATTTATAGTTATCATTTTTCTATTCTCAGCTCCATAATGACACATTGTGCGGTACAGGACACTCAGTACTTGACTCCCTTCATTCAATCTATACTTCTCTGATGTTGGTAGAAATGAAGGCATATGTGATGACAGCATTTTCGCATAATTTATTGTTTAATTTCAATGGAACTGGATTAAATTGTATGTACCTATTATAAAGATCATCCAACTATTCACTGCTAATTTGAAATATTCATAGGTCGCTATGATGAGAATCCAAATGATGCAATATTGAAGGCACAGAGGAAACTTTACAAGCATATGCAAAATTATAACCTTCTTTTCCTCAAAATCATGGAGGGAGTATCGAGAGAATTTCGTGCTTGTGACCGGGGAGATTATAAACGAGGTAATTTTCAGTTGATTATTTCAATAATGAAGAATGTCCTGTCGAAATTTAAAGTCATTTCGGACCTTAGTTTTGAAGAATTTTTTTTTAGAAGTTACGAGTCTTATACGTAAAGATATGGGAAGCCAATAAGATGAATATGGAATCTATTTCACCGCGCGAGCGGTGACATACTACCTTTATCGGTTTCCCATATGTTTACGTGTAAAACTTGTAATTTCAAAAAAAAATTCTCCAAAACTAAGCTCCGGAACTACTTCAAATTTTGATAGGACATTCCTCATTATTTCAATAATGAACCGCATATTTTGGAAAATTTGTCATGGCACAAAATTCTCTCCTAAACAAATCTTAAGAATGTTTTTCTCATTTTTACATATGATTGATTATGTTCTCCAGATGAAACATTTTTGGAATTGGAAGGTACGATACAATCGATTGTTATAGTTCCACATCCAGATTACATGGGTGAATGTCCAGATATTCATAAAGCTACCTCAGCGGCATTTTGCGATAGCAAAACCAAATTTTGTAGAACTCCAGCTGTGCGAAATTGTCTCGGTTATTTCCGTGATTGTTACCATTCTTCCGACCCTTTTGTTGAAGGATGCAAAGCCGTAAGACAGTCTTGATTTTTTATATGGATCAAATTCCAGAACTGAAGAAGAAAAATATCTCTCCTTCACTTTTATTTCAGCGATAATTTATGAACATTTCTGTTTCTGTATTTAAGCCAAAGAATAGTCCACGGCGATATGAATTTTTCAATGACCTCGTGTCTGTGAGACGTAGAGAGCTCAACATAACAAAATGTCCGAAGGATAGAGATATGATTATGTTGTAATTAAATATTTTTTTTACCAATTCACTTCATCTCATTTTTTTAGTATATTAAAAAAAATTTTATTTCACTCCAGCGAGCCCTGTTACTGTGAATGCATTGATAATGCTGTCAACTCTCAATCGACTCATGTCTTCAACTTGCAATGGGTGGAATCTGATGTATCAGAAAATATGTATGTTCTTGATTAATGATTAATCGAGGATATTTGGAAATTTTTTCATTCTGATGTTGCAGGGTAATAACTGGCATACGATTCATAGTCAAGTATCGTATAATGCAATTTCAAATACAGCAAGGAAGATTGGGCTTCAATTTTAGAGTTGAAGAGCCCAAGTGGAAACCTGTTAACGATATAAGTGAAGAAATACGTGCAGCTAGACTGAATAAAAAATTACGTGGAGAATCACCTGGAGTTGTTGAAAATAGAGATTACTTTGTCGCTGTCAACAATGGAATAAATTTCGATACATTGAATGTGTCTTATCCTAATGTTCTCACTGGTCAGATAATATTCCAACATTTCTTTTCGATAATCTGTCAATTAGTTGTTGTTAAACGCAGACTTCTTCATTTTTTTCAGGAGTGAGATTTTCGCTCTCGCCTGGAAATACAAGCGGCGATGCAAGAATTAAAATTGAAATTAAAGGTACAAAATTTAATCACAATACTCAAGAATTGTGCAAGAATTGTGAACCAGAAATTGTGAAATCTACAATATCTCATAAGTAAGTTTAGGAATTAGAGTTTATCCTATTCAAAGAACTTTTGGGAATTGGGGGGAATGGACACTCATTTCACCATAATTGTATATATTCTATCATGAACAGATAACATGAATGTCATTATCTTCCAGAGAACTGTACACTTATGACGTAAAAAATGTGGGACAGCCTATATTTCCAACAAAACCAGCTTCATCGACCGGTCAATTTACTGTCATTTCACGATCTGATATATCATCAGATTCGGGACAAACGACTTTACCATTTTTCGATGCGTTACCACTTGTCTCCAGTCCACCAGCTCCACTTGGAGGACTTGGAATTTTTCATAAGACATCTGGTACATTCACTGGTTTTCTTTCCTTGAAATTTGTCTCACTAGATTATCCAAAGTACATGAAAATATCTGCTGATGAATATGAGAAACAAGAAGGGCCACTCGTGATTACAGCTAACGATGAGAATCCTTCGCATCAGGGAATTTATCAAAAATACAAATGAGAGATCTTGTCAGATCGCAAATTATTGGTGATTGTAAAACTGAGTTTGATCATGTAAATTGAATTGAATAAATTTCGATGAGAATCAATGTTGATGATTAGGTTTTCTGAGTAGCCTAGGTATAGACTTATTTTGCCTCAATCTCTTTTTGTAGAAAATTCAACAGCTGTCACAATTAATCATGTTAAATCGCCCTATCTCGCTTACTTTTCAACATATTTTTGAAAAAATAATGACAAAAAGCAAAAAGAACGGATGAAAATTGAAGATAGGCGATAAAGATATAATCTTAATGTTTAAACTTTTCCGGGGGATAGAGGAGTGTACATAGTGGAAAAAATAGAATTATCCTTCGGTGGAAACTGAAACATTTTTTAAAAGTAATTCAATCAAAATTTTTCAATTTGAGCCAAAAAGTTAAGGTAGTTCTATCCGGAAGGGATACTTTTTTCGGTGATGATTTCGAGTGGAATGTCTCAGAAATTTGATGGAGATAAGCTCTTTCTACCTTAATTCATTTTTGCAGAAAATTTCAAGACCTACGAAAAAAAAGGTAAAATATTCTTTAACAAAAAATTATGAAAAATCGACTTTTCCCATGTTTTTTACTTCTTTTCTACTGAGTTAAATTCTTCATTTTAATTCTCTCAAGTGCAGAGTAATTCTCTTCATGTGATAGATTGGAGAAACTGCACTAGAGACCAAGAGAAATGAGAGATAAGTTTAGTACGATGGATCGATAGATCAGGACTAAAGATCTAAAAGGGGTCGCTCCACCCAAGCAAGAGATCGTGACAACGAATTGCACAATGACACGAACCCAGTGAAACTCTTCGCCCCACTCTTCAAACAGGCTGTACTGAGCTCTTGTATTTACATTGCGTAAACTTCTTCATAGATATGGAGACTAAGCTACTTTACTTATACTGGAGTAATTTTTTTTTTAAGTACTTACATGTCACTCTGCTATTTTCCCTCTATTACAATTCATGATGAAGACACATGCCACTGCGGTTGGCTGCGGGCTAGTTTGTAACTCAATAATCTAACTGTTATTGCATGAAATGAATTTTTCACACAATCATTAAATTTTTCTGCCAAATCACCTCTATTTTCAGCTCTGATGGACACCAGACCAGCAATTCTGCACGCCTTAATGAAATTTCGAAATTCTCATGTTCAATATCTGATGTTTTCATGATTTTTATGAATTACTTTGAAATTTATTCTTTTGAGGTAATATCTCAGAATATAATCGATTGAACAGGAAAAAAAGGAGGATTTGTGGATTAGTTTCCGATTAATTGCTGATAATTCAGGAAGAAAGGCTTCAATATACCCGAAAAAGTGATTAAACTATTCGAAAGTCATATCTCCAGCTTGTGAATATCATTTCTCATTTTTTTGCTAACATTACTCATCTTCTATCATATGCATGAGATAGAAAGAGAGACAAATAGTTACGATTACCTTCTAATTAAATTTTTTCAATAACTATACGAAGAATTGAATTTTTTTTTCTTCTATTATTTAATTGAAATGCTGTTCCCTTCGTCAATAGTCTCTAAATAATTAGTCTACTGTGTGGTTTTTTAGTAATTTCGTTATTTCTGTCCGATTGTGGGCGTTTCATCCTAATCACTGCTTTCTCCAGTAACTTTAATAATTCATATCTCATGAACTAAACGGCCAAAAATTATGAAAAAATTCAGAAAAATGTAAAAAAATATCATCTGTGATACAGGATCGAAGAAATAAAGGATTAATCATACTGGAGTTCGCTGTGATACTACCTTGAACGGAAAAAAATTCATAAACATTCTGAATTCATTGGTAAAATAGGATAAGTCTATTTCTTTGTATTTTTTCTAAGAAAATTTTTGAAGAGCTATAAGAAAGGATTAGAATAGAAAGGACGTGTCTCCACGAGTCTCTGAAATATTTTCCGAAAGAGGAATAAAAGAAATAGATTGATCCCTTCATTTGTTTCGTAAATTCTCATATAATTTGTATGAATTTAATATTTTTCCCGTCAGGCCTTATTTTCATAGAAATTCAGATAAACCAAAAGGGAATTGGCATGACGACTGAGCTCGAGGTTTGACCATTGGAGGTGAAACGTGACAAAGTCCTGAAGAACCCCAACAAAACGCTGGGAATCGAGGTTCTAATTCCTAAAAAGAGAACTGCGCACAATTTCCAAGAGTTTACTGCAGTGTCGTAGTCAATTCTCGCATAATACTTTAGCATCTTTATGAGGGAAAAAAAAATTTTAAACTTTCAGAATTTATTCATCGTAGAAAATTTTCTCTCTACTCGTTGTCGTTAGACTTTAGTGGTACTCCGTGAGTTGCTCACGATCAGCAGTTACACCGTGACACGCGTTCTCCACGACAATGGCACGTCCAGCAGTTTACCATAATGTCACATTGTTCCCGGGCATGGGAGTCCTTTCTTATTTCTCTTTTACGGGATTAAGTACACACCCACTATCTCTCCTATTTTGCTCCATATCATATGAGATATACATCGTTATAATAGTCTTTGGTTAACGGGATAATTATAAAGACAAGAAAATATTATATTTTACCAGTGTATTGCTGGGCTTTAATCGGTGTATTGAAGCTAATAGACATTGGCTCAATGCTAGTAACAACGATCAATGTTGTAACAGCACTTGAGAATTTTCAGTGATTGGACTATCTTTTCCTCATTCATTACATAATATGAACTGTAGATTAGATACTTTATTTTATTCATCTAAGTTTCTCAGGAATTTTTTTCTTAACTAATTATATCGGTAGTGGAGCTTATAGAGAGATTAATGAATTTTCACAGCTCAAGTTTATTTTTGTAATTTGTTTAGTAATCATGATTTTTCATAAGGAAAATCGATCGTTGAATTATCATTTTTTCTGTCATTTTCTGGAAATATCTGGATAAATAATGAAAATATACCCATTTTGTTATGATCCTTGAGTGATGTCACTCTTTTCTAAGAATTCTCTACAAGAAGCGATTAGAACAGACAGAGCGTATTTCCATTAGCCTCCGAAAGATTCTCAAAAAACTAATAATGAGTTAAAAGGTGGAACAGAATAACTTTATTGTGTTTCCCAATCTTTTTTTTTTTTTGAATATCTAGAAAACTGATGAAGATACGTCGTATCTGTCTCAATCATTCATTGTAAATTTTAAAATTTTCTATGACAAAAGATGAGGGTGAAAAGGGCGTATCTCCTTTAGTCCCCGGAATATTTCGTTAAAAATGTTCATAAAGATAAGTTCATTTGTCCCGTTCCATTTCTTCACTACTGAAGTCATATCTTTTCTCTATATTTTGTAGTCACATGCTATTCACAATTACTGTATAGAAACAGTGATGATTTTTTACTCGAAAAAATATCATTATTTTGATATCTCGAGCTAGAAAAAAGATCTCTACAGTAATTCCGCTATTTCCTTCCATTTCCAGGATACTTCAAAAAAATTTGCACGAAAAATAGACTCATCCAGTTTTACCTCTTCACTACTAATTTAATAAATCGATTTTATGGGGATGAAATTCCAACAACAATTGAGAATTTTGTTAAGAAAAAAATTTCCAATTACCTCAGACATTTTCTGTGCAGTACTCCCTCCTCTCGTTTTCTGTTAATCAGAGTCGTGACTACCGTTGGTTCGCACGATAAATTAAATTTTTTACCATTCAAGGGTGGCACAGAAGGCAACGGTGGATTCCGATTGAGGAGAGAGAGGGGTTATAGACACGCGGTATACAATCCAACGTGTGCGATTAACTATTAACTGAGATCGTAGGTTAGTTGGGGTCGACACTCGTTTAACGCTTTTACCTCTGGCACTGGTTATGTTCGGGCAACCAAATAGGCACGCCAATGAGAAGACTCGCAGGTTCGAGTGCGTATCCTGCGACAGAAAAAAGTTAATTTTAACTGCACGTCAATTTTTTTTTTTAATAAATAAAAAAGTTCATTACAGTGGAGTACAGTTAAATGTAAGTCGAGTACAGTTAACTCCTTATTTTTTTTGATGCTGTATCAAAGATGATATTTTCCTACATTTTTCTGAATTTTTTCATCATTTTTGTCCATGCAGTTTATGAGATATGGATTATTAAAATTACTGGAAATAGTGGTGGTGAAGACAAAACGCTCTAAATCGGAGAGAAATAACGAAATGATTGAAGAATCACACTGTTGATACATTATTTAAAAACAATTGGCGAAGAGAACAGCATTTTACCTAAATAATAGTAGAAAAAATAGTCAATTATCCGTATAGTTATTGAGAAATTTTAATTAGACGTTAGTCGTAACTATTTGCTTCACTCTCTATGTCATGCATGCGATAGTAGATTAGTTATGTAAAAAAAATTTGAGAAACAAGAAGAAATTATATTCACAATTTGCAGACTTTTGAATAGTTTAATCACTCTTCGGGTAGATTGAAGCACCTTTTACTGAATTATCAGTAATTAATTTGAAACTAACCTACGAATCCTCTTTTTTTCCTGTTTTGTCTACTGTACTCTGGGATAATACCTCAATTGCATTTCTAGTTACTCCTCAATTAAATTCCATTATTTAGCGTGTGAAGAGGTGAAAAAAGAACGTATGTCCGAGACGAATGGAGATACGCCCTATTCACCTCAATCTATTTTCGCAGAGAATTTCCAGAGCTACAAAAAGGATCAACATAAAAAAGGCGTATCTCCATTAGTTTCAAAGATATTCATCAGAAACTAGTAACAAAGAAACCAAAATAATACAGCTGCAAACTTCACAAGGCTGATCATTTGTTTAATTAAAAAATAAAATATACAGAGTTGTATCAATACGATCCTTCTCGGTCGTACTATTTTGGGATTATTCGATATGAATGATTATTCGAAATTCACGTGGGAGAGTCGAATGACCTGAAAAATACAAAAAAAGAAACAAAAAATGCAAGAAATATCAGATATCACCAAGGACCACGAACTCGTGCCAACCTGTCTGGAACGCCTTCAGAAAGAGGTAATAGGTTATAAAATCAATTCAGAATAGAAATAAATTAACACGCAGTTGGTTGGAGCCCACGATAATAGTCTCACTGTTAATTCACACAAACTTTCTCATTGATTTAACAATTTTGCTAGTCATAGTCTTGTGTGATATTTACGTCACCGTATTTTTATGACATTTGGCAATAAAATTCACCGGTCATAGACTGCAATACCTTATATTTAGAATTATTTCGTAGGCATTAAGCTGTTTGGAGGGATTCCCAAGCAAAGTAATCGATTTCAATGGAATTATTGAGATCTATGCACCTAAAACTGGAAATGTCAATGCTGAGACCGTCAGCAGACTCTTTGGACCTCAATCAATATCTTCAACTATCAGAGGATATGATTTTACATCAGGCCATGATTTTGATGGTAATATATGCCGTGAAAGTGTCACACGCATTCGTACTTGAATTAATTTTTTTCAAATGAGAAATATGATAAACATGCACTTCATCATCAATGAATTCAGTTTGGTGCCATTTATTTTCTTCTTGAGAATATCTGAGAAACTGGAGGAGATACGTTCTTTTTGTACTTATTCTCTTTCTATAGAGAATTTCAAGAGCTACTAAAAAGAGTTAGAGTAAAAAGGACGGATCTTCATTGGTTCCTCAGATATTTTCGAAAAAGAGTGGGAAAAAATGGAGTTATTCTGTTTTATCTCGTCGCTAATAATTTTTCTTTTCCTTCAAATATCGGAAACTAATGGAGATACGCCCTTTTTGTCCCTATCTTTTTTAGCAGAGAACTCCAAAAACTACAAAAATGTTTGGGGGCCAGAAAGGCGTATTTTCATCAATTTTCGAGATATTCTCAAAAAATTGGATTTTTCCAAAAGTAAGTTCCAAAAAAAAAATCCTAATTCATTTCACTCTCCAGGTCCATTTTGCCCTGTCTCCCCTAGTATTATTTGACAGAACGTTTTGTGTGAATTATATAATCAGCCTACAGCATTATCCGAACTCATATATCATTTGCCATTTGCTTTTGAAAATTATCTTGAAATTACTGTAGTGATTTTAAAATATTGTAAAATAAATTCTCTCATTTTACAACTTTGTTAAATATCTTCAAGTTTTTATTTTATTGCATGAAAAAAGTATGCCAGTTGAGCAGCCATGGAATATAGAAAGAATCACGCGTCATCGCGTGATTGATAAGAGACATATATTTCAACAGTCATCCGGAGTTATTTCAAAAATTAAAATCATTTATTTTAAGATCAATGCCATTCAGTTGTTTCAAATTTTTATTGAAATATGGGAGGCCGGGTGAAAATTGACCAGTTGTGCATAAATGACGAGATTTTATTTTTAATGTGAATATCTCCACAGAAAAAAATTAAAAAATTATCCAACACGTTGGAGTATTTTCCCAATTTTTCAGATCTCTTTTTGTAGTTTTTGGAAATTATTCTACGATTATTTTGTTCTAAAAGGCCTTTTTGCCCCGCCCTCGCCGATAACGACAAATGTCATTATCTATTAACATTGTTGTTAATTTTTCGAGTTTTGTGTTAAATGTCAATCCTTGACAATATTTTATGCCCTTGTACCATAAGTTTCTGATCGCATATAATCTTGATTTTATTACATCAAATATATAATCAATGGTTTTCCCTCAGATGCCACAAATCGTATACCACCATGATAGAAATCCGTAGAGCTAGTGGATAAATAGTAGTAAATATCAGATTTTTGGTCATTTAACTTATTGCTCCCTTCATGAGGTCTCTTACTTCTCTACCCATGTAGGGTTTCCCGACATCCACGGGGTGGTGGATGTTCGGGCCAAATTATTTCATACGATTTTGGGCGAGTCGACCAAAAGCCAAAGTACGAAATAATATCGGGGCGTTGATATCGGTTCCGTGAATGAGCCCGATATTCTTCCCAACGTCAATCCCTGTATATTGGGATGGTGAGTTAGTTTCGTAACTCGATTCTATATCGAGTAGCTGAATATCGGCAACCCTATATCTATCCGAAATTCAGACCGAAGTCATGGCACCCTTATCCGCACAACAAATTCGAAACGATTATCGAACGTAATTCGCGTAACCGGAGTTCGGCTGCTCTCCTTTTGACAAAAATACTTCCAGCATCGCTCCCCCCCCCCCCCCCCCAATTCCGCGCTACGAATTCCAATCGATATCAGCCTTGAAATCACCCAATAATTTTTTACAATCGTTTATTTTTTAATAATTTTTCTTTTTGATCAATTTTCACATTCTTTTATTTTCCAACATAACAATTGAAAAATCACGCCATAATTGATTTTTCTTCAATTATTCTTCTCACTAATGATTAATTCGTGAAATAAATTAAAAAAATATAAAAATTATAAATAAATGTAAAATAGAACAGATATGAAAATTGATCAAGAAAAAAATCTTCCCTTTCTGCCATCAAATGATTCGATTATTAATAGGAGAAGAAATAATACTCAAATAAAACTCTAATTTTCAAAAATAGAAAAATTTTGTGTCAAAAAATGAATATTCCATTGTGAAAAATATGTAATTTTGTTTCTCGGTTCTTACTTCACTCTTGTTATTATATTCCTGTCAATAAGGATATCCATTTAAACAATATCAATATCGATATGAATTTGAGATCAAATGATTTTTAGATCCATATAGACAGTACGATTCTGTCAAAGTCGAATAGAGTGATGGTCCAGTCGGCAGCGCGCAAGTTTCATCATCCGACGATCGAGGGTTCAAATCCGCTGGTGGGAACTAGAATTTGTAATTACAGAAATGACTTAGAAATGATTAAAATTAAAATATAAATTATAAAGATATAAAATTACGGAAACCTAGAAAATAAATGATAGTTTTCTTTTTATTTTATGTTTAAAAATTGTTTTTATATTATTGAGCGTCTGTCGAGTTCGGTATTGAACTCGATGTTGAGCGTATATCGTAGCGCTAAGTCGAAATTCGTCACATCGAATTGAGCCCGACGTTCGGGCCTAACTCAAAACCCTATATCGGGTCAGAATCAGATGCGATGTACGCGCTCTTTAGTTTTCGATTTCGTGCCGCTGTGACATACAATTATTGGCTAGGAGTTCGGACCAATATAGTTCCCCTATATCGAAACTCGGCAATTCGACATTGCCCCGAATTGCGGGCCTATTTCGGTTTCCTACATGGGATAGGAACAAGCCTCAACAATTGCCAATGGTGAATGGAAGAATTCTCGGTTTCCAGGAAGTCATACCATGTAGAGTAATTGTAAACTCCTGAGCCTTTGCTGTTCTTCCTCGCAGTTTGTGTAAGCCTTCATGAATTATGAACTCATGCATCGTCTCATTGATGTTTTTCGATGTGCAGTCGTTTTTCGTATCCCCAGCAGGTCAATCGATGGCTTGGCCCGGCATGCTTTTTTCAAGGTCATGGTGTCAGCCTCTGCCTTTTAAATAACGATTTTATCCTCCAGATTCTTCACCTTCGCAGCTCCAACCCGGGATGAAAAAATTCGAGTCTTTCAGTGGTCGAAAGACTCCTGTCCCGGTCTCTGACAGAGTCCCTATTCGCGCCATGGCAGGGACTTTCTAGAGACACCTTGCTGTCTCTCCGTACGGGACACGTGTCTCTCTTACAGGGACTCTCAGTCCCTGCTCTACGAACCAGAGTCCTTACTTGAGAGACTCACAGTCTCTCAAATAAGAACTCCTCCAGTCTTTCTTCGAGAGCCATCAGTCTCTCAGATAAGGAATCCTCCAGTCTTCCTTCGGGAGCCATCAGTCTTTCTATTTTTCAAAAAAATATTTATTTTCATCCATATTTTTTTTTGTCAAAAAATACATTAATCAATATTTTAGATGATAATAGATTGTTGAATGCGACTTAGTTTTTAATAATCCTTAATATAGATCGATTCCAGTTTTAATTAACACAACTGCATGTTTTTCTTTAATTTTTCATAACTTTCTGCACGTCATCTATAAAAAAGTTTGATAATATAAACATCAAAACTCAAATATATCCATTTTACCCCTATGTCCGTTTCACTCCACTTTCCGCTAATATTGAGAATTTTCATTAAAGTCAAATATGAAAAAAATGATAACTCCACGCTTTGCAAAAATTATAAAAATTGAAAACTTAGAAATTATTAAGTTGAAATAAAAAAAAAATTCATTTCTCGATCTCTCTCATAAGGACTTATGTCTTTGCAACGATTTATGAATCTAATAAGAGCCCAGTAAAGATAGAAGTCCTTACGGGAGAGACACGCGAAGATAGAAGTCTTTACGGGAGAGACCAGCAAAGATAAAAGTCTTCATGGGAGAGACCCGAGAGACACTGTAGAGACAGTTGCGGGACTTGCGAGACACTCTAGAGACTGAAAAGTCTTTCTGGGAGTCTTTGAAGACCGTAAAAGACTCTCCAAAGACTCAAAAATTTTATCCCGGGTAATTTCTACAAACTGCGCTGGTTTCACTCGAATCCTTCTTGAGTTCCCTAGTCTCTCTCTTCAGTTGCTCACTAAATTTTCCCCCTTTCCAGGTCTTCAATTGTTTCACTCGGTCTAGTCTCTTCGTTTGCTTGATCAGCTTTCACTGCGTGCGGATATAATAACTTGGTGTTTTATTGTCTCGTGGGATCAACTCTCGGCACAGAAAAACCTCCGCTGCATATATTACCGCCTTTATGTGCCTTCGTTAAGTGGTGTCAGTCATGTTCTGCATCTCCAGAATTGCCTACTGGAGCATAATATCTACTGCGTTAGCTAGGTGGTGTTTGACAGTGCCTTCAGTTCTCTTGATCTTGAATCTGGGTGCTTCATTGGCCACTGTGCTTTTCCACAGATTTAGATATTATCTTCTCATGTTTTCGTACTCGGACTGGATTCTTGATGTCTCTGGTGCTGGTGAGTCTAGCCTCGGTGCCTTTGAATTTCTCGCCAGGTTCTGACTACTGAGATACTACCGAATAGTGTCTCCACCGGTCACATTCACGACCAGGATTCCACTCCCTGTCAGAGAGATTTTTTTCTAAATATATGTTGAAAACTACAATAAATATGCGATGAAAAACAGCAAATATAACAACAAGACTAACAACAATAAAAAAAACGACAACAATAACAATGACAATGATAATAAAAATGAAAATAGCAATAAAAATTACAATAACTAATGTTTTTGTTTGCCTATATGCATGGCCTTTTAGCCTCATACATTCTTACCCCCATTTGGGTCTATTTAGTCCTCCCCCCTCCCCAGCAAGAACAAATATTGCAATAGCAACATTCCACCAGATGAAATAAGCCTTGAATCACTTTCTTTCTCTAAATTCAGGAAAAGTTGGAAAATCACGATGTGATTCGACATCACTGACAAGCTATTGCACCCTATCGAACTACGAACGTGGTAGAAATCGTCACGGAATATGCAAACGGCGTTGCTACAAAATTCACAGATCCCATGGTGCTCTGACCCGCCGTCGTCCTGGGGCTCTCGCACAATTACTTGCATTCATCGCCAGCAAAGTAGCAGTATGCACGAAAAATATGTTGATAATTCCTTCACTTTACATCGTAGGACGCATAATTCCAATGTTATTCCAAAGGTCAGTTATTCAATTAATCATGTTCCTCGTACTTCAATCATTACTCCGGAAATTTTCCAATTATTTCGAGTAATTTACATTATATAAAACATCAAAACTAAAATGCATTCGTTTCACCCCTCGAATCGTATTTTTTAAACTTTAATTCTTTACATTTTCGCTTATTTTGAATCGAATTATGATGAAATCTCGGACATAACGATTACATAGTTTCCATTCGGAAGGGAAAAGAATAGAAATTGCTTTTCAACAAAAGTACTTTCTCCATTTTACATGAAACATTGTATCTAAACTCTCACTACTCAGAAACGAGATGAAATAATGAGATTTAAATAGGGGAAATTAGGACAAAATAGACATGTGGCACAAGATGATTCGGAATTTTTTTGAGGGCAAAAGCTTTCACCGAAAAATTTGCAAAAATTCTTAAACAATGGAGTTATGTTGAACTATATTCTTGATTTTTTTGAGATTTTTCCATGAAGTCATTTACTGTGTAAAAAATCCTGAATCATTTTGCTACGGAGATTCATTTTGTCCTGGTCTCTCCTACTCTAAATATTGACCAATTTCAGAAGACGCAAATGGAAAAATGTACAGTGTGGTCCGTGTGCAGATTGGGGCAACTCACTGTCAACTTGCGTAACATCACTCAATGAGGATAATACGACAGTTGGAAGCTTTATAAGCGTCATGAGGCCAGCAGCTGTACAACTAATATCTGACACTACCATAGTAATTATTTTTCATCTCTTTCATTTTTGTTAGGATAATAGTGAAAAAAAAAATAATAGCAAGTATAAATTATAAAATTAATGATTTCACGGATTTCAGTTGAAACGATGGTTACAAGCATTGGCTACCAGTTCTTGTCAATCCAGTGTTGAGCTCACAAATGCAACTCGAAACACCGAGACCATCGACTGTTGGGCTTATGAACTCTTCTTCCACCTCAAGTACCTTCAGGTCAATCGTGCTCGTGATGCCGACAAAGTAATGAATAATTTTTTTTTTACTCCTTTTCCTCCTCTTTCTCATTTCACTTCTTTTAACTGAAGTAGGGTCAATGGTTAATGGTAATTCTTGACTCTTGAAGGTAGCCCATGGTTCTGAAATGAATGATGACGTGACGCATATGAACCTATGGCACAGGATGGTCCAGCTTCGGGATAATTATATCATTTTGTATGAAATCTTATTTACTGATCCGAAAATTCGAAAATTGGCTAATAATGTCAAGTGAAAAATATGATCATCTCAGCTGAATTGAGATAATTCAATAGTGAAGAGGTAAAAGAGTCATCTTTTTGAGAATATTTCGGAAATTCATGGAAATATGGTTATTTTGATCTAGCCCTTTTTTTAAGCTCATAAAATTCCAGCTATCTGGCTTAGTTTCCGAGTTTTATTCTGTTTTACCTCTTCACTCCTGACTTTTATTTTCTGAATTTTCTAAATCACTTTCAATATTAATAATTTTTGTAATTTTTCCTGAAATTATTTTTTCACTATTTTTGTTTTTAGATGTTGTCTTTGATTTTTTTAAAATAATAATATTTAAAAAAAATACAAGTACTCTTATTCTTCAAGGATCTTCTCAATGTTTTTTGTGCAGTGAATAAACTGTTGACGGAAGTTGAGGCCTTTGATCTAGCTTGCGTGTTAATTACCGGAACTAAGCTCAAAGGCTTAAAATCGTCTATTAAAGAAATTTTTTCCTTCTTATGATCCTGCCACTTGCTCAGCCCTAGGCGAGTTCTCTGTAGGCCATTATTAAACTCTGAATGATGACAGAGCACGACACAAAGGTCAACAACTTTTTTCTTTTTTTTGTGTACTAAAGAATTTTGTGATTTGAAAGCACTGGCAGAAGTTAGAACTGCACGAGAACTTTTATCGTGAGTGAAAGGTCATAAAGATCATATGATTCTACAAAAGCACATTAAACAATACAATATCCAAGAAAAGCAAGTAACTCTCAACACTGAATCATTGTATTCCTTATATTTTGTATCTAACATTAGGTCATTTCGCAGTTGTATTACGACAGAGTGACTCTCTATTTCTTTGATACAGAATGTTCATTTACTTTGTTTTTCATTCATTCTCGAGCACATTAATATAATCTTAAACATAAACAATGCTTAGAGTCATCACAGTGTAATATTAAAAATTCAAAAAGTTCTCCAATAGTGCCATATTGTTCTCAAAGACTCGATCAGTGCCTGTACATTGATGATTCAAAAAAAAATCAAATGAGAACATTGTAACGATTATGCTACATTGGCAAAATTGAATTGATTTATTCTTCAAAATCTCTGACGTAATGAAAATTTATGTCGGCATTTCTCTGGGAACAAAAGATTGTTTAGTTGAGATAGTATCCCAGAGCACGGTCAATAAAACAAAGAGAAATGAAAATTTGTAGATTACTTTTTATTTAAATTATTCGGGAAAATGGCTTTAATCCACTCGAAAAAATGATGAAACTATCCGAAAGTCATATTTTCAGCTGTATATCATTTTTTTTTCAAATTCTAATCGTTCATAAGGATATTTGAAAAGTCATTAACAGCATGAAATTATTGTCAAATTGTTTGACAATAATTCAGAAATAATTCAATGCTGTTAGTGAATTTTCCAATATCTCTATGAACAATTGGAATTTCAACAAAAATCAATTGAAATAAATCCGATAAGTATTTTTTTTTGGTTTCTCGGATTTCTGTACATTATTAATCTCCTATCACATGTATGAGATAGAGAGAGAGGCAGCTAGTTACGACTATCTTTTGATTGAAATTTCTCAACAATTATACGGAGAATTGAATATTTTTTTCTTCTATTATTTAGTTAAAAAGCTGTTCTCTCCACCAATAGTTTTTCAATAATAGCTCAAGTGTGTGGTTTTTTAAAAATAATTCCAGTATTTTAGTCTGATCTAAGGCATTTCATCCTCACCACCGCTATTTTCAGTAATTTTATTAATTTATATCTCATAAAATACACGGACAAAAATTATGAAAAAATTCAGAGAAATGTAAATAAATATCATCTTTGATGCGTCATCAAAAAAATAAGGGGCTAACTGTATTCGAGTTCCCTGGGATGCTACCTTAACTTGTATTGTATTAGCCGAAGAAGGTCAAAGGATACCAAAGCAATTTATAAACAATGTTTTTGCAAATTGCAACAGCAGGCATTCTCAGATGCCTCGTTCATTGTGTAATCAACCTTTAAAAAAACGTAACAAAAAAAATCTATTTTTTTTTACTCACTTTCGGTTTTCTGATTTAAAAAGACCTCTGCAAGTTCTTCCAGTTCTCCACGCCCACGTTTTATTCTATTTCCTTTATCTATGGTTTCTCTCGTTTTGTTACGTCGTGGAATCGTTAAGGAGCGCCCAGAAGCCAGCTTGCAGTAGTGGCTAGCTTATAATGTCCCTAGTCAACATCGTTTCGAACAATATACCATGAGAAAGTCAATGTTATACCCTTTACATGTAGCTGAAGAAGAGAGAGAGGGAAGGAAGAACGACCATAAGAGCCCACACACGACGACATAATCGGTCAACATGTACCCTTGCAGAAAACCATTATGCGAGAATTTTCCATTTTTTTCTTTCATTCTCCTTTTGTCTGTCGTCTTTTATTCAGAATGTAAAGAAAAAAAAATCAGTAGTGAAGAGGTAAAACAGGACAAATCGAATTATCTTTGTCATCATTCTTAATAGAATATGTCAGAGATGAAAGAAAATACGCCCTTCGTATTTCTATCTTTTTTTCTTCAAGAATTTTTAAAGAGCTACAAGAAAAGATTGGAGCAAAAAGGGCGTATCTTCATTAATTTCAAAATTATTACAGATTGAATTTCACCTTTCTGTTGAGAATATATTGGCAAATAATGAATATACGCCCTTTTTACTGTTACCCCTTTTTATGTAGCTCTTGAAATTTTCTACAAAAAAAAATTAGGATGAAAAGGGCGTATCTCCATTATTTTTCGAGACATTCTTAAAAAAGTTTTTAACAAAATTGAACTTTATTTAACTTTGAGTACTCAAATTAATTTTCCATTTCAATCAATCAAAATTGATACAGCATCGTCCTTCCATTTGGCGGTCATTGGCGTTCAATAACACTTTAAATAAAAATGTGAATGCTTTTTTTCTGCTGGCGCCATTGCATCAGCAAGCTGTGATCCAAATTTGTACCACTGCATCACGATGATCGAATGATAAATGCATTTATACAGAACATCAATTCACATGGTAACTTCAGGGAGAAGAAAAAAAAACAGAAGGAGGGGATAAAATGTGTGTATACATATTGTAACGTCAAGTGTTGTTGAGTCGATGTAAATATCGCCGCCTACAATGCTTGGCTTTACATGCATAAATGAGGCCTCCATGCAGTGACTGAGGAGGTCATGTTAATGTCGTATCACATTTATTCCACCCTTTGCGCATATTATTAACGGGAATTATTGATTTATTATTGATAGAGAGAGAGCCTTTTGAAATTTACAAAATAAAATTTTATGTTAAAATAATGGCAGCATTTTAAGTACTCTTGTAAATATGATCTTAAGGTAGTATCTTAGGGAGTTCGATAGCTAATCCTTTGATTTTATGATACTGCATCAAAGATGATTATTTTTTACATTTTTCTGAATTTTTTCATAATTTTCATCTGAGAAATTTATGAGATATGAATTATCAAAATTACGGAAAAAAGCGGTGATTGGGATGTAAAGCCCTAAATCAGACGGAAATAACGAAATTACTAAAAAACCACACAATTGACCCATCATTTAAAAACTATCGGCGAGGAGAACAGCATTTTAACTAAATAATAGAAGAAAAAAAATTCAATTCACCATATAGTGATTGAAAAATTTCTATTGGAAGGTAGTCGTAGCTATTTGTCTCTCTTTTCTGTCGCATGCATTTGATAGGAGATTAGTAATGTGAACAAAATTCGAGAAACAAAAAAAATAATATCCACTAGCTGAAGATATGACTTTCGAATAATTTGATCACATTTTGCAAGTTAATCACAGCACGTTTTTCCGAATCATCAGCAATTAATTGGAAATAAGTCTCCAAACCCTCATTTTTTTCTGTTTCTTGACCGTCCTTTGGGAGACTGCCTTAAATAATTCAGTAGTGAAAAGGTAAAACTGGATGAATCTTTTTTTTTTAATTTTATTAGAAAATTTCTCCGGAACTGAGCGAGATAGAGCGATTTTGCTTTAATCCCGTCTCGTAGCTCTTCCAATTTTCTACAAAGAATAAGATGAAAATGAAATTGTGCTATCTCGCTTATTTTTTGAGATATTTTCAGAAAAATGCCGAAAAAAAGGTTCATCCTGTTCAACCACTTTACTACTGGATTCATTTCTTTGTCAAGAATGTCTCGGAGACTGAGCGAGATAGAGCGATTTTGCTTGAATCTTCTTTTGTAGTTCTAGAAATTTCCTACAAAAATGGATCAAGATCAAAAGAGCATGTCTCCATTAGTTTTCGAGATATTCTTTAAAAAAATATTGAAAAAAAAATTCAATCGAAAACAATCAAAATTTTATCGATTATAATTTTTACACTGGCTTTAATGTCCCCAGGCAATTTTCTATGATGTATTATATATTCGTTACTGATGTATAGAAAAGAAGAAAAGATTTGAGAGAGAGAAAAATTGAAAAAAAATTATAAATTAGCATAGGTAGTAGCCAAGGGGCAGAGTGTGTTGCTTTGATTTATCTGTTCGACGACGGAATTCCATTATAATCGTTAGTGTTTATATGAACATTCATACAGGCGTTGAGTTGTTGAACTGTTGATTTTACCGTTATACAACATTAACTTGTGTTAAAATAATTTTTTTTATCATTTACCACCATACGATATCAATAATTCTCAACTTATCATAATAATGGGGAAGAAACCAAAAAAAAAAACAAAATGCGACAAAAATATTGAGGAATTACTTTTATTACAATGAAAATTACGTAATTTTTATTTTTTTTCATCATTTCTGGCGTCTCAAACATGATAATTCAAAATGAAAGTACTTACTTGTGACACACTCTACCATTGGAATATAATAAACAAAACTCAACCGGGGTGAAAGTAGAGAGACTCGATGCGCAGTATCTGTTGCTTACGACACATCAACTGTCGACGATAGATTTTGCCAGTGCCGAATTTTTTAAAGGATTCAATTGAAATGAAGTGAAAAATATTTATAATGCATAACATACAGTTGAATTTCTCTGTATTTGACTTGTACGTCCTTCTTTTTTTTCTCCTACGAAATATGATAACATCAAAAACCACAACAATGACAATAATAATAATAATAATAATCATCATAATATCGACAACAATAATAATGATGAGATAAAAAAAAATGAGTCGTCCGTTCAGGACCATTCTTCATATTTGACACATCCTTTTGTCTCCACTGCATTACACTAATGTTTCATATGCGTAGGTCTGTACAGCCGAATGTGCAGCTGAATGCGCAGAGAACATATACTCTAGAAATTTAGATGCCCAACAACTCTTTCTTTCGATTGGTCGTCTTGGTGATCACAAAAAAACGCAGTGTGAGACACGATAGTCAAAGATAGAGCAAGAACTTAATCAAATATAAAGGGTGGTCCATGGTCTAGCCGATAACCGAAAAAAGGAATACAACAAAAAAAATATGAAGGGCACTTAAATATAGAGAGATTCTACTGAATTGCCATAAGTATAAGTGTCCTGTGCTCTTTGTCGCAATATATCGCTTGGCCAACACTGCGGAAGCGATAAATCACAGGGAAAGAGAGAGAAAAACGTCAATGATTTTGATAGGTGTTTGGATGAAAGAACGAGCGAAAGACTTTATGCAATGGCCGTGACTGACCTAGCGCAATATCGTGCAGCTTCTTCTTCTTCTTCCTTTTCTTCTCTCTACAATGCTATATCTTTTTTTCATATTATTTTTATTCCCATTCTTCTCATATCTACTCGACGGCGCCATGGGCTGTCGCAAGGTATAAGTAGAAAGTCCCCATGCGCCATAAGCCGTGGACCTGAGATATTATCTCATCGTTAATCATCCTTCGGAAGTGGAACGTGCGCATACGAAATTCGAGGGTCAGACCTGGTATTGGCAACTCAAATGAATTCAGTAGTGAAGATGTCGGAGTTGCCTTTCTTTTTTTTTTTAATATCTCGGAAACTAATGGAAATACGCCCTTTTCGTCATGATCCATTTTTATAGAGAATTTCGAGGGCTAAAAAATGGATAAGCATAAAAAGGGCGTATCTTTATTAGTTTCCGAGATATTTGAGACCAAGACTCGAGAGAATGAGAAAATAATGATTTTTTTTTATTTTTTGATTTAAATTATGTTAGTTTTAGATTTCGCCAATGATGAGATTTTTTGGGAATATCTCAAAAAGTAATGGAGATACGTCCTTTTTTGTTTTCATCTGTTTTTATGGATAATTCCAAAAAGCTACAACAATGGATTGGAAGAAAAAGGACGTATCTCCATGAGTTTCTGAGATATTTGAGAAGAAGAGTCAAAGAAACAAGAAAATAATTATTTTTTTCATTTTTATCCACAAAATCATCAATTTATAGGTTTTACCTTCTCTCTAATGATTTGTTTTCCAGAATATTTCGAAAATTGATGGAGATACGTTCATTTCTGCAAATCTATTCTAACAGGAAATTTCAAGGGCTACAAAAATGGATCAGGGAAAAGGGGCGTTTCTCCCTTAGTATCCGAGATATTTGAGGAAAAAGGTAAAAAAATCATTATTCTATTTTCATTCATAAAATCGTTACTTTTCTTCAGAAAAAATTATAGAATAGTCGTGAATATGATGTGATCACTGTTTGGATGATTGACATTTTAGAAATATGAGAGGAAGATATGAATTTAGTAGTGATTTGAATTAGCGTAGAGGTAGAGCGCAAGTTTGGAATACGAGAGACCCGGGTTCGAATCCCGGCTCAGGTCACAGTTTTCATTCCTTCAGGCCTTCTATGTTTCATAGAAGAGATGTAATAATGAAGGAGAGCAGCAATTAATGGAATAATTACTACAAAAGGAGTGATTACTATTTCCTGAGTAGCTTAATTGGTTAGAGCACTCGTCCAAAAAATTCTTAAAAAATTTGAATCATATTTTTTACGGAATATTTCAGTGAGTTTGACAGAAAAAAATTATCAGTCATGCATAAAGAACCGTGAAACAATATTTTCCGGGAAAATCCAACTTTTCCACTGAAAAGCTAGCTTTTTCCTCCTACACCGATTCTCGTTCGGCTTTTTCCGCTAAAAGAATATTTTCCGGGGATATGGAGTCAGTGGTGAACAGATGAAGCAGGACAAATCAACTCATCTTAGACATTATTCTCAACGAAATATTGCGGTAACTAAAGGAGATAAGCCCTTTTGCTTCGGAATGGAAACACTGGAAACGCCATCTTTTTCGATTTCGAGATTTCATCGGAATTTGCCTCAGAATGTTCCAAAATGCCGAGAAATGACATTTAAAAAGAATGTCTGTATGTATGTGTATATACAGTAGACTTTCGATAGTTGCGCGCGTACGGGGCTGTGACGTCACTGAGTTCCGAGAAATACGCAACTTACGAGCGTCCCCACTCTGCGGCCGCCTCGACCCTCGTTCCGGCAAATTTAAAGGGCCAGGTATGATAAAACAACCGAAAGACAAAAGGCGATCGCCAGCACGAGAGGAGAAAAGGGATACGGCGGGCAGTGGTGGGGGAAGCACTCGGACGCCCGAAAAAGGGATTAGGGGAAATACGCGCAACTAACGAACGTGCAACTATCGAGAGTCTACTGTATATATATACACTTATCAGAAGGAATAGAACTCTTATTTGAAACCTGAACTTCAATTTTTAAGTTCCATCATAGGATCTCGGTTTTCATCTAATATTGAATTTTTATGTATCATATGACATGATTGCAATTTAATCGATTATTTTGAGCTGAGATTTCAAGTTCCAAGTTGACTTCAAGTTAGAGATGTAAAATGACGGTCAATTTTGGAATTGGTCAGGTCAGTCGTCAATTGACCATTTCGTGACCATTCCTGACTTGACCGCAATTTTCGTTGAAAATTGACCGTCAAAAATTCAAATGGTCAGTCAGGAGAAATAAATGTAAAAATCCATCTATATAGATGAAAATTGACCGTCAATTTTATTTTTAGTCACTTTTTTGGTCATTTTTATGATTTTTCAAAATTCAATGCAAATACTCATAGAAATCATTTATTTCCAAAAGTCGTTCAGTATTTCTTTTTTTGGTAGAATATCGGCGGTTGAAAAACCCAATTGAAGAATAAAGAACCAGAATCTGTAATGAAATCCAGCTATTTAGATGAAAAATGACCGTCAATTGGTTCTTCGGTCGTTTTTTTTGTCACTTTTAGTAGAATGATATTTTTAAAGAGGAAAAGGCTTATTAAATTTAAATACAATGATATCATAGGGCTATTCTTTTATTTTCTCAACAAATCGTAAACTCTGCATAAATTCTGCACTTATCCTAATAGATTCAGTTTACTCTTGTATTACACTGAGAGAAAAATTTACTTCTGCCAAATGAATTTATTTGGCAAAAATCAATTTCTCTGATTTCTGCTATATGAAAAATTTATTTACAGAAATATTCATGAGGTCCAGAAAAAAAATCATCAGCTCTATATAGATGGAATCTGACCGTCAAAACAATTTTTGGTCAATTTTCTGACTCACAATTTGGTCATTATTTTTTGACCAAAATGGTCAGTCATTGCCAATTGGTAATTGACGGTCAAATAACGGTCAAATGACCGCCATTTTTTTTCGTTCCATCACTACTTCAAGTACCACAGATGGAATCCTGAATAGATCGATGTAGTCTGGAGCAATATTCGTAGGAATATATAAGTGCGTATTTGTTGTGAAAATAATGTTATTTTTTGAGCAATGGAGAAGATGAATAGCGATTCGATTCATTATGAGTAATATTCCATTCGGAAGCATTTTGCCAATCGAATTGGCAAAATATTGAATGTCGCACAAGGAGTGGGGTTTGTAAATAGCGCACATAGAGTGGGGCTTCTGCTTGTTTACTCTGAGCTTTTTTTGTACACAATTCTAAAAGCTACAAGAGAAGATGAGAACAAAACGGGCGTATCTCCAGGAAATTCCAAAAGCTCAGAAAAAAAGATTAGAACAAAAAGGCTAGATTTACTCGGAAAATATTATTTTAGCGGCTAAAACTGAAGGAAGGTCGGTGGAGGATAAAAAAGCTACTTTTCAAGTGGAAAAGCTAGATTTACTCGGAAAATATAATTTCACCATTAGTTTCCGGAATATTTCCAACGAAAGATTGAGAAATAACAGAGATACACCCTTTTTTGTCCTACTTCATTCATATAGAGAATTTCAAGAGCTACGAGAATTGATTTTAAGCTTTCAGAAGTCCCTGAGAAAGTTTTGAACGACAGATTTTCATTTTTCTCTTTGTATCTATTGACAAGAGTGATGAAAAAAAATTATGAAAAGATTAAAAAATACTGGAAAAGAAAAACTGGAGACTCGCGTGGTTATTCGTGATAATGCGAAATGATCAAAGGTCAGAAGAGTAAATACTTGAGCAATTAAGGCGGCGCGCCGTTGCTCTGGCGTTGAAGATCATCAATTTTCCAAGAAGGGGCGGCAATTACCCGGCCCGCGGGGCATTAATTATGTCGCCTGGGATGAGCGTCCAAGTGAAGTCGTCGTACAATCATTGCACTACTAGTGCGTTTAAATTCATGAAAGACAAGCCAGAGATTACCAAACGCAGATGTACAATTTTTCTCGTAACTAAAACGAACATGATAGAAAACATTCTACATTAAGAGAAATCTCTTACTTTAATCCAATGGAGTTCATCTGCATTAAATAAGGATTTACTCTCCGCATTGAATAATTGCTTTATTGCAGATTTTTTTACTCCTGCTCCTTGTTGGAGTCAATTAAAAGGGCAATTCGGGAAAAATGGGTTGAAATGGGAATTTTTATGAAATAGCTTGAGATGAAATTTTTTTAATGATGCTATTGAAAAGCTGAGAAAATTTCTACTAGTTGATTTGTTTGGAGAACAAAATTCAGTAAATTCAACAACTTTTCCAACCATTTCAAAAAAATATTTGCTGAAGATCAATAGAACAAACTTTTGATAGCTTTCACCGAGTTTTTTCCTCAGTGCGCTAAATTAGGATTTCTTCAAATGAAAAATCCAAATATTAAAAAGGCGTAAGTCCAAGGTGTAGCCTGGAGGATAAAAAAAATGAAGCGACGTGAGTGCGGAGCTACGTCTCTTGCACTTCAACATTAGCAATTACGTCACTTTGTTATTCTAATTTTTATAAAAATTCGAATAACAAAGTGACGTAATTGCCCAAATAACATGGAATAACATGTCGAGGACATTATAAAAATCATTTCAGTGTGATTTTAGGAGATAAGCTTCTGTCGTTCCAGAACTGAGCGTTTTTGGGCCTTACGTCACTTTCTTCACAAGGCGGCAAAATGAAGATCAACTGAGTAAAGAATTAAAGATGAGGCTTCAAATGTAAATTTACTCCTTAATTGTAAATCGGTAACACGCGCTACCGCTTCACCTTCCACGAATTCATGGTCTAAAGATAAATAGTTACTGCGTTTCTCTTAGGCTTTTCTCGTGTATAAAAGGTAGCCCTCAGAGGGACGTTAATGAGTATGCAACAAGCTTCTTAACTTCATCCACGATCTCGAGAAAACGAATAGTCAGTGTATATTTTTTTATTCTCTGGCTAGCGTTTTATTCTAAAATATTTTTTTTTCCACTATTTTTTTCCTAATTAAGATGTAGCCAGGTTGTCCATTACGTAAAATTCTCATCTTGATTTACCGTTCACGTTCCTACGATTGGCCTCCACGTTGTCCATTTCTTCTTTACTCAGTATCCCAAGTGAATTAGAGTCAAGGAGGATACGATTTTGTCCCTATATTCTATCTTCATTCTAAAAGTTCCTCTTCACTGGCGGTCGTCGTCCGATTCGATGCACAATGTCGACTATACAACTGCGCGAATGCCAGTTTAAAAGGAAATGAAAAAAGTAAATAACAAAAAAAAATAAAGAAAGAAGGGAAAAGTTCCTTTGCGCAGAATGCAATGCAAATTTTATACGAATCGGTTACGGACGCTTTCTGCGCACAAGACTCTTCGAATGTTAACCCTCCTTTGGAAAAGTACGTCCTATTGGCATTTGAATATCTTTTGATAGCCAACACGCCGAGACAACCAAGGTCGAAAGGGCGTACTATGTATTTGGTTCCGTGTGTCGTGAATTCTTTGAATGTTTCCAATTTCCAACGGATGGAATTTCTTTCTCTTCAACCTCTGAGAATGTCAAATGAATTCACTGATTATTTTTTTTTCTTTCAATTTACTTTTCCTTTCTTTAACTGCAATTCAACTAATTAAATGGAGAGAATGAAGGGGAGATTTTCAGGGAGACTTCATTAATTAACTAAGCTCCACGATATCAAGTGGTCATCATGGGATTTTGTTGATTAAGGCAGTAGTGAAGAGAACAGAATAAGTTGACCTTTTTTCTAATTATTTTTTGAGAATAGCTTGGAAAATGAGGAAGATAGAACGATTTTTCCCACATTATTTTTAAGTAGCTCTTGAAATTCTCTATAACTATGATGAGGGCAAAAAAGACGTATCCCCATTATTTTTCGAGATATTATCAAAGAACTAATCAAGAAGAAAGACGGTATTTTTCTCCAATTTGAACTCCAGCAACCTGCTCTTGTCCAGATGTTTCCTTCAAAATCAGCATTTTTTTCCAATTTGGGATTTTCCACAATTTTCACAAGAATTATTTTGAATTATTATTTTCAATAATTCAGAATAGCAGAATAACTTCATTTTTTTAATTTTTTGGTTGGAAATATGAGGGTAATGGAAATACACCCTTTTTACCCTAATTCTTTTTTCGTAACTTTCGCAATTCTTTGCAAAAAAGCATTAGAACCAAATGGCGTATGTCCTTTCTTGGAAATTGATCACAAATTATCACAGAAATAAGTCGATTTTTTCTGTTTTATCTCTTCACCACTGAATTCATATCATCGCCTAAGTAACAAAGTGGCGTAAGTGCCAAAAGCGCTAAATTCTGTTGTGAAAGAGGCGTATTTCGGAAAATGACGCTAAAATGTTTTTTTCATGGTGTCCTGGACGTTATTTGGGTAACTGAAAATCAAAATAATAAAGTGGCGTAATTGCTAATGCTAAAATGGAATAAACATATCTCCGCATTTACGTGACTTGGTTTTTCCAATTTTCCACGTTGCGTCTTCGACTTACATCACTTTTTTTCCGGAGATTTATTTGAAAAATCCCAATTTTGCACTTACGTCTTTTTGTTCTCATGATTCCTTCATCTGATATCAGAATATTTGAAGTTACGTCTTTTTACTTTTTGGAATTTCCGATCTAAATTATGGGACTTACGTCTCTTTGTTCTTATAGTTTTTTCATCGAATTATTTTTTTGGGACTGATGCCTCTTTGTTATTATAAATTCAAAATAATAAATTAGGAAATAATATAATTCAAAATAATGAAAAGAACATGTTGATTCGGTCTTTTGGCTTACCTGTAGAATTGGGATTCACCGACTCATCCTAGTTCACGAGTTCACCCCTGATTTAAATTCCTCATTGCATTACATTTTCTTCAGAACAATTGACTAATCGTTATTGGAAATCACTCGTTCTTGGAACGAAAAAGGCCACATTGATTATATAATTTGGTGCCCCTAATGATAGGACACAACACGAGTAAATGAAATCGATTTTTTTATATTTGTCTCTTAATATTCTGTTGACTAATTCAATAATTTGGTATTTGCCATGCTGTTATCATGTGATAGTTTGATAATTTGCCGAGAAATCAATAATTCTTTCAGTCCAACGTGAAAGAATCGAACGCAAGAATCATTTATTTATTCCCTGATGCATAAATATCCTTGATGAAAAACATTAGAGACAATATTAGAGTGCGATTTTTCCACGGAATCCATTATTTTTGATGAGTTATATATATAGGGGAGACCGGGGCAAAATGAGGTACCCCAAAAATTTAGATTTTTTTTTTTCAAAATTATTTTCCAATGCCCCAAAATGAATTCAAAAAATATTTTTAGCTCAAACGAATGTTTTTTTTTCACGAATTTTGGAAGAACATTGGCAATAGAAATATTTCAAAAGTTAAAATTCAATTTATTCATATGAATGCCCTCAGAATATTTACAATTTCTGAACTTTCACCATTGAAACTCTTAGTAATTTTATATTTTAAAATTAATTAACGAATGATCATCACTTTTCAATAGTATGTTCTTTGGAATTAAACTGCTAATGTTATCCTTAACTTCAAGCTAACAATAAATAACGATTGATCAATAAAAATTTTTTTTTTTTAATGTTCACTATAGGTACAGTATAACTATTCACGATAATCGCAAATGAATTGCGTGTCGTCCTCTGAAACACCAGTACATGAGTTGTGAGCCCATTCTCCAAAACTTTTGGCTGCTGCTTTATATCCCATTAGTTTATCATAAACAGCTTTGATGGCATTAGCCATTGAAATTTCGTCCCAGCTTGGTCTGTCAGTTTTTCGTTTGTAATGACGCACTATACTTTATCAATTTTATTGCAACAACAAACAATTTTTTCAACAGTTGGCACCGTCATGTAAAGAACTTCATTTGTCAACAAAAACTTGTCAGTTAGAAAATTGAATTTACAAATCAGGCGCGAACACAGCGCCATCGGCGGTGAAGACAGACAGTAAACGTGCATATCAACGCCAAATTTGAATCTTAAAAAATTGATCATAATAAAAAAAAAATTAAAAATTTAAGGGTACCCAATTCTGCCCCGTCAACAGAGTTTTTTTGTCATAGCAATTAGAAATTTTTCTCATTTACTTCAATATGAATGAAAAAAAGCATTTTTATCGTATTTGAGCTTTGAAAAGCCGAAATGTGCTTCAAGTACCCCATTTTGCCCCGGTCTCCCCTATATATATATATATATATATATTTTTTCTTTTTTATTCCCTCGTTTCATTGATACTACCTATTAAGGTTGCATACCCTCCAACTGCCTCGCCATCTCCCTCTCCATATATATTTTTAAAATAAATAATAATCATTCATTGTGGCTCCTATTAGTACATTACGTGAGGAATTTATTTCACTCGTAAACACTCATTACGATTTTCTTGCACCAAATTATATAATATTATATAACACTTCAAATATCTTCAACTGCAAAGAAATTCAAGGAATTCAATTTTCTCACATTCTCAACTTCAAGAACAAAGTAAAGGCTTCAAGTGATGAGCGAATTGCTAATAATTGGAAAGCGAATAGGGACCGTACAGAAAATACTAATTTATCACTTGTGTGAGTGAAATCTGTGTATGTACAATATTTGCAGAGTCCTCTGTTGGAAAGTATTTTTATGATTAAAAGTAAAGAAATCATTTTCTTATTCTCTTGACTCTTTTCTTCATACGCCCTTCTTATTCTTAGCTAGTTTTATAGCACTCGAAATTCTCCACAAAAAAGGAAGAGGATGAAAACTGCATATCTCCTTTAGTTTCCGAGACATTTGATTGAGAAAGATTAAAAAGAAAGTCGATTCATCCTGTTGTACTTCTTCATTACAGATTTTTTTTCATTTTCGAGTGTAATTTTGTAGTATTGTTCGAGCTCTATTATTCGTATTTAAACTGTGCCTCTTATTCACCTTCTTTTTCACTAGTATGTTACATAACAAAGGGCTGAATCTCGGCCAGTGTATATAAAAAATATATTCTTAATATACACTCAAACAAATAAATAAAAATAGTGCTAGTCACTGATTTTATGAATGAATTTTAGATCTTTTGAACATTGTCGACAGATTCAGAACGATTCCATCCATTGCAGAAGAATAAAAAAAAAGGCAAAACAATGAACGAATAAAGAAACCATTCAGAACGAGAGAATTAAACAAAAAGAGAACAAAGAAGTCTGAAGGGCTTATATCGACGTCGAAGTAAGGACACTTCTATGCAGGCTTGCTGTCATCGAAGATAACTTACGACACTGAATGGGTAAATGGCTGTTGAACGTAGACATGAAGATGGGCCTCCAATGCTATTCACTTGTTGCTGATTTAATAGATTCGTTCCGATAGCAGGCACGCGTGTCATTGCGCTTGGATGGTGATGTGTCATTGCCATCGTAACAAAAAACAGTATCTGAGAAGGAAAGAAAAAAAGTAATGAAAAAGGCGAAAAAAAAATATTAAAGAATAAATGATAAAGGACAGAAGTCAATTGGTATGTTATAAAGGACATTTGAAAACAATAAAATCAACTTAATTGGATGTGAATTGAATTAACAAAATCAACTTCCCACGAGTTGATGCCATTGGCCCCTTGGTGTGTATCTTTGCTCATTGAGCACGTCCTTTTCCTGTCCAGTCAACTTACACATACATCTTATCCCTGTAGATTACATTCTCATTTCAGCCAATCTAAACTCGCCTCAGCCACAATTTTTCTCACATTTTCTCTATCTTCTACAAGAGCAGCCAACATCACCATCTTCTCTGTGGCCCGAGTGTTAATGAAACGTCACTCGTCGCGTCACTTAGCGTCTCAGAGGTGGAACACACACCCAGCCAGTGCGAGACTAACCGTCTTGAGATGTTTCAGTCTTCCTCTCTCTCTCTATCTCTCTTTCTGTCTGGAGGCAAAAGCCCAGATTGTGCACTACTCTTTGCCACTGCGCTATTTGGCGAAGGTCAGGGACTCCAAAAGCAAGTGACTGAAATAACTTGATTGTCTTGGGACACTGGGACGACGCAGATGCTTCATCATTATGATATAAACAAGAAGTCATTCACACAATTCATTGGGGATTGGGTTTTTTTGTTCAAAATGAAATTATTATGATTTAAATTCTGAATGATTCATCATTTAGCATGGAAGTATATGATTGATGAATAATTTCTATTAGTAGCAATTCAGTGACGCGGCAATGTTGTGTATTTCATGAAGAATTATAATTTGAGGGAATGACGAATACTGCCGCTAGTTTTACACAATGGAAATCCCAAGACTTTGTGATTATTTCTATTAGAAATCAGCTTTTCTTCCGATCTTTTATTGCAAATATCTCCTAAATCAATAGAGATACGCTCTTTTAGTTCTAAGCCTTCTTGTAGCTCTATATAGTTATTTCCATATTTATCAAAAAATTTTGAAAGTGCAAGGGTCAGAATTTCAAACTGAATTTGAAATAAAATAGGACAGAACCAAGTTGTTGGAATTAGTTATTTTGAAGATTAAGGATGTATGAGCGTATACGTTTTATTATAGTAGAAGCTTTCGAATTGAGGTATTAAAATTTTTCTATAGTTAGATTTTCCTTCGAAGAATTGAACTGTAAGAAGTCCGAAGTTGGCAACCCTTCATGTTTTGGATAACAAAATTATTGAAAATTCACATGAGGAACATGGGCTCTTATGGAGCAACGAAGGTTGTGATCATAAAAATTAATGAATGTCAAATTTTCAAGGTCCCGTAGTACAGAGAACGAATATTCATAAGAAAGATGGATGTTACAGGGTGGCGACTGAAAACTAATTTCAAAATTCCCTGACTTTTCCATGACGTTTCCCTGACTAAAAATAGAAATTCCAGGACGTACAAAAAAAACTATAATTTAAATATCGGGGAAGGTGGGGCAATACGGACATAAGGGGTAAAATGGACACTTTTGATTTTTTATGCATATATTATGAAAAAATCCTTAAATGAATGAAAATATTGGAGATGGATTTTTTTAAACTGATTCCATCGGAAAGCTGAGAAAATGTTAGTCGAGAAATATGTGTCAGAATTGATTTTTTTCAATTTTTTGAGAATTCGATATTTTTTGTCATTTTTGAGGGGTAAAAAGCCCTTTGATTTTCGAACAAATTCAGTTTTTTGGGAATATCTCTGGTTCTATTGGTCGTAGCGACCTGGGACCAATCTCATAGGAAAGGTTAGATCATTCCCCATCGATTTGTGGGGTTTTGAATTTGAGAATATCGATTTTTCGGATAGTTATGGGAACTTCCGTGAAAAATTATGATCATCGGTTTTTGTTCCATAACTATCTGAAAAATCGATATTTTCATATTCAGAACCTCATAAATTGATGGCAAATGATCTCACTGTTCATTTCAAATCGGTTCCAGGTCGCTACGACCAATAGAACCAGAGATATTCCCAAAAAACTGAATTTGCTCAAAAATCGAAAGGCTCTTACCCCTCAAAAATGCCAGAAAAAATCGAATTCTCAAAAAATTAAGAAAAAATTGATTCTGGCACATGTTCCTCGACTCAAATTCCCTCAGCTTCCCGATGAAATAATTAAAAATAATCAATTTACAATATTTCTATTACAATGTCCATTTTGCCTCACGTTTCCCTACGTTAAAATTCTTAGTTATTCTTGAAAACAATTTTTTTAAATAGAATTTTACAATAATCTCCGAAATTGCGTTAAATTTTCATAATTGTGATTTTTTGTGAACCCTTTTGCAGATTTCAAACTGATTGAAAAGTTCAATTTTTCGATTAAATATCTATCAATCTTAAAAATATGGAGATAATAAAAAATAAACTGTGAATTTCCCTGACTAACATTAAAATTCCCTGACTTTTCCAGGTTTTCCAGGTCGATCGCCACCCTGAATGTTATTGTAATTCTGCGATATTTAAAAAATACTATGTATCAATTCATCCTGAAGAGAAACATAGAATTGAAATTCGAATTACTTCATCTAATCATTTATTTCTCTCCATGATTGGCCAGATTAACAGTACACGTCATGTGGTCATTTCCTCTAGTTCATCCCGCAATCGTTCGACCTCATCCCCACCCATCAAAATTCACAGTTTCTCCACGCTCTTGCTCATACATCCTTCATAATATTTTTCCAATTATACCGATTAGGCCGCGTGATTTACACGACAGCGCTTCCAGTGGGCCTGTGACTTACAGGTGTTGTCATACATGTATGTATACACGTGCAGACACACAGCTATATTTATTGGAAAAACGTATTGAATATCCCAAAATAAAAAAAAGTCTTCTTTGTGAAGAATTTGAAGAGCTGCAGAAAAGTATTTTGGCAAAATCATTTGATCTCACTTTGTTCCCAAGTTATTCAGAATCTTCACTACTGAATTGTGATCGAAATCTGTGCATATCACTTGCGAATAGAAAACAAAAAATATTCCTAATGCAATGTGAAAGGGACTTCACTAAGATAAGAATGCCTGAATGATTTTATGAAAGAATGAAATTTGCCCATGAAAATGGTGTTAATTGAGTTGGCACTTGTGCATTATGCAGTTCAGAGTGAATGATGAATGCGTCGATTGAGCCTCGGGGGTCTGATGACCGATAACCCGATGTATCATCTTTCCCCTTTCGCATCGCAGTAAATTGGGCTAATGCAACCGTATCCATGCACTTTGAGTGCTGGAGGAGATGTAGGAGGGAGAATTGACGAAGCATACACACAAGTAGTCTCCATCGACAATTGCACGTATGAGCATGTGTATGTGTTTATGTCTTGCGAGGAGATGCTGCTTCACTTCCATTGAATGTTCTCACGGTCGAGTTTATGCGCACCGTTATGGACCCATGTTTAAGAACGATCGATCCAATGCGATTTATCCCTCCGATCACTACGTCCACATCTGTTCTCATATATTTCCGCGATACCGAATCCATGATACAATATACTTGACCCAATTGTTATTTTTCTCTCTCTCTCTCTTCTCATCATCTTCTTCATCTGTGCTTCAACGGAGGATTGAAAATCGCTGATTTCATATCTTCACACTGGTATATTTAACCGATGCTCAACTCACTCATTTCTTGTATTTTACAGTTAGATAAGCATCACCCATCAGAAATGTACGATCTTGAATTGAAGAGGAAGTTCAATCGAACAAAATCATAATCTCATCTGTTGCCATTAGTCCTTTGAACTTTACGGGAGTTGAAGGCTATCTAACTTTCTGTTATTCACTAGTTGCTAACGTTGAAACTAAATCACCCCAACAGTATTGAGAATTATTTTGATTGCACTACTTGAGTAGTTAGTGGCGCGTGTCCACTGAAGAGTCCCATTGCACTATTGGTGGAGCATCTACAGTTTAGGGGCATGCTGTTCCTCGCATTTTTCATTTCCTTCATTCTTTCTTGGGACAGATTTAACTTGGAAGGTATATTCTGAGTAATCATAGCTCCCTTTGATTCGTTATTTTCACAATTTATTGAATTTTAGGTGAATTTATGGGTTTTTGGGAAAACGTATAGGAAAATCGTTCGAAATGCACGAAAATATTTAAGGCAGATTCTTCTTTGATGTTCTCTTCAATGTTCTGAATGGAAAGCTGAGATAATATACGCTAGGAAATCTATGTCAAAATTAATTCTGGATCATTTTTTCTACATTTGATTTGAGGGTGAAAGCTGATTTTTACAAGATGGCCCATAAGTAACTGGAATATCGATGATTTTCTGCCTTAACTACTTGAGTCAATAGAATATAATCTCACCTTCTATTTAAGACCGGCCCACAGCCAGTACGCCGAAAAAGTTGAATTTTTCAAAAAATAAATTCTAACACATGTTTTCTACTGAAAATTCTCTCAAGTTTCCAAGGGAATTGTTAAAAAAAAATCGATCCTAAGCTGCTTCATTAGAAATTCCATTTTACTCCTCTTTCTCATGTATGTATATCAAACAATTCCATAAATCTAACAGAAATGAATGATCAAAAGAAATGAATGTGGACACCTGGCCCTCAGACATTTGAGAACGAATAAAAATTCCTCAACTACCGAAAAATGAGACTGAAAGACGAAGATTTTTGCACGAGCAGGTGAAGCCCAGTATTCGCATGTTTAGTGCATCTGGAGTGCTGGCATGTGTATAGAACACCTGTCTCAGCTTACTCTTTTAAAACCCCTCTGAGGACAAAGAAATCTATCCCTATGTAACTAAACACCGAGGGCTGTTCAAAAAAAAGTTACTACATAATAATTGAAAATTCCATTCGACATGGAAAATACACTTGTCCAAGATTATCAAATTGAGTTAGTTCATCCGATTTTGAGTCATCGAATGATTGGCTTCAAAATTGGTGGAGTAACTCATTGTGTTATTTCTGTTTTTTATATGGAATTCTGAATTTTTTACCTGACCGTTAATGAGATATTCTATTCCGAAGTTTCAACTTTTAACGCAGAGTAAATGCCAGAACCTCAAAAATCAATCAAATTCG
The DNA here is from genome assembly GCA_963942555.1 of Aleiodes leptofemur. NCBI lineage: Eukaryota > Metazoa > Arthropoda > Insecta > Hymenoptera > Braconidae > Aleiodes > Aleiodes leptofemur. The sequence goes on from OZ012609.1 coordinate 15,586,675, forward strand.
GTAGGTTTTCTATTGTTTTCAAATCCAGTGGAATGATTTCAACAGAAAAACTATATGGATTTTTTCAGCATTTTGGAGAAATGTGAAATCAATGCAGATTTTTTCGACACAGATGTTCTTAATTTCATTTCGAAGACAGGAAAATTTGGTAGAGTCTACAATTGAGGAGACAATCAGCTAGCTGCTGCTCAGACATGATTGGCTGCTTCGTTCGACATAGCTGTGTGTGTGCTCTATCGTCCTAAATGTGCAATGAATGTTCACATATGTGTGTATAAATACGAGAGTTTCCTGAAAAATTCTATAATTTTCTTTAAATTCCTAATTCGATACCAAATTTCGTACTCCAATATCGAATAAATGAATTTATGATATATCAGAATGAAAATTGATATGTAATACATGCACCAAGAACCCTCTCCATAGGAGGCTCATTGCCTCAATTTTTATACATCTTCTTCGGATAGAACTACCTTAAGGTAACTTTCATAGTTCATAATTCAATAGGCAAAGATGTAAGACTGTGCAAATATATTATTTTATTATTTCACTATTCAAAAGATAAGTAAAATATCTTAGCAACTGTGTGAGATAGGGTAAACCCGCCCTGTCTCGCTTAGTTTCCGGAATATTCGAAAAAAAACAATGAGAAAAATCGAATTATCCTTTTTAGTACCTTTTCCCCACCGATTTCGTTTTTTCAAAATATCTCGGAAACTAAGCTAAACAGCGCGATTTCGCCCCAATCCTTCTTCGTAGCTCGTGAAATTATTGATAAAAAAGGTTCCGTACAAAAGGGCGTAACTCCATTAGTTTCCGAGATATTCTTCTGGAAATGATTAAAAAGATAAGTCAAGTTGTTTTACCTCTTCTCAACTGAATTTTTCTTACCATTGTGAGTATTCACCTGGCAAACCTTCGCCCGCAGCTTACCTCGGCTATATCGCATCAGCCATAAAGCTCCAATGTCTACGTCTATACCATAAAAACATATATACATATATAAACGCACCCTGGAGTCTTGGCACTTTATATCGCCGTATGGCATCGACAATTTTTCCAGACACTTGAACGTCGTCTACGTCGCTGGACCGATCTTGTGCGTTAATTACAACCACCGAGTAATACTTTTATCCCAACTTCTTTTGAAATAAAGTAAAAAAAATGTATATAAAAGGGGAGAGGCAATAGGGTACCCGAACGATTTACAGCACAGTCTCGAAGGCTATTTGTGAATTAATAGGCGGCGAATTGAAAAAAAAAAAAAGTAAAAGAAAAATTTTCCTCTGTTTGAAGTTACTACGAAATCGTTTCTTCAATCAAATTGCAATTATCATTCCACTCTAGAAAATAATACACAATGTTTTTAAAGTAGAGTATAATCGTTTTGTCTCACTTGGAAATATTTAACTTGTGGTATTTCATTTATTTTGCATGCAAGGAGCAGAGAGCAAGAGAGAAAGAAAGAGAGGGAGAGAGAGACAGAGAGAAGTTAGGTCTACTTAGGTACGAGCAACTGGGTGGCAGAGTTTATGCTTAAAGCGTAGCGCTATTCATTCCATTTGAAGTGTTCACTCACGTCATTTACGCTTAATTGTGAAAATAAGAGAGATGAAAGAAAAAAAGAGGGTTAGCTGATTATATCTTTTCAGAGTTACCAGTAGACCTTGTGTTGTATATTGCCTTTTGTTATAATACACTGGATGGATATTGTAAGTAGCTGTACTATTACACGTTTGAATTCTTTATTCATTATAATTTACATTAAAAGATATATATTGATACAATTTTTTTTGCACTACTCTGAATTCAGGGCAAATGAATTATTATGAAATTTTCCTCTTGTGAAGAAATAAAGATTCTAAAATCGTGAGGTTAACTCTGAGAGGAATATCTACAGAGAGATTTTATTCGTTAATTATTCCGTGTAGCTCTCGGTTTCGTTCCCGTAATTAAGGAATTCCACGGATTCAGAGGCATAGTCTATTATGTAACATTGGTACAGTTTGAGAGAGGTTCCCAGTTTAGTTTGCACATATGCATTTCAACTGGAAACACACACACACATACACAAATCACACACCTTTCTAATTTTTTATGGGACGTTTAAGATAATGTTACGGTGAATCTGCTTCATGAGTATAGGCCAATTAGGATATTGCTAATCGCTGGGTGCGAAATACTAGCTAATTGATCAGCCATCACTGACAGTATGATTACACTGGGGGAGTAATTCCGGATGAAATTGTGATACAACTTGGGAGGTTAGATACGTAAAATAGCGGTAGAGTATTGGATTATGTACAGTTAAAATTAGTACCTCTTTCGTTTCAATGTGAAGTTTCGTGTTCAACACGCGACGTTTCTTAGGCAAGAGAGAAGTTTACTTTACTCGTAGACAGGAGTTGCATTACTGGTACCAATTTACGAAATTGTAATTGCAGAAAATATGTTACATTGTATCTGTAATTGCTGATTATGCAGTAAATTTGCAGAAGAAGTATGTTGCCCTCTGATCCAGAATGAAGTTCACATTCCCATTGAATTTGCTTAACGTAAATTTTTCTTCAACTACAGCCTTTCATTTTCGTTTGAATCAATGTAATTTCTTAAATATTTAAATTTTCGAAAATACTTTGTAGTGTATAATTTTCTTGTTTAAAGATTCTCAATGTTTCATCATCACGCTATATATATTTTTGTGATGGGAACAAAATGCCAGATGCAGAGGAGGATAAGTTAATTTTTTTTTTGAATAATTTTTTTGAATATTTTGAAAACTAATGGAGATATGCCCTTTTTGTCCTGATTCATTCTTGTAGCTCTTGAAATTGTTCAACAAAAAGGATCAAGGTGAAATGGGTGTATCTCGTTTAGTTTCCCATTTCATCTCTCTGATATTGAATTTGTATGAACGGGTTCTTGAAAACAATTTCTCCTTTTTGAGCGGTTTTTTTTTTTTAGATTCTGGTTGACCTCGCGCATTCTATGGCGTCCTGACCTGACATTTAGCTAATGCGCAATTTGCCTCTTGTCACGAGGTCCCTTTGGCGTCGCAATACAACACTATAACACTGAACTAGACGTATATGGAACTTCTTATTGTGTGTGTGTGTGTTTGCACTACGAGGGTGTGCCACGGTCCCACGATGAGATTTTCCGGGTTTGCCATACTGCACGTGTGCAGAATCTCGTTCTCATTTAAAATCCTATTTTTAAAATTTATTTTTGTTAATTAACAGTTTTTGCTCAATTATTATTATCAATGAATTATTCTATAATTTCATCATATCCAAGTAAATTTGAGTTTCTTCCGTAGTTCAAGTATCACCTCGTGCTATAATAAATTAACAACTGAATGACTAGTTTTAGTACCGGGTGACACTTCCTGGTGTGCAATTCAGCACGGTCACCCACAAAGTCACGACCTATCAAAAGTCCTTTACACATGTGTACTCAACATGATATAGAAACTCATGCCTTTTCATTTGCAATTGTGTGAAGACCAAAAAAAAAAAAAGCTCTTTCATTTTTTCACTGTTTTCCTATTCTGACTCTTGAACTCTCACTACGATGAAAATGACTCTGGTTAAATGTTAGTGGAGCAGCCCCGTCAATAGTTGAGTGTTCTTAGTTTCGAGATGGGCGGTAACCAGTGTGTATTTGATTCACCATGATAAAAATCAAACTGCACATTGTGAAAGAGACAAAAGTGTGTGCCTCTCTAAAAACATTCACTTTTGAAATTGGACAATACGACAGCTGCAACTTATTGATAGGGAGTTTGAAAAGCCCTATTATTTGTGCTTTCACAATTTCATTGAAGAAGGAAAATAATGAAAAGGAGGAGGAAATTTGGGGGAGAAACTAATTCCGTAGCGAAAAGGTAAAATAGAATAAGCAATATTTTTTTTTTTTTTTTTTAATTTTTTTCTCATTTTTCTTCGAAACGATATCTTAGAAATTGAGGGATATAGGGGAGAGCGAGGCAAGACGGACCACCTAAGCCGGCTATTACTTCTTGTGGCTGCCAACCATCAAATCAGTCTACTTTTGTTCTATTTTGAACGAATCCACCGATACGAGTGCACAAACCGAAGCAAGTGGGAAGGGGCAGAATGGGTATTATCATTGAGTGAAGCACACGCTCCATAAGGAATAGGAGAGGATGGAGGGGGGGGGGGGGGGCATGATGGCTCTCTCGAAAATTTACTAAGAAAAATCGTTTCTCATCAAACCATGATACTTTTGACATATTCAGTGATTTTCGAGCGATTGCAATCATCTATATCGCAATAGACTTTATTCAGAATCTAAAAAATGTTATTTTTATAGCTCGTAATAAAACTTTTTTTTAATTTTTCAGAATAGATCAATTTCTTTTTTTTTTATTTTTCAAATTTATTAAGAAAAAACTATTTTCGTTACAATTTTTCGAGTGGTCTAGTATCCCCCGAATTCCGTGGAACAGTGTAAAAATTACTGAAAACATCATAAATATCATGATTTGCCAAAAGAATAAAAAAAAATTTGACCAAATTTTTTGACCATTTTTGAGGTGGTCCGTCTTGCCCCGCCCTCCCCTCAGCCCATTTCACTCTAATCCTTTTTTGTAGCTCTTGAAATATTGCGAATCATCAAAAAGATGAATTGATTTGTCCTGATGAAGAGAAAACGCAATGATACGTTGAAAACAAGTCTGGATTGTACACTTGGATATTTAATGAAGAAACTAAAGTGTAGTATATACAGAGGATTGAGGCGTTCAAATGTGCTGGATTCCGTGAAGAAAATCAGACGTCGAGGATCTCAGTCTTCGAGGAAACCACACCGCTTCAGCCGTTCAACTTAACTTCAGCAGTTCCCTTATCGCCTGACATAGCGCCATATAGCTTGAGGCAACACCGAGGAAACTCAAGGAAAAGAAAGAGATTTGTAAAAAAAAAGAAAAAAAAATATATATATATAGAAAAATAAAAGAGAACAAAATGAGGAGAGAAGATAGTATAAAAAAAATTTTCCTCGGGTAAATTTTACCTTCGCCTTCGAGAAAGCTCTCTTATTTCAAAGACTATTCGTTATTTTTTCACCATTCAAAGAACTCACCATTGGAGCCACGGCTCGCCTCAATCTTAATCGGGCACCCGACATACGCGATCGGTAATTACACGTTTCCAACTATATATAGAAGGAAAAATTTTTCTCAATGCTGCTATTACTGAGGTACTGAGGGGGATTCAAGAGATTTATAAGTATGATATTACGTGTCATATAGAGGTATCCTTTGATCGTACTTCAAGTAATTTATTAAGTGTACTAATACGAATCATTTCAGATATTAAGCTTTATCTTTACGTAATTCATTCAATTTTATTTCTCTAGACAGAAGGATTTAAAAGAATCATGATTCTGCAGATGTTACCAACCAGTTTCTGGTGTTTTCTAAATTTATCCCTTCAAATGCCATAGAGATAGATACATTATCTGCAAGGTTGGAAAGGATAAAATGAGAAGAGATAGAGGAAAGCCCTTACTTCACGTTACTTGTATTTATCAGAGTCTGGTTTACAGGAGATGAAACTTAATCATGGTATTCAATAACATTTCAAGGGAGATACATTTGCAAGGGCCCGCATCAGAGAGAAAGAGGCTCCATCGTCTGTTGTATCAGCCTCACCAGAGGGTTCATAAACATCGTAGGTAAAGAAGTCGTGAAGGAGTCTATTCGTACTGAGACCCACACTATGGGTGGAGGCAATTAAAATACCACTTGGCCATTATAATAGTTGAGTGTGATGGCTGCTGGAGAGGAGAGTAGAAGAAAGAGGAAAGGGGCCTACGTCCAAATGATGAATGCACTCAAGACATCTCCCAGGTGAATAGAGCCCAGCGTCTTGTTCAATTATGCAGATTGCCAACTTTATGTAATGCTTCATTAATTAATTGCAACTTCCGCTTTAAAAATTCAATAGAAAGTAAACCATACTCTTGTTGTATTATTTTGAATACATTTTATTCTGATTAATTGAATCAAGGAGTTTTGTTGGGAAATCGAAGTCATTGAGATTTTTATGAAAATTTTATGGCAGAGAGATTTTGTTATTCTGATTAGTTTTTGAAGATAATTGTTTTGAAAATAGTCGGTCAGTGCAGACCAACTATCCACATACTGATGCAGATTTTTTGGAAGAAATTCATCATTCCAGATAAATAATTAATGAATTATCAAAAAACTGAAGAATGATAGATCGAATATTGATAATTATTTGAGGAAAATTTGAGCCTTATCTTCTAATTTATTCTGGAAATATTGAATTAAATAATTTAAAAAATAATGAATTTTATGAAATTAATCTACTTGCTGATGCAAACGTCACATATACACGAAGAAAAAAAAATATGGAAATTTTTCTAAATGATTTTTAAAAATGTTACCATGCCGCTCCATAAACGGGATGCGATTTGCTTCTGAGCCGAAAAATTGCCATTCAAAGGAGGAGTTTTTATGAAACACGACCAAAACAATTCCCATGCTCCACATCATAATTTTTGCTTTTTATTTCTTAAAAAAATAGCCGTTTTACACTTGGCTTTGGATTGAAATATCTCGAAAACTACTCAAAAGTTATCGAGACATGCTGTGAATGAAATTTACAGGGAAGATGAAGGAATAAAATAAGCAAAACTCCGTTTTTCTACGACTTATAGCTATTAAGATATTAATTTTTTAGTGAAAAATTCAGAAAGGACGCCCGAGCACCCATTTATTTACTATCGGCCCTCGTCCATTGTTTCTGAACTACTCATTAAAAAATTGATATCTCGAAAACTACTGGTCGTGGAAAAACGGTGTTTTGCTTATTTTATTCGTTATTTTTCCCTCTAAATTTCATGCACAGCATATCTCGATAAATTTTGCATAGTTTTCGAGATATTTCAATCCAAAGCCAAATGTAAAATGACTAATGTACTAGGATTAATGGCTCATGTACCGAAAAGATTCGAAAGTACCCGACTATGCCCCTTCGTCTACCACATTATGAGGCTGGCATGGATAAAATCCGCAAGTAAAAGTGTAAAGATTCTGAGTGGCTACCTAAAGTTTCTAAGTGCCAGGAGAATTTGTCATTGGATGGATGGAGAATTTTTCTTCAATTCTCAAGGAAAAAGGCATTGGCTAATATTTTCATGATGCCGCTTCACAATTAATATAACACTTTTTCCTAAAAAGTAAATCGACCCATGCATTAATTCCTGACAAAAGGACATTTTTGCCATTTGTAGACTCATAAGGGGCATGTATTTTGCATCTGCTTTATGGAGCTGAGCATCATGATTTTCTCGAGAATTTTCTCTCCGTGTACAGCGTGTGACGCGCAATTTGAAATATAATGGGAAATCCGAGAGTGGGCAAGGTTGGGTCAATTAAACTAAACTCGAATTTGATACTTCAATGCTATCAACATCAAAACACGATGTATACTGACTCTAACAGCGTTGTCATGTCTAGTACCGTTTTTAAGAGTTTTTCAAAATATTAAATAATGAATGATCAAAATAATTCGTGCGTGGCCATGAATTATAAAAATAGAATAAAATATTGAATAAAAAAATCGGATTATACTTCTTATATCGGTACTTCTTTCACGATCAACAATTGGAACACTGCAGGAGAATGATAGATCCCCCTTGTAACTCACCTCTCCTTACAATCAGTACTGAAACTCCGTAAAAAATAAGAAATTATTAAATTTTCACCGATTTTCTTTGGAAAATATCGTGGAAAGTAATGGAAATACGCCGTTTTCATACGAAGCCTTTTTGTTCAGACTTTGAAGAGATGAAATAAAAAGTTTAAGCAAAAAGAACATATCTTCATTAGTTATCAAGATATTCTCGAAAAATCGTCTTATTCTGTCTATTTTTCTTACTCCTCGGTTCTTGAGAATATCTTGGAAAATAAGCGAGATGGAGCGATTCTGTTCTCATCTATTTTTCGGGCTTTTGAAATTTCCTACGAAAAATGATTGAGTCAAAAAGAGCGTATCTCCATTAGTTTTCGAAATATTTTCAAGAAAGCTTCTTCACCTCTTTACTACTGAATTAAATATCTAAACTTCACAAAAGCACATGAATAAGACACAGTTTTTTTTCTTCCTTTCCTCAACACTTATTCTGAACAATGTAATGAAATTCTCACAGTGATTCATTTTATGATTCTTCACTGATAAAAAGAATAAAACGTTTTGTTGAATATTTAAAAAATTACATTCAGCTAATTCCCATGACATCCTTGAATTTTTCATCGTGTATAAAATACTTGAGTGAAAAAAGAATTTAGCGTTATAAAAAATAAAACCTTGACGCACATGTGAAGATAATTTCATACGTGCTTATTGTCGATTATTCGGCTTACCGACAATTATACAAGAATACGTAAATGCGATTTGACCCATGAATTCATTTTACACTAATGCATATCCCTCTTTTTGCATCGTTTCGCTCTGAAATCCTTTTAAAGTACTCGTATAATTCCTTCTTGCTGTATGGACTGTTATCCCCTTGGATAAAAGGAAAAAAATGGATACGAAGAAAGAGAAAGAGAAAGATTGAATGAGAAGAGATGGAGAATGAGAGAAAAAAAATAAAATGAGTGAAGTAAGGGACGAAGAGATATAAAGGAAGAGGGGCCCGTCCCCATGTCGTCTAAGGTCGACACGAAGGTCGATTATCGTACGCTTACCTCTTTGGTATATGCTACAACCACCACGAAGAAATGACAGAGAGGTCAAGTGCCCCGTAGGCGTTCCGGGAATCCTCCACTTCTTCTCATGATCCTCACTCACCCCCTCATCACTGCAGTGAGAAGGAAATGAAAGAATGAAACAGAGGAAAAAAAAAATATTGGAAACTTGTATCGTATCGTATCGATCGCCTTCTTCCTTCTCGCCCTCATCTTCATCATGAGTGTTTCTCTGCTGATGCCGTATCCTGATATCAGCCCTTGTGCACTTGTGACCAACGGTAATTTATATTACCATTGTTGTTTGTGTCGAATTGATCGACGTCTTTATGCACAATTAAAATGTGTATTGGACATTCATGAGGTAACTCTGCAAGACATCGTATCGATTCATCAGAACTGAAGTTTTATTATAGTATCTGAACAAAAGTTTTTGATTATTGCTTTCTTGGGGGTAGTGACTCATTAAAAATAGATTGAAGTAATGATGCTACAGAATCTTTATAGGGACGTCATTTTCTTGCGGAAATATCTTGGAAACTGAGCGTAATTGAGAGATCTTGCCCCAATCTTCTTTCGACGAAAGGGTGCATCTCCAATAGTTTCCGGAATATATTCAGAAAACTATTGGTAGAAAAATCAACTTATCTGGGTTGATCTTTTCCGAAAAGCAGTAGAATTCCCTTAAATCTGACGAGTCGAGTCAGGACCATTCCCTGAATCTGATAAATTCTTTTGTCTCCACTACATCACACTCATATCTGAAATGTGTTGGTTTGTGCAAGTGTGCGCAATCAGATGCGCAGTGAACATAGGTATGCTTTAAAAATGTTAGTGCGGACTAATAAGCTTCTTTTTGATTGGTTGTCCTGACAATCATAATAAATCTTAGTGGGGGACAGGATCGTCCAATATAAAGCGAGAATTCAGTCAGATGAAGAGCACGGTTAGATTTACGGGAGTCCAATCCAGGGGAATTCCATTGTCAAGATACTTCGACCTAAAGGGAATAGATTTGAGGTATTTCGAGCGCGAAATCACTTTAATAAGGATTTTTTTTGGAGTAGGCTCATAATGGAGATAAAAAAAAATAAAAAATATTTTTTATGTCCCGAAAATTAACTTGCCCGTCTAGAAACAGAGCTATCGGCCCTCAAAATTTGCCCTTTTCTCGATTCGATAACATGGAAATTTGTCAATTTATTCATATTTTTTCCAATAACTTCTTCAATGTGATAAGGATTTCAATGAAGAAAATCCCAGTGATAGTGCCATTTATTCGAAATATTTACGAAAGAAAAAAAAGTGATTTGGCCATTTAGTATACGAGAAAAAAAATGTTGAAATATGAAAAATTGGAAAAAAGATACATACACAAGCGCAGGCTCGTGCATACACACACGCAAGCCCGTGTATTTGTATATCCATACACACTGCGTTTGAGTGTATTACGCCAGGGACGTCTCTGAATTTTATTGAGTGAAAAAATTAAAAAAAGAAAAAATATTGACAAATCTACATATTTAGTTTATTTTATGGATTTTACCGTGAAAATAAATGTTAAACAACATGTTTCTCTAAATAAAAGAACCTGTTGATCAATTTAATAACATAATATGGACCATGCTTCTTTTGTCCCCATTGTACCCTTGCTAGATACGAGGTAGGGCGCTCGAAATACCTTAATTCAATCGAAGATTGCAACAACTTATAGAACGATTGTGTCCACTTGAATGAGTAAAGTTGACTGAACCTCCGCATGATTAACAAGACCACATTAAGTCAAACAACTCATCATCCATTTACATCTCTTCGCGATCCAAATGACGTTGTGGATTGTGGGAAAATCAACTCAAGGATAAAGAGTTCGGTCTTAATAAGAAAAATAAAAGCAATTCACAATTCAAACCTCATAACACACACGATGAGAAAAGAGATGGAGAATCTCTGTGGATTTTTGCTTCAACTAGAAAGAAGATCCGTGGGTTTTATATGTTGACCATTGGAGTCGCAGAAGAAGACTGTCATGTGATTTACGCAGTCATTTGTCATCATTACGCGTATAGTACTGGATGGTAACATGCAACCACATGAGTGGAGACCGCCTCGGTTGCAAACCTGGTACTTTTAATCAGCAGTTTACATTTAGACTTGATTTTTTTTCCTTTGTTCCTTAATGCTACTTTATCCAAATATCCTTTCAACTCAAACTAATTATTAGAATTTCAGAATGGACAATGTACTTGTGCCTGCCAGTCTCAATAACACATGTAAATGTTAAAACTGTGAAACTCAACATTAATTTCATCATTTGATTCTTCAACATTCACATTCACAGAAATTTGGTTAATGGAATTTTATTTTTCGAACTTCTTATTCTCAATTTTTTTCTTATTCTTCTTCATCACTATTATTTGGGCATAACTAATCAACAGTTGAATCCCTGCAAACTTCCAAGAGTGATATACTTACAGTTGTTGATTTTGATTTTTTCTGGGAATAGATAACTAATTGTATTTATGATATTTAGTTTGGTTGAGGTCTGGGACATTTGAGTGAATGTTATTTGTGTGTTAATTGTGTTCATAATCAACAAAAAAAAATTAAGAATTTCTAGAGAGAAGAAATTTCGGGGAAATTCAGAAATGCCAAAGCGAGTTCCGAACCCACGACCTTTGGATAAGCGGTTTGTGACTCCAGCAACTGAGCTGCCGGGAGTTCTCATACATTGTAATTAAATCTCAATGCTCATAATTTCATCTTCACCTGTATTCCTCAGGCTACTTGAAGTAAATTAAGAATTTCAGAGAAAAGAAATTTGAAAAAAATCAGAAATGTCCAAATGGAGTTTGAACCCGAGATCTTCGGATTACCGGTTCGCTACTCTGCCAACTTTTTTTTGTAACGAATGCATCCATCAGCTTGTTCTTTTAAATATTCTTCCTTATTGGCTAACGCACTCGAGCAAGGTCATCTTAAATACTAAATTTTACATTTGGATCAACGGCCTAGACACTTGAAATCACAGATCTTATTTTTGATTATTTAGAGTTGATGTAGATAAAAAAAATTGGTAATTGTGTATAATAGAGCCCATAATAAAATTAATTTAATTTAATCAAAAATTGCCTCAGGAAGGGAGGTGGCGAAAATGATGTAATATATCTTGGTCAAAAATTTGAAGGGAAATATAGGAACTCGCAATCTGACATTTAATCAGAGGGTCGTGAGTTCAAATCTCGCTTGCGCATATCATATTTTTTTCCGAAGATTTGACTTTGATAATTATTCAAATTTTATGGGCGCTATTCTGCACAAATACCAAAAAATTTCACTTTAATTTTATATTAATTCTTTGAACTTGAGTTTAAACACTCCATATCCCAACGTTACGGTTACGTGTTTGTAGCTTGAAAAATATGGTATTGAAAAAAAAGCAATCTACTCTACCAAGTATTCAAGCGGGATAACCAGTCCCATAGTTCCCAAAAAAATTTCAATCCTCATAATTTCATCTACGCTTATCTTGCTTAGGTTAATTAAAGTGAATTAAGATTCATACAAGTATTATTGTTTGTGTTGAATTCGTGTGTTGTTTTCATTTGTATTATTTGGACATGTATCCCGCACTTGCTAATAGTTACTCCAAAGAATTTAAATGTTACGCGGATATTCGTTTCAAGTCGAAATATTTCTACTCATGCTGCTTACGATTTCCCTAGCCGGATACCAATTATGCTAATTTTGACCATTGGATTTTATAAATTTATGAAGTTGCATGGTCAATGTGAATCTGAAGTGCGGCCACTTAGCCACGCATACGAATTACCATCATTTTCCAACACAAGACCCAGTATATGTAACCACTGATTCTTCAAGAACATCTAATAATACACATACATACCTAGGAAATGACTCGGGAGTAGATTTTGTGTGACAACTGACTGGTTACTACTTGAACCAACTAGATACTTATTGCAGGATTTTAGCATTCTTCTCTGCTCATGGAAAATAAAAATGCCTCAATTTAATTAATCTGCAGATAAAGTGGTATATTATGCGACCATAACTCCTGAAGAATAGAGAGTTGACATAGTGATAAAGTATGATATGAAAAAAATTCATATTGAGATTTTCCCGGAATTGAATAAAGAGTAATTGTTCATATTTTTTTTTTATTATCATTCATTTCAATAAGAACGGGAAGTTATCACTTTCAATGCTTTGAAGAGTTCCTTGTAACGCATCTACTCGATTTATTGGTGATTCAAAGAATCGTTTCATTCTGAAATAATTGAATGATCATTTTTCGTGAAGGAAGAAGAACACACATCACGCGACCACACATGAGGAAAATCAAGTGTTGACTCATTTCCGTTCTACTGTCTACACCTGACAGTTGTCTATTCAAATAAAAATTATTTCCGGTGCAGCCAGAAAACACACAACCACCTCTATTTTTTTTCTTGAACATTCTAATTTCTGTCGCTATAGCACGTGTCCAAAGTAACGTTACTTCTCGGTTATTGTTCAATCGGTCATTTGTTCCTTGAAAATACAAAATTAAATGACTTGCACGGAGAGAAATCCTATATACTGGTATGACAAAAACCATATTAGTGAAGGTCAAAATCAACTATATGTGTATAGTGATCACAGCAATGGTCTTTAATCTACACTTTCCTGAATAACTATATCCCATTAGCACGCACAACATAACAGTGAGTGTGCAGAATGGTATAGAATATAGTAATCTTGAAAATGACAATACGTCGTGTCATCGTATCGATATCTATATTGTTATTCCATATGGTTCGGATGACTTACTCCATATAGTGAATAATACATACGAGTTCATAGGCCGCCTTGAATTGCCCGATCTTTTTTCTCATTTTTTATTATTTTTGGCTAATATCTCGAAGTGAGATAGAATAATTTTACTCTGATTTTCATTCCAGTGTCCATAAATACGAAAAAAATGATATTTTTTAATTGAAAATCCCGCAAATTGATCGCAAATGATCTTATCTTCTATCTCTTCTGAAAAATTTCACGGTATCACCACTAGGTGAAAAACGGGAATTTTTCCAAAAAAATAGAATTTCCAAAATTAAATAAAAAATCAATTAAACTAATTTATTATCATTTTGCATGATTATATTCATTATTATTTTTCTTTTTTTTTTTTCAAAAAGCCTAGAAGGCGCAATCAGAATCGAAACAATCATATGTTTCAGATTAGCAGCAGACAACGTAAAATCTCCAGGCGGTCACCAAAGCTAAGCAGCATTGGATCTGGTCAGTACTTGGATGGGTGACCGCTTGGACCATCTCGAGACTGGACCGAATTATTATTTTTTTTTTTCGTGAGTTCTAAGTAAGTTGAAAAATCACGCTGGCCCTATGTCGTTCAATCTACATTTTTTGTAGATTGAAACAAAAGTTGAAACCACCTAAAAATTTCGACTCGGGATGTGAATAGAGATGCGAAATTACGGTAATTTTTAAAACGCGTCAGGTCAGTGGTAAACTTACCATTTCCTGACCGCTTCTGACCTGACCGTTCATTCCCGTTGCAAAATGACCGTCATTTTTTCGGAGTGTCAGGAATAAAATCAGGTGATCAGAAATTCATCTATATAGTTGCAAAGTTACCGTCATTTCTTCAGACGGTCAGTAATAAAATGAGCCAATCAGAAATTCGTCATTTTGAGCCCGGTCATTTTCCGTCATTTTCATATTTTTTTTGTTATTACTCTGAACAAGCAAAGAATTAAAGAATCCTGTATTAATGAAATTTCTTTATTAAATCTTACATACCGATTTACGTACTGAAGAGGGGAACAGACGAATCGATTCATTGTCATGCTCATTCTTACTAAAATATCTCTGAAACTAAGCAAAATAACGAGATTTTTGCAGGGACCTTTTTGTAGCTGTGATGCTCTTCTATCAAACAATTCGCCCAAAAATTTCACTATCTAGCTTAATTTCGGAGATATTCCTGATAGATAACTGGCAAGAAAATTCACTCATCGTATTTTATTTCTTCACTACTGATTTATACTTTTCAAAGTTTTCCATTCAAGTTTGTACATAAAACTCTCTATATCTCTTTTATATATATTTCTTCACATAAACTATGAAAAGTATTTCAATCAGATATCATGAAACAAAGTACTAGTGAATCTTCGAATAAATTGTCGAATTAGAGAAAAACCATTTAGATGAAAACTGACCGTAATAAAATCAATTAGTCAGCTTATGACACGACACTCAGTCATTCTTCTTTACCGAAACGGTCAGTAATTATGATTTGGTCAGTTACCGGTAAGTTACCAGTAAACTTACGGTAAACTGACCGGTCATTTTTTCGTCGCATCTCTAGATGTGACTATATACTGTATTGTCATGTTTACTATAAAGTATAAAACACAATGTCCAATGGTAGGTAACCATCAATATAATGCTCTGATTGCAATAATTTCCGTCAATAACACTATATATTGCCCACTGAAACTAGCTATATCGGAAAAAGTTGCTGTTACTTAATTTATAGCAGGGACCGAGAGCGCGTTCTTTTTTCGTTTTCGTTCTTCGATGGAAGAACGTAACGAAATTATAACGTTATTCAGAAGAACGAAATTGCGAACGAAATTCGCAATAACGTTATTCAGAAGAACGAAATTGCGAACGAAATTCGCAATAACGTTATTCAGAAGAACGAAATTGCGAACGAAATTCGGAATAACGTTATTCGGCCGAACGAAAATGTGAACGAAATTCAGAATAACGTTATTCGGCCGAACGAAATTGCGAACGAAATGCCGAATAACGTTATTCAGAAGAACGAAAACGAAAACGAAAATACCAAAAGAACGAAAATGAGAACGAAAATACCCGAAGAACGAAATTCAATTTCGTTATTGGGAACGAAATTCAATTTCGTTCTCGAAAACGAAATTCATTTACGTTTTTTTTGGCATTTTTGCTCTACTTTTCGGTAACAAATGAAATTTTTTTGCATAGCAATTTCATCCAAGCTTAAAAAAATGCATCGAATAAAAATAACTAAAATTTATTTAATAAACTATCGAAAACAATTCTCCATTTTTTAACATAAATAATGAGTGAATAATCTTTTTTGGAAAATAGAATTTGCTGCGGATCGATTCCAGATGTTCCAAAATGGATAATATAATGATGATAATAATATGTACGCCTTTTTTATTATTATTATTTTTTTCTTTTGCTTTATCTCTCTGTTCTATTTAATACCAAAAAGTCGTATTCTTCAAACATACGCCCGCTTGTTATTAATTATTATAGTAAATTTTTTAAGAGTTAAGAGAATTAAGAACAGTACAAGGGCGTATTTTCAGTTCATACGCCCTTTTATTATTTGTGATTTTTTCATGGTCCCATATGTTCCAGCAATAGTTAACAAAAGGGCGTATCATCGACATTTACGCCGTTTGGATTTTAATCATTCCTAACAATTTCCAATTCATCTTTAAACGATATAATAACAAAGGAGCGTATCTAAAAATTCTCGTAATTAATTAAAATAATAAATAATTGATTTTTCAAATTCATTCTCATCTTTGAGCAATTATGCCATGGACATACGCCCTTTTGTTATTATGAATTCCACAAAAGGAATTCATAATTAATGAAAATAATTGAAAACAAATAACGTATAAGCAAACAAGCAGGCGTTCCTCGCTGTGTTGGCTGCTATTTTTTCTACGTTATCCTTTAAATCGCTATTTCTTCCTTTCAATTTCTGCTAATGAATTAGCAGGATGCTTCCGAATGGTTCTTCTTGAATTTTTTCTATCATCTCTCACGAAAAAAAATCATATATGCTAAATTTTACATAAAAAATCAGTTTTTCACTTTTAATGTTCCCTTTTGGGTACAGTTTCTGATTGTCCTACGAAGGTGAGTAGAGGCTCATTTGAAAGAGAAAAATGTGTTCTTTCAGAAAACCAAATAAAAAATAGGGGTGTCCCTTCAAAAAAATCGAGAAAAATTGCATTTTTCTAATTTTTTTTGGAAATATTGAGAGAAAAATACATTTTTCAATATCATAAGCGGAGAACTTGATCTGAAAATTCGAAAAATTGAGGGTGTGTTCAGCTTATGAACACGAATCTTTTGAGCTCCGTCCCGATGAAATCGGATGAGTAGTTTGGAAGATACAGCCGATTTTCGGAAAAACTTCGATTCGAAATATCTCGAGAACCGTTCAGCCGATATGCCTCAGATTCAATCCCAACCATCTTCATCAGAAACTACATATACAGAAAAAATTTGAAGTCTTTAAGTCAATTATTCATTGAGCTATCGTCGTAAAACCAAGTTTTTGAAAAAAAGCACAAAAAAATTAATAACTAATAGAGTAATGGGATTAAATTCATAAAAATTCACCAAAAGTTAGATATTATGGTTGCGAATCTTGAGTAAAATTTTGAATGGAATTCGTCTCACACAAATTGAGAATTTTCGAAAGATGCGATTTTGGAAAAATTGATATATCTCAGAAACCATTGGACCGATCTTGCTGAAATTTTTATGGGACATGCACTTCATCAAAACTGATATCTTCCCAAAATTTCAGATTCTTATCTCTCACCGTTCTCGAGTAATAGCGAGTCGTAAAGTCGTACATACAGACACACATACATACATGTCTACTTTTTTTCTCATTATGATTTCTCGACGTTTTGCATCATTTTGAGTCGTTTCCAATGAAAATTGGCATTTCGAAAAAAATTGCGAAAACAAAGCTTCCATTCGGAAGCAAAAATACGCCCCTTTGTCATTAAGCATTTACTGCATAATGGTTCAAATAGGAAAAGAAATTAAAAGCAAAAAGGCGTATTCATTGGAAATTCCGATTCCTCGATTTTACTAATTTTAATATGACTAATTAAATTTAATGTTATTACAGCAGCTACAGTTCTTATTGTTTTCCCTTTTTGCGCGATAAAAGTTTTTTTTTTTCAATATCTATGAAACACTTTGATTTTCAAAAGCTAAAAGGGATTTTTCTTAACTGAAAATTGAATTTTAATTTGAATTTTTTCATCACTTTTTGTGTATTATTTGGTTACTATTTTTCTCCTTGTGATTTGTAAGTTTCTTCTTATTAAAATTGTGAGACGGGGCTTTCATTCTCAATTGAATGTCATTGCAAATAAAGAAATATCAGTATTTCGTCTTTCGTTAATCGGCAATTAACAAATAATATACAGAATCAAACTCATTCATTCATATGTTGTCTTTTTTAAAGTCCGAATAAAATCGCAGTATGGAAATTCTATTCTCTATTCCCGCATTGAGAAAGAAAATTCACGCAGAACGAAAATAAATTTGGTTCTCGGGAACGAAATTCATTTTCGTTTTTTGGGTAGAGAGGGAAAATACTGGATGAACGAAAATGAATTTCGTTCTCGGGAACGAAATTGAATTTCGTTCTTTTGGTATTTTCGTTTTCGTTTTCGTTCTTCTGAATAACGTTATTCCGCATTTCGTTCGCAATTATGTTCGGCCGAATAACGTTATTCTGAATTTCGTTCACATTTTCGTTCGGCCGAATAACGTTATTCCGAATTTCGTTCGCAATTTCGTTCACCCGAATAACGTTATTCCGAATTTCGTTCGCAATTTCGTTCACCCGAATAACGTTATTCCGAATTTCGTTCGCAATTTCGTTTCCGTCCTTTTTCGTTCATGAGAACGAAAACGAAAATAACGCGTTCTTTTTTCGTTCTCCGTGAAAGTTCTCGGTCCCTGATTTATAGTCAAGGTCTTTTTCTACTAAATTTTAAAGCTCCAGTGATCATATTTTTCTCTCGGTATACTTACTCAAAATAATCATTAGAGAAGGAACATGAGAAGTTGATTTTTCATAGAAAATTGTCAGAAATACCAAAAAGGATTAGTGCAAAAAAGGCGTATCTCCATTTTTTTTGGAAATATTCAATTTTTTTTCGCGTTTTATTTGCTCAACTAATGCAATAAAAGAATGATCATAATGTTTTTTTTGGAATTGCAAATGTATGAATTATAATTAAGAGGTTCCGATGGGTTTTCAAAGATCGATTATATATTTCAATGAAAAAAGAGAGAAAGGTGTTTTCAAAAAATAATTGAAAGGAAAAAACGACTTATCCTGTTTTACGTCTTCGCTACTAAACTGTCAACTTCTCGTATAAATACTCACGTTTCAATGTATACTATCGATAATACGTCTTTATGCAAACAAGTCACAACTTTAAATAACGGTTTTAAGTGGCAGCACGTGACATCACGTAGACAACCCCAAGAATGGCAAAAAAGTGCTTCAACAAGTGATCCCTCTAATGAAATTTTCACTCTATCAAGCATCAACAAATTTCACCTAAACTCTGAATTTTTTAATCGAAAAATTCTCGTCTCAACGACACGTGTTCAAATCGCTGTGAAGAATCCTCTTGCACAAAGCAGAGCATTTGGTAATTCTATATTGTTATACTGTGAAAAACATGAAGCTAATGGTTTGGAAGTAATGGTTTCAGCTTGAAAAGTGTTCAAATGTGATTTTGTATGTTTGCTTCGTTTACAAGACAGTCATAAAGTAAGCCAACACAACAGGCCAATCTGTTGGTACAGAACCGTATTTGTATATGTTGCGACTATAAACTCAGGATTGTGTACAAATCCTCACAGTCCCTGTCTTCTTGTGAATTACAACGAGACAGAGTTACTTATTGGGCGCCGAATGACAACAAAGTAGTATATACTTGAATTTTGTAATCCATGTACTTTGTTTAAGAGTAGAGTGACCTACATCACTTTATATATGTATAGATATATTGAGAATAAAAATAATGTTGAAACACAAGGGAAAATTCAACTGAATTTCTTCATGATGAGATGAAGCCACAAGTGGTCATCATAGACTCTTTCCAATTGGAGCGATGATAGCGCAGAGAGAATTCATAGGAGTGTACTATGAAATCAAAGAAGTTGTGAGATCAATGGTGCCGCTCACTGATTTCGCGTATACTACTTGATGGATCGCCTGACACGCAGCTAAATCATTCGACTCGCGTGTCCGCCATCAGTTGTGGGAGAGAAGTGGAAGGCCTTTTACTGGAAAGTTTTGTGCAGCGTCAATCCACGCTTGCAGATAAATATATGTGTATGTTTTATATTATTTATATGAATGCATGAATCAAGAGGCATATTTTATTAAAGGAATGATTAATGAGCGGTTAAGTTAGTCGGTATACGGAGATGAGAATTATTAACAATAACGTGACACCATTGTTGCATTGTTAGATCATCCACAGATTCATTTGAATATTCTTGAAACCGTTGCTATAAAATTTTTGTAATTCAGATTATCAAAGGAGAAATAATTCTCGTGGGCTCAAGGCACTGCAGTCAATCATTAAAGAGTTTCGTTAGGAAATCAAAGTCATTGAGATATTTATCGGAATTTTATGATAATGAGATTCTGTTATTTTGAAGATGCTCTTAAATTTTGGAAACGATCACTTGATTATTTTTTGAGGATTATTTTTTCTTCAAGTAACGTGTCAGAACAGTCGAACTTCTCCGCAGTCCGATGCAAATTTAGTGAAAAATTCATTATTCCGAACAAATTGTTACGTCAGAACTATTATTGCTAATAATTCTAAAATAGCATGGATTATTTATTTTTCCTGTTTTGAGCCTAGTTAAAAACCAATAGCTCAGGATAGGAAGAAGGGAGTTTTTGCGTCTAACTGCATCCAATAGGGTGACAAGATAAAAATAACGTAAATTTTCAATAATAACTTGGCTTATATTTTCTAAATAAAAATAGTTTTAAAGATTTTACAAACATAATTATTTACATTCTTCAATTAATTCTCAATAGGTTTGAATTCCAACTATTTATTTTCTACAATAAAACGATTTCGAAAATTTTTCAAGGATAATAATTCCGAATTTTTAATCAATTTTCCCATAAAATTTCAATTTTAATCATTTTTTAAAAAAATTTTATAGGAATAATTTAAATAAAATAATATAATTTCTTTTTTTTTTTGTTATGATTATGAATCTGACAGGATTCTCTAAGTTTACTTTTCCAGAATTTCATGGATTTCTCATCCAAAACAATTAAATTAGAATAAAATAATATTTTTTTTTTTTTTTATCATGAACTCGACAGGATTCTCTAAATTTTACATTTTCAAAATTTTACCAATTTTTCATTCGAACCCAATTAAAATTAAATAGAATAAATTTTGATAATGAATCCGACGGGATTCTCTAAATTTCACTTTTTCAGAATTTCATAACTTTTTCATTTAAACTGATTAACCTTAAATAAAATGAATTTTTGTAATAATTCCGACAGGATTCTCTAAATTTTACATTTCTAAACTTTTATCCATTTTTCAATTAAACCCAATTAAAATGAAATAGAATAATTTTCATAATCAAGTCCGATTTCATATATAAAATAGTATATTAGACAACGAGTGCGGGAAGCGCCGTATTACCCACGAGCACGTTTGAGCGCACGAGCGAAGCGAGTGCGCTTAAACGTGCGAGTGGGTATGGCGCTTCCCGTACGAGTTGTCTATACTATTTTATATTATGAGTGCGGGGCGGGTTCAAAAAGGAAATTCAATTCTTTCTACTATTTCTTTATTTTGGATTTCGGAGATCTTTCGCTCCACTCCAATCGCGGAAATCTCTTAATACGAAAGGAAAACAAAAGGTGTTTCCCCTAAAACAATTGCTATAGCAACGAACGTAAATCTCGTTACGATCATCGTTAGTGAGTTACTCGATCCCGTCGTGTGGAAAAAAATTTGTTGGCAGAAAAATGAGTGAGAGAGAACAGGTAATTAATGCTGACAGTGGTCTCAGTGATCATGAAAATCCTTGTGAAATCGACAAGTCAGCGCAAGAAATTCAGAGTGGATTACTTCCAAAAAAATCAAGTGCAAAATATATGAGAGAGTACGAGAAATTCAGTGAATGGATGCGAGGGAAATCTATCAAGTTAATTACTGAGGGCGTCTTATTAGTGTACTTCAATCACCTTGCCAAAAGCCTCAAGCCATCTAGCTTGTGGGCTCGCTATTCAATGTTGAGGACCACTATCGACATGAACCACAATATCAACATCCGAAATTATTCAAAATTGATCAAATTTTTAAATATACAATCCAAAGGGTTCATAAGTAAGAAATCGGAAATTTTACCAGGAGAACAAGTTGCCCAATTTTTGATAGATGCTCCAGATCGCGATTATTTAGCCACTAAGGTAATTACGAATGAATATCATTTTATAGATAATTCACATTATTTGCAACGTTATTTATTATTCGGTGGCAAAGAAGTGAAACAGGATGAATCAATTTCTCTATCCATAATTTCTGCAGAATATCTCTAAGACCAAACGAGATGAAGCGATGAGGCCCTGATACGTTTTTGTAGTTCTTTGAATTCTCTGCAAGAAAGGATCAGAGTGAATCGTGCCATCCCGTTTAGTTTTCAGAATAATCTCATAAAAAATGAGACTAAGAAAACGCCTCATCTTGTTGTATTACTCCAGTATTGAGTTATCAATTTCATTGATTTATACCTGTATCATTTTGAAGGTTGCCACGATCTTTGGAATCCAAGGAGCATGCCGAAGAGAAGAATTATGCAACATGACGGTCGCCGATGTCATAGATAAACAAGATATACTTCTGGTGAAAATACCCAAAACAAAGAATGATAAACCGAGACAGTTCATCGTTCCGGCAGAGTTCTATGATATTTGCAAAAAATACATGAACTCACGACCCTCTGACACCAAAACAACTAGATTCTTCTTGGGTTACCGAAATGGAAAATCTACCAATCAAGTCATGGGGATTAACACGTTCGGAGCAATGCCAAAAGTAATTGCCAAATACTTGAACCTCCCCAATGTGGAGAACTACACTGGGCACTGCTTTAGAAGAAGTTCTGCAACACTTCTTGTGGATGGTGGTGCTGATATTTTGACCTTAAAACGACATGGTGGCTGGAAATCAACCGAGGTAGCAGAGAGATATGTTGAAAGCTCCCTACTGAGCAAACGAAAAATTGCTGAGCAAATTTCGTCTGGGATACTCAATCAGTCCAGGACATTTCCCAGTGCTTCAACATCTGCAGGCTGCAGCGTTGATTCCACAGAGAAGAAACGAAAAGCATCTGTGGAAATTCCTCTTGGGGGATTCAAGCAACCCAGAATATCTACTGGTCTAGGAACACATTTCGTAAGAGAGGTTACTGATATCTCAACATTGGGAAACTCAGAAGGGATGCAATCCAAATCGACAGGGTCTGGCGATGATTCTATACTGAGTGAAAGAGAGTCAGTTGGAGACGACAAAGAAAATCATGTTGATTTGAAGCCTATCGCTGCATATCCGCAAGGTTTTCATGTTCACTTGAACAACTGCTCGAACTTTTCCTTTGTTTTCTCGGATAAAGAATAGTATATTACACTACAAGGGTAGAAACTTGAAATTTACTGTACGACAATAATTTGGCACCCGCCCTTCGCTCGGGAGGCAAATCATTATCGAGGTGAACTTCTTCCCGCCCTAGGTGTGTAATATACTATTGTTTGCTACCCGGTCGAAGGTACGAAAATACCTGCAGGTGTGCAATGAAAGATATCGATGCCTGCCCCGACATTTGCAGCACGAGCGAAGCGAGTGCTGCTGGTCGGGGGCAGGCATCGAATATATCCATAAATAAACGGAAAATACACCCTCATAAAAGAACTAGTGTATAATATACACTGTATATTTCACGAACATGACTATATATTCGTATCACAATTACAAAACTTCTTCTATGATAGCTCAAGTTATTTATTCTATTATAGTTTACTCAGTAAGAGTCATTTTTTCAAAATAATAATAAATAAATTTTAAGTACATTACATGTATTGTCTTTTGAAAGAAACAGATAATAGAACCTTATATCATTTATAGCAAATATTTTTAGTGTATTACACATTTTCCTCAGGACTTTTACTATTAGAAAAATAAAAATTATTGGTAACATTGCCGTGAAAGACACAGTTTTCATATTTCACATTTGGATTCTTGCTCGTAATTAAACTTTTAGATGCAGACTCCGAAACCAGTTCATTTGTCTCAATATTTGTAGATGCAGTTTTCGATGGATGTTCAATCGTCTCAATATTAGGGGATGTAGATTTCGATGCCAATTTATTCGCCTCAATATTTGTAGATGTAGATTGCGATGCCAATTTATTTACCTCAATATCTGCAGATGGTGTTTTCGATGCCAGTTTATTTGCCTCAATATCTGTAGATGTAGATTTCGATGCCAATTTATTCGCCTCAATATTTGTAGATGTAGATTTCGATGCCAATTTATTTGCCTCAATATCTGTACGTGTAGATTTCGATGCCAATTTATTTGCCTCAATATCTGTAGATAGAGTTTTCGATGCCAATTTCTTCGCCTCAATATCTGTAGATGGAGTTTTCGATGTCTGCTCAATCGTCCCAATATTAAGGGATGTCGATTTTGATACCAGTTCATTTGTTACAAGATTAGTAGATGTCGATACCAACTTTGGATTATTTTTCACAAAACTTGTTTCTTGGGCTTTATGTTTTTTCGGCGGTGGCTCATTCTCTTTTCCACGAGAAAAAACCGAGATTGGCGGTTTTTTCAAAAAATGATTGGGTTGTGCTTTTTCAGGATCAGTAGTTATGATTTTTTTCCCCTTGGTTCCTGTGTTGAGAGGAGGCAGAGGTGTTTTTTTTTCTCTGATACAAACGACTTCTCGATTGCTATCAAAGCATCATCATCCACGTCAAAATCATCAGAAAAATTATCCACACAATCGACTTCTGTTTGTATAGATTCTTTACTTTGATCAGTGTTTATTGATTTAATTGTACTGGTTCCACTCGTAGACGGGTGAAGATTCGATTGAGCAACAGCTTTAGCTGCAAGAGTGATACTGTTCAATATTTTTTGTCTGCTCATCGATGAGTTTTCAATATATCCTGTAAATATTTATTAAATTTTTATACTATAGTAAATATATTGATTTTTTTCATAAGTCAAAGAATCAGCAGCTGCTATACCAGAGTTCAGAAATTTAGTCGAAGTTCTGCGTAAACAGTGTCCAGTGTAACGGCGTGGGTCAGGCAATTCCAAATATTCAGCAATAGTTCTAGGAATTTGACCAATTTTATTCCGGCCCATTACTTGTCGATGACATTTGCCCTTTTGGAATTGGATTAGAAATCTGTCTGCTTCGTAATCAGCAGGCTTTAACGCGATATATTGTCTGACTCTTCCATAAAAAAAATCGCCGATTAAAAATTTACGAGGCAGACCATTCTTTGAGTCATTTATGGAGACTAGGTATTTCCCACCAAGGTCTTCAATGTCAGCATCTCGGAGTTCTTTAAGCTCGCCACATCTTGTAGCCCCACAAATACCAATGATCAGCACAACCTTGAAATATAAAAATAAAGATAAATAGTATATTACGTACCTAGGAAGTAAGGAAGTTATTTGCGACAAAAATGGCCACCCGAGCGAAGCGAGGGTGCCAATTTTTTGTCGCAATGGACTCCCGAGTCGAAAAATTTAGTCTTAGACTAACTTCGTGAGTTCATTGGTTTAGAGTCTGGATTTCAAGTCGGTTGTAGACCTGGGAATGCAACTTTGAGGACACAAACCGACGCTATTTTCGACGAGTTTTCAAGAGTTTCGTCGGTATTTAGTCACCATTTCAATCGGATTAATCGGTTTTTGGCCTAAATTTTTTCAATTAAATTTTAAAAAATCGGATGGAAAGAATAAAAATAATTGTGCGTTCGGGAATTAGATTCATATATTGCTTCTTATTCATTTTATTAGTCAAAAATTCATTATGCGTACATATCAAAACATAGTAAACAAAGTAGGCTTATACCTATATAAATCATACTTGATTCACATTTTCACGTGAAACACTTACATTTGAAATACTTAAAACGCAACAATATTGAGAAATGCTATAACGTTAATATATATCAAACCATCAATCTAAATTGGCTTATACTATCGTAAATGAATATTTGATCATTTTCACCTAAAACACTTACACTTGAAATACTTAAAAGACAACATAACATTGATCAAAAACTGATGATTGAACTATAAATAATAACAATAACATTTCATTCAAATATACGTATACCCGAGCGCAAATAATACTGAAAACTCTGCGCGTCAACTGAATATCACTTGGAACCTCAAGGAGAGGTACGTCCACCGGTGGTTGACGTTGAACTGAAGAAGTTTTTCTTCGTATTTCAACAGAAAGCTGAAGAGTAACAGAGGAAGAGCAAGAAATTTTCAGTGAGCTACTCAAAAAAAATTGTGGGAGAGAGAGAGAGATCAGAATAACGAAGCCTACCGGAGGCAACATGTGTTGTTTTATTACTCTGGCGTACTCGAACAAGGGAAAAGGGCATTTATCACAATTTTGGGAAATACCCATTTTTCCACTGCTTGAAATTTATCCAATAATTTTCCATCTCCTTTTTACTCTTTATTGTAAATTGATATCAAATATAATTTAAATCATAGAAATGACAATCAGAGAAAATCTTCACTATCTTCAATGAACTCGCTATAACAGAGCTGAGATTAATTGAATTCAATTAAAAATATACTATTCATATATTTCAATCAATTTAGGGAATGAATTCGTTATAGGATATGCGTAATATCAATCGCTGAAGTGTTGTGATCTTTTTCATTCAGTGTGAGATATTAATTATGTAAAGCGATGATCTACTTTCCTAAAAATGTAAAGGAAAAAGAGAAATAAGTCAATTTGGACTTTGAAAAAATTGACATAAAACTGGGCAAGCTTGAAGGACTTAGAAGAAAAATCCGCAGTGACGAAATTTTTCCAAGTTTATGAAGAACTTAGAAAAATTTCAGCACCCAGAGACTTCTGTTTTCGTCGGTATTTCGTCTTCCCCTGAAAGTCAGTGGAGACGACGAACTCATCGAAAAAAAGGAATGGACTTGAAACCGACTTGGTCATTTTCGGTTGGTCGGTTTTAGTTCGTAGAATGCAATTTTTAGACCTTTCCCCGATCATTTTCACGTGTTTTAGACTAAAAACCAACGAAAATTCTCGACTCGGGCTTCTTTATTTCTATGGTGCGTATAACATTTTTTGTACCGAAGGGAGTAAGAAACGACGTTTTCAACCGAGCGAAGCGAGGCTAGAAACGTCGTTTCTCGCTCCCTAGGTACAAAAAATAAATTAATTGATTGAATAATTAACAAAAATGTTCATGGATACATACCTTATGAGCTAAATGGTCGTCGTCCGGTGCATCTTTTAAAAATTTCACAACCTCGTTCCATGTAAAGACAGCAGATTTTTTGGGCTTGTGACCTTTGCCATTATTTTCGATTAGGCTTTTTAATTCATGAAATTCGTCAAAATCAATATCATCTGTCGGCCCCAACGTTGATTTTAGCATAGAATAGACACTCCATACAGTAGATGGACTCAATCTTGCATTTAAACTTTGGAAATAGGCAATTAAATTACTTTCTTCAGACAGTGATAAAGCATTTTCATTTTCTTGTTTCCATCTTTGGTAAATCTTATAGACTAGCACGTATCTTTCAGCGGACTTTTTGGGTAAGCTGTCAGTTTTTACGATTAAATGTGCTTCAGCTTCAAAGTTTCTACCAACTTCTTCTTCATCGGTCGATTCACCAGATGATATGTCGTTCATTTTCTTATTTTTACTTTTTTCACTTCAGTCACTATCACTTCTTAACTCATGTATGCTGTCAATAGGTTGGGAAGAACTGTCAATTGTTTTTTCTACCAACAAATCAGTATCTATTACCCACGCATGGAGCGTGGGTAAGAACATTACCCACGCATTAAGCGTGGGTAAGAACATTACCCACGCCAAGAGCGCTCCAGTGGGTAAAACAGCACTTCCCGCCCGCAAAAGAGCAGCATAAAAGGCCACTTTACCCGCACGAA
Source organism: Aleiodes leptofemur (assembly GCA_963942555.1). NCBI lineage: Eukaryota > Metazoa > Arthropoda > Insecta > Hymenoptera > Braconidae > Aleiodes > Aleiodes leptofemur. The sequence continues at coordinate 15,614,514 of OZ012609.1, forward strand.
TAATATAAAATTCTTTTATTTCTCCCTATTTCACACTTAAATTTTCGCAGTAATTCAATAAAATCCTTTTATTTCTTTCTCTTTTCACACTCGAAATCCCCACAATAGTTCAATAAAATCTCTCGGTTTCTCTCTCTCTTTTTTTTTAATTTTTACACTAAAAATCCCCATAATAATTCAATACATTTTTCCATCCAACCTAATTATTCGAGTGCCGCGCCCTAATTAAATCGGGAAGGAAGTGCATCGCTCCTCGCAAGTGCGTTGCCCCTTCCTTACCTAATTCCTTTTTTTCAATAGTGGGGTCAATCATGTGACAAAAATCACATATGATTTGCACCCCACTTATTGAAGAGTGAGAGAATATTCGCGATTTCTTTCTGTTGCCAAGGCATTGCAATTCAATGCCTTTGACAATCAGAAAGATCTTATTTCAATAAAATAATCTAAAAATCGATATCGGACGACCCGTGTTATTTACACCGGACGTCTTCTATCTTTTCGAACAATGGTGAATCATGTTCACCATTGTTTTTATTAACTTTTTCATTCGAAACGAAAGGTGTCTTTCGCTTCGAATAATTTCAAAAAAAAAAAAAGCGTCTCAGTTTTTCTGGACGTTACAAAATCATTGATAAATTGGCAAAAAACTGAAAAATGAAAGATTGCATATTAATAATTATTCTAGGGAAGTTCGAGCCTCATTCTCTAAATCATTATAGAGATATTGAATTAGATAATTGAAAAAAAATGAATTGCTCGAAAATAACTTAATTTTCGATGCCAATGAGACAACGTTGAATATACAGAGTGTGACATGCAATTTAAAATATAACAGGGAATCCGGGAGTGACAAAGTTAGGTTAATCAAACTGACTTCGGAACTAATAATTCAAAGCTACCAACTTAGAAGCATGATATATGCTGACATGTTCAGTATCGTTTTCAAGAGTTTTCCAATATATTGAATAATGAGTGATTAGCATAATTTGGGCATCGTAATAAATTATAAAAATAGAATAAAATATTGAATGAAAAAATCGAATTATATTAGCGCATGTGTCTATCGAAATAAATTTGTTCAACATAGGACTTCCTTGATGTTCAGCAGTTGAAACACTGCGGGAGAACAATAGATCCTCTCTGCAACTCACCTCCCCTTACAATCCCTAACGAAACTCCTTAATTTAGAAAAATAAAATCAGTAGCGAAGACGTAAAGCAGGATAAGTCTGCTTTTGGTCCCAATAGCTTTTTCATAGCTTTAGCAATTCTTTACAAGAAAAGATCAGGGTAAAAGGTGTATCTCCTTTTTTCTCCCAAGATATTTCATTTCATCTTAGAATCTTTGAATCCAAAATGTTTCTTCTTTTGCCCGGGGGAATCTCCGTTTCATCAGATAGCAAGGAATCACTGAGTTCACATGCAGATTCGTCATGCCAAGATAGACATCTAAAAATCCAAAATGAAAAATATATTTTCGCGAACAAGTACCAGTCGTGATGACACTGTGCACAATGCTACCGTTATAATAGATGGCGCCAGCGGTAAATGCCCAGTAGCCTCCAAAATCTTGACTCTTTCAATGATTAATGTTACATTAGATGGTTTGATAAGTTCCTGCAGTGTCTCTTCACAGGACATATACCTTTACAGTTCTTCTTCACGTTACACTTTTCTTTTTTTTTTCCATGACAAGCTTTGCTTTTTTCCCTTTTTCCATTTCACCGAGAATGGAATATATGCTAGATCCGTATCTAATGTTGACCTTGCGGTACATGTAACACAAGATCCGTGTCCCATATGCGGGCGTGTTCCTGGTAACAAAACAAAAGAACGCATTGCAGTGTTGAAGTATTTAGCCTTCAGTTCATATACTATCACATACATACGTGCTTCGTCACCCCAACCAGTGCCCTCAATCCTTTCTTCTTCTTATTATTATTATTATTGTTATTTATTTATTTATTTTGTTTTCACGAAACCCTTGACATGCGAAATATGCTTGCACGCCCCGTTACGTTAACGTTGTGGTTCTTGCCTCATCCACTTTGATATGATCGACGACTCTCGAACCGCAATGACCGTGAATATTCCTTGATTGACACTCAAACACACTTGACCTCTACTCAATGATACCTCAAATGGAACTGCAGCATCATTAATGATTTTTCATTTATTTCCTCATATTTATTTAGCTGAATTTCATGATGAAAGAAAGCACCCACACACGATAAATATTTCAGTTAATTCGACAAGCTCAGAGAGTTGTTTTTTTTCTTCCTTTCTTCATTAAATTGAGAAAGCATTAGTGAATTCACATGTTTGGGCCGACAGAATCCTTTTCACAAAATCATAAAAATGTAATCATCATTTACATAGTGAAAAATTTAATCAACTTGAATTATTATCATTTGCTTTTGGTTGCTGCAGTATCATGGTTTGTGTAACGGTAAAAATTAGGTTGAATGAACACGTGCGCCCTGTCAACGCACGTGTTCGTAAACCAGTGTACATACAACGGTCCAACAAAGACTTGTACATGGTCTCTGTACGAGGGTTATAGGCGGAGACATTATATGCAAGAGAGTACTGGTAGAGTGGAGACGGTTTTTCAAACCACAAACGAAGATGAAGAAGTTGAAGAGAAGTAAGGCATTGCCTGGAGGCAGCTGAGGACCCAGAAAAGTCCGCAGCTCTGTGTATTCCATATACTTGTTGCGTGGGAGCCAAATACACATATACAAAAATGGAGAATACCCTCAAGGCCCCTTTCAAGCGCATATACAACACATTTAAACATGGATAAATAACTGTTCCCAAGAAGATCCATGGAAAGGTCGCTTTTTATCACCTTTTATAATGCTTTGGACAGACTCTTTTAGTTTACCTCCAACTCCACTTTTCTATTTTTATGCGCCTGACCTTTCTCTTAATAATCAACTTCACTGATTTCAATGCTTGAGGTAGTTCTATCCGAAAGAGATGTATAAAAATTCAAGTGCTTCCTATGGAAAGGATTCTCGGTGCATGTATTATATATTAATTTTGATTCTGAAATAAATCTATTTATTCGATATTGAAGCATGGAATTTTGGATCTAATTATGAATTGAACGAAAATTATAATATCTTTTACGAAACTGTCGATGTCCCTCAAATGATACGGTACTATATCCACACATCTGAACATACATTGCACGCATAGGACGATAGAGCATACACAAAACTATGCCAAACGAAGCAGCCAATTATGTCTAAGCAGCGACCAGCTGATTGCCTCATTCAATCGTGGAATTAGGGATGGAAGCCAAAAGTGACCATCATTTGACCATCAGTGACCAATTGACCATACCTGGCAATGTTGGTCAAAAAATCATGACCAAATCGTGGATCAGAGAATTGATCAAGCATAGTTTTGACGGTCCAATTCCATCTAAATAGACCATAGACCATTTCCTCATTAAAAACATATAATTCCACTAAAAATGCTAAAAAAATGACCTAAGAACAAATTGACGATCATTTTCCATCTAATAGCTAGATTTTAATATTGATTTTGATTCTCTATTCTTGAAGTGGGTATTTTAATCGCCGACATTTTACCAAAAATGAGAAATACTGCACGACTTTTGTAAATAAATGATTACTATGAGTATTTGTATAGAATTTTAAAAAATCATAAAAATGACCATAAAAGGGACCGAAAATAAAATTGACGGTCAATTTTCATCTATATAGATGGATATTGACATTTCTTTCTCCTGAGTGACCATTTGAATTCTTGACGGTCAATTTTCAACAAAATTTACGGTCAAATCAGACATGGTCACAGAACGGTAAGTTGACGAGTGACCTGACCAATTTCAAAATTGACCGTCATTTTACATCCTTACGTGGAATCTACCAAATTTTCTTGTCTCCAAAACAAAAAAAAATATACGTGGTGAAAAAATCTGATTTATTTCCAAATTACTCCAAAATACTTAAAGAATCCCGATATAATTTTTTATCGGAATCATTCGACTGGATTTCGAGAAAGAAGAGAAAACCTGCCGAATTTAATCGATTTTCGAGGTTCTGCCAACTACTTTGTGTTAGAAGTTGAAACTTTGAAATTGAATACCTCATTCACTACGTGGTGAAAGAAATTCAAATTTCCCACAAAAATTGGAAATAACATAATTAGTTATTCTAACCAATTTAAAGAAAATCAATTGATCACTCAATATCGGATAGAACTACCTTAGCATTGGTTTTATGAAGTGTTCAGTAATTTTATGATTTCGTTTATTCCATCCTCATGCAATGAAAAAGCTATCGAAGTAAGAAGCTCTTTGTTAGCCCAATGGACAAGGTGTAACTGGTACAAGACATGACAGTGTCGAGATGTCGTCTGGCAATGCGCCGCAGCCTAGTGGTCTCTGAACGCAAGGAACTTTTTCGGTTTGAGCCCTCTGTTCTGGGGGCCTATTCTCGACGCGTAGGAACAAGATTCGTCAACGAATGTAGCCTCGTTCATGACTATTTCATTCGTGAAGAATATTCGTACCCGAACGAGTTTCGTTGACGAAACGACTTTCCGATTCGTCTACGGATGTCACTTCCTCGTGAAACGGGGTCGATGATTCTTTTCATCGAACAGCTAGACATTTTACATAAGCTTAAGATTCACTAGGTGACAAACCTGATTCATTTTTTACTCAAAAAAGTTTTAATGCTATTCTGGCCCAATTAATATACTCACTTTCAGAAATTAAAAAATAGGTTATGTGAGTTCTTCTTATAAGAACTTCCATTTTGTAAGGGAATCGTCAATTCGTCAACGAATTTCATGTACGAATTATCTGATTCGTTCACGAATGTTAGTTCGTCAACGAAAACCAGTTTCCCATGCGTCGAGAATAGGCCCCCTGGAAGAGAGAATTCCCGCTGAAAATAAGTGCAATCTTTCGTCATCAGTTTTTGGGAAATACCTTGGAAACTAAGCGAGATAGAGTGATCTTGCTTGAATTCTTTTTTATAGCTCTTGGAGTTCTTCATAAAAAGTATACAAACATAATCGCTCTGTCTCTCTTAGTTCCCAAGATAGTCGTAAAGAATTATCAGAATAAAAATCAATTTATCCCAGAGCAAAATTGTCTCTGCCATTAAATTTTTAAACTGATTTTTGCAAATCACTGACCTGTAAATGATCGGTTCACGTGTATCAGTTTAAGAATTCTACGTGATTGTACCATGCTACGATATTGCCGCACTGCTTTCATGAGATGATTATCATTCTCAATTGACCTCGATAGAGAAAAAGGGACTGTACGCACTCGTGCCACTACATCCGGCAATTCCAATGAATTAGACATTCGATTTTTCACTTACGCTCGATTTATATTGTCTAGATGCGAAAATTTCTGGTATTTAGTTCGGCCTTCGTGACTTTTATTTTTCCCTGAAATTCAGATAAATTAGTTTTGAAAATTCCTGATTTTTCTTCAAAGCGAAAACCTCTTCGAAAAAAATTGAAAAAATTCATCGGCAGTGTAGTCATACTGGAGCATCTTTCTAAATTTTTCCAAATTTTTCCTTTCAAATGAAAGCTTTACAATCGTGAGAATTTCCAAATCCTGTTTTTTTGTTGAAAACTACGTAATATGATCTGATAAAACCTAAAATGATAGACACATTCCAATTAACTCCTGAACGATTCGGCCTTGGAACGTGAAATTTTATCAGATATTCTTATCACAGAATGGTTCATTCTGAGCTCTATCTGTGAAAATTGGTCAAGCCGTTTCTGGAATACCAATGATTTCCAAAAAAAATATTTTATTATTAACTGGAGGCCAAGGGGGAAACGTCCAGTTGTGATGAGTTCTAAAGAAAATTCGGGATTGTGGACGTCAGCCTCAAGCGCGGATATTTGGAAATGTACTTCTTATACAAGTTCCTGAACGGTGTGATTGACTCTCCAGAGATCTGGCATCAATTCGAACTTAGTTTCTCGAACATCACCTTGAGAACACAAAGTCTGCTCAGCAGAACGTATTCGAGTAAATCCTACGCAGAGAATGGACCAAAGAACCGGATAATTACATTGGCGAATGAAGTTGCTAAGGCTAGGGACTTTTTTGACTGTTCGTATGGGCGCTTCAAGAGGGATGCTATGAGTTGTTTAGCAGTGAACTATGCCGGCCGTTTGTAATTGTGTGGTTATATCGACTGTTAAGTCCACTTATAGTTGGAGTTTTTATATTCTGTTATATCATTGTACTTTCATGATCTTTATTTGTTGTTATCCTGATTGAGTCATGCACTGAGTGAACATTGAATCCCTACTATTGGAATAGAAGTCTATCTATACTATGTAAAATGCTGAATGCATAAATAAATTAATTAATTAATTAATTAATATTTCAAAAACTTCCCAACCGATTTCGTCCAAATTCACCGAGGATGATTGTTATCTTATCACTCAGTTATTTGAATTTTATCAGATCATTCCTACTACCAGTTTTTCGGTTATCCTGATTTTAAATGTATTTTTCTTGAATATCTTGTTAGCACGGTACACAATCAACTATACATAGTGGAAACTTCAAATTGGGTGAGCTTCTAGTCCTACTGGAGGTTGAGATTAGCATTGATTTTGGATATAATCGAAGGAGAATTTCTTGAGATACTTATAACAAAATATTCCTCTTAATCTCGCATTCCCAAAACTTTGAATTATTGCCAAATATTATCAAAAATTGACAAATTATTATTATTGCTTCACTTCTGACGAAAACACGCGAAAAACGAATGGTCATACGATGACTGGAAAAGAAAGACAATTACTAATGATCAAGTTCATGAATGTGCATATGGATGCCTGTATGAATAGCTATATTCCAATTACTTGGGAAAGATCCCATGGAGAAATCTGACATTTTCTTGAACAATTGTTTCCCAATGGAATAATTCTTCTGCACGATTATTAAGAAATTAATCAAACTGTAAATTTTCAATTTAGTATCGCCACCAATTTTTCATGATGATGAAGATGTTATTTGATGGAATAGACTAAAAATGAATATATAACAACATTGGAGATATATTAAGAACTGATTTCATCCACCTCTTGGTAAATAATTGAATAGTAGTGTTTTTAAGTCGTATTATCTTTAAAAAATATATTGACCATTTGGAAGCGAATCGCTAATTAATTAGCAAAAAAGGCTACGTAAGAACATTTAACAGGCAATTTTTCACTTGTTTCGTAAAGGCGTTCACTCAGAAAAAAATCTTTCCTGCAAAAAAAATTATTTGTGATGAATGGGGAAATTTTCAGTCATAGAAATTTACTGACCTCATATTTCATTAATTATTAAGCGACTGAATGAAGAAAAAAAAATAATAATAATAAACAAACCATGAAGCAATGAAAATAAAGAATGACTGTACGTAGTTGTAAACTTTCTAAGATATAGCGTAAATGATTAGAGTAAACGATTACCTCACACACTACTAATTTAAAATTCGTTGTCTTTAGAAATACATGGAGAATAAAACTATAATGAAATTGAAAATTTCCTACAAATTTACTAGGGATAATAAGTCACTTGGCAATGTGAGCTAATCGACAACAACAGTAGCCATGTTTTATCTCGATCAATACATAATTATTATCTGCTGGCAACATCGGTTATAAAGGCGCGTGCAATGTTTCGCGCCTGGATGAGGAGCCGATCGAGGCCGCTACGGCCAGTTAAAAGATATTACGAAATATCGAAAACAGCCTCGTTCATCATTCTCCCGCAAAACCTCAACCACGAGATCTACTCTCACCCATGTTTCATTTTAACTTTGTTTTTTTCCCCCTTATTCTCTTTTCCTTTTCTCTCGATAACGCCCACGTTATGGATGTGATTGTCAATATTAAGTATATATTTGTATTTTTTTTCATTCTTTTTATCTGCAAAATGATTCCAGGCGTTGAGACTCTGAAAATTGGAAATATCTCATGAATATTAATATCGAATTGCCTAATTTATCAAGTGATTTATGACCTACTTTACTCACAAATTGAAAAGAAATAATAATAAAGAAATGCTTCTCTTTTACTCTGACAATTTCTTTTATCAAGCAATGTGAAATTTGTTTTTTGATGAATATTTGGGGCAATCTATCATTTTCTTTCATGAAATTAATGTTTCATGAATATAGCTAGTAGATAAGAGCGCACTACGTGCGCCTACATCAATTTCCTCGCACAAAAGTTTTAGAAAAAGCATTTACGTCAATAATAAAAAAGTAATATCATATCAACTTCCTATCGATTTCTTTCTGAACATCGATTAATCGATGCGATATCTCGCATAACATTCGACAGTCTTTCTGCACCTATTCCCATAAAACGAATGCAGGTAAAACGAAACTATCGAATGAAATATCGCAGAAATTAATTGATCAATCGAATAATATGCAATATCTCGAATTCAATGCGAGATATCGCAACGATTCATTGAAATTCTGAAATTAATTGATCAGAAGTTTATGTGATATTGGTTTTTCATGTCATTAATTATATTAAAAATGTCCAAAAACTAGGTAAAAAATATGCATCTGTGCTTCCAATTTCTAGTTGAGTTCAGAGGGACAGCTTCCAGTCGATTATTTCCAAATATCGATTTATTGTGCGATATCTTGCATTAAATTCGAGATATTGCATTTCATTCGATGGTTCCGTTTCACTAGTTTTAGTTTAAGAGGATCTGAATCAACTTCATTTGAGGAGAGAGGAATATTTCTTCAAATTTTTACGGGAACTGTGATTTATTTCAAATCATTGCCACCTGTTATAGTATAGTTATAGAGTATATTGTAATACCGTTGTACAACATATGAATTAGATTGAAACTCGTAAAATAGATTACCAGCATCAGTAATACAGAAAGGGCCCACCAGTGTAGCTGATAGACTATCGTAAAGTCATAAAATGTCAGAAGTACAAGACAAGACATCTAACAATAAAAGGATCCGAGAATAAAGAAGTGTTATAGAAGGCTTCTAGGAGGTCGTATTGTAACGGTGAAGAGGTGCAACAGTAAAGCTTTGAATATTATTCCTCGGCGTGGTTTTGCATAGAGCTGGGGCCCTGACCGTTAATGCCCGCATCAGGCCCAATGCTCTTGAGAGGAAAGGGAACAAGGGGCAATGGAGAGTTCAGCTCTGGCGATTGCATTATTGTGAGGCCACTCCCGCGAATATCTGAGGAGAACTTCTTCCATTGTCTTCCGCCCCAATCTCATTTCTATATCTATGTTAAAGTACAAATTGCCCTCAGGATCAATAAAAATCAGGAAATTCTTCGGAATCATTTCTTAATAAATTAAACGAATTTAAATTTGGACACATCATCGCCTTAAGAACGAAGTCACGTAAATACCAAAAACATTCGATTCTGGATTGAAAAAAGCCTATCTTCCAAAACCACGCCAATACATTTTTCATCACTTCCATGACGTTATTTGGGGAACTGAAAATTAGAATAACTAAGTGGCGTAATTGCTAATGTCAAAGTGGAAGAGACGGATATCCGCACTTATGTCGCTTTGTTTTTTTCTTAGTTTCTAGGCTACGTCTTGAACTTACGTTTTTTTATCATTTGGATTCTTCATCTCAGGAAATCCTAATTTGGCACTTACGTCTTTTTGTTTTTATAATTTCTTCATATAACACGAAAATATTTGGAATTACGTCTTTTTTTTTGTTTTTCGAATTCTTTATCTAAAGATGTTATATCATGCCTTTTTGTTTTTATGGCTTTTCTACAAATTTTTTTTTTGAACTTACACCTATTTTTTTCTGGAATCCCATAATTAGAAATGAAATGATCGGAAGGAATACAAGCAGGCCTTGTGTTACTCATAACAAAAACAGGCACGTGCTAGAGATACGCCTCTTTGCTACTATAAATTTGAAATAACAAATAGGTGTTTGTGTTGGAGATACGTCACTTTGTTATTATCAATTATTTCAGAAGGAAATCGAAGTCAGGAAAATTCTAAAAACAAACAGACGTATGTGCTGGAGATGGGCCTATTTGTTATTAGTATCCTTTCGGAGATCAAAAAAAATGAATGAGGAACTAAAAAAAAGGACGTAAATATCGGAGACATGTCTCTCTGTTCGTAGTAGGTGGTACTTATGACTATACTTTTATCATAACAGTGACTAAACTTTTATCATTCCAGTAAAGTTGCGCCTACTAATGTAGTTAATATAACTCTCCTGAACTTTGGGACATATTTCAACATTCTGCGCCAAGGAGAATACTCCGCGTAAGAAGTAGAGATAAGTGTAAAATTTAACTTTGGAGAAAGGCCCTGGACAGACATATAAACTTTTATAAAAATCTACTGTAGCGTTATTTCTCGGGTGTCACGAAAATTACAGTCGGCGCCATAGATCGATATTCATTGGGACGCGTGTCTGAGTCGTGTGGGCGAGAGGCTAATCGCCTGCGATAAATATCAATACACCACAACTCTTTTGATATTCACGATTCTACAGTATCCAATGAAACGAATGAAAAATGAAAGGAAACAAAAAAAAAGCAATGGATAGAGAAGGAGATCACGAAGTACAGATTTATCGCTGTTGAAATAAGTGAATATGCTAATGAGTTATTCGGACGTTAAATCTTACAAAAATATAATGAAACAACTCAATACATAATTCGTCTTGATGGAAAATGCCCTCATTATGTTATCGTTTGAATGGATGCATCAATTACGACGAAATAATGTTTAACCGATTGATCGTTAACCGATAGCTATCTCTCCGATAGTCGGCCTTTTCATCGAGATTGAAACGATGCTACATGATACATTGGATTCATAGTTGCACGAGTGGCTTTACTTCAACTTGAGAATTTCACAACGCTCTAAGCGTTGAGGCACGCGCAGTAGCGTTTTTCTCATCTCTCTCATTCTTTCTTTCTTTTACTCCCTATCATCTCATGTTTCTTTTTCCTTTTCGCCATTTTATGTGCACTGGCGCAATGTAATACTATAAAGTATCAAATTAATTGTATGCAACCGGGAGGAACTTAATGCACGTTCCGTCATAAGGTGATTAGCCTTAACGAGATGGTGCATACGTGCATTAAATGGTTTTTTTTACTTTCCTTCATTTATGTATTATTTTAATTCTTCAAAGAAATTCAATTCCTTCGTTTTTGTGTGAATTGTAGTGGTAGTTGCTCATGTTGATTGTTCAAACAAATAAAACAATCGTTCCGAGTTTTTTTGTCTAAGTTACTATTTTTCCTAGATAATAATTTCCTTTTTTTCGAAATTTTTAGAAAGATACGAGTCTTGATCTAGAGAAAGACACAATTTATATCGTTGGCTCTCCTGTCCCCCACTACGATTCTTTGTAATCAACAGGACGGCCAATCAAAAAAAAATATATATTTTGACGTGGCTGTTTAAATTTTTAAAGTATGCTCATATTCATTGCACATTTGACTGCGCAGACCTATACATATTATTAATGAAGAAATGTTTTTTCAAGAAGCCTTTCCATTTAGGAGAAAAATTCAAACGAAAAAAAAAAAAAAAACGTAGGCGATCTGCCGAATAAAAACCAGTTGAATTAATGGCAAAACATCAGCATAGATAATATCGTAATAGATTTAACATACATGTCAGGAAATGACTTTTTTTGTAAAATTTACTCAATAGAAAATAATAATAATAATAATAAAAACTATGTATATTAAACATGAGTGTGATGTGGTGAAAACAAAAGGATGTGTTAAATATAGAGAATGGCTCATGATGGCCGAGTCCAATATAGAAGAATCCCACTCTATTCCCTTCAACATTACTGTCAGATCTAAATGAAAAAGACTCCTTGAAAGTGATTTTATCTTGGATTAAATACAAAGAAATGATGAAATAATACTCGAATAACTAAACTAGTGCTCTGAAACCAGAAACCTGTGAGATTACCCATTTTTGTCACATTTTTTCCTCTAAAGTTTTTTGCGTTTATCAGTAAATTGAACCGAATTGTAACAACGGAAAATTATCTCAGTTTCATCATATAATATTCTCGCATCAGAATTTTTTTATAAAAATTCTGTTAGTGAATGACTCGTTGTTATTTTAAGTATTTCAATAAATTGAGTTTATTTTGATTCAATTTAAATATTGCAATAAGGAGCATGATGTATTGATTGGAGCGACCAATTCTCATACATAGATATTGTGAAGCGAAATTAATACTGCAATTTAAATGGAGAATCCACAATAATTTGCTGAGCGTCGACCATGTTTTACTGTTTCAAAAGAATGGTAAAAAAAACTGAAATGAGTGTTGTGAACAACTCAATCAGTGAAGATGCAGTAAACCATGTGAAAATTTCCTGGTAAAATCAACGGAAGATGACTAAAACATCTGTTGGTGTTTTCACATAACTAACCGTGACCACCAGTCACGAATTATTGCAAGTGAGGATTGTGGCCATGGATGTATATATATAACTTCAAGTTATAAGAATTGAGATAAAATAAAAAAAATAAATAAGACGAGAGAAATGTATAGTGAAGCATTGTTGAAGGATCATGGTTGTTGATTCTACGAAGTTGTATTAAATTTCAATTCCAGTAAAGGGGTAGAGAATAAATATATCTATATATCTTCATACATACAGGTTGTGAGAACCCGTGACTGCTATAACTTGGCAGGAGAACAATTTGCTTTGGTTATACACCCAATCTCTTGAACATGGGCATGTACTGTGAGGGGTGGCCCAGAGGCAAAGCGAAGCGCAAATCGTGTGCAGCCAACGAACTTTTGCAGAAAATACACAGGAAGTTAATGTTGGTACATTATCTCATCGTATGGAGGGGGATATGTACCCTTTTCGGTGGGCGAAGAAGGTTAAAAAAAAATGCCGGCTTCACATCAAAGGATTTTTATCTTCATCCTGGTAACGTTTGCCGTGATAAAGCGGTATCTCAAAGCTTAGGAATTCCCTTTTTATTAAAAAAAGCTCGGAGGATGTTCATTAATGCCGGCATTTTTCAGTATTCTTGATTATGGTTCTCATTTATTTCTGGAGTTTTTTTCCTTTTTTCGATCTCTTTCAAATGCAAGAGAACTGATAAACAGTTTTGGGAGGCTTTCTGAACCGAAGAAAGACCATTTCCTCCAGCAATTTTTTCTTTTCGAATATCTCAGAAACTATGCGAGATAAGACGATTTCGCCCTAATCTTTTTTTTTCGCCGAGAATTTGGAGACATACAAAGGATGAGGGTGAAAAGGGCGTATCTCCATTAATTTGTCTTTTTTTTCTCAATATTTCATGTCAGAAGCATTTATAGATCATTGACATTAAAGGAATCAAAAATGGAACCAGTAAGCGATACTATAACAAGTCAATTAACTGAATGGAATCATAAAATTGATGAGTGACAAATCCAAAAATAAATCAGCACCATTTAATCTCCAATTGCCATCTATATAACCTCTACCAACTAATTTACGTTATTTTATTGCTTCTCTGCCTACAACGATGGATTGCTGCTTAATCGACTCAAAACAGGACGCAGAGACGATATTTCGCTAGAACGCCTGAAAAACAAAATGAGACTAATGAGTGCGGTAAAAGAACACAGTCACTCCAGGAAATATATCGAAATGAGAAGAGGAGTCTCTTCGGTTAAAGATCTTGGAAACGTTCAGCGTTGCACGCATGGTCAAATAGCTATATACTCCATCTGTGCTAGCAATTATCCAGATGTCGATGTGAGAACGCTCTGGACGGATTAATTGATACGACCTTGGAGTTGTTGGCATTCAAGCATTGCAATAATTCCTTATTTTTCACAAGTGATTTTCTTCGCGGAGAGGAAAGAAGGATAAAAATTATAGAATTTTTTTTTTCTATCACAATTCCGACCAATAGGAGCAAGGGATAAATCCTTAGGGTTAAAACATCATATGGTGGGTATGATGTCGATAATTTTCGATAATACTACGGCTGTTGCTAAGCAGTAAAGAAAAGTTTTTACGAATTCTTTTTACTACTGAATGTCACAAATAGAGGGGCCCAGAGCAAAATAATTCACGATTTTTTTTTGGCGTGAAACACTTAATCTAAAAATTTGAGAAAATGCTTCAGCTTCTCTCCATGGTTTGATAATTTTTTCAAATTTTCTCCTAGAAGCCTTCACTCTAAAGAAAAATCCCAGATGATTTTGCCCCTCAGGTCCATTTCATCTCGACCCCCCCCCCCTCCTTCCCTCTCCCATTGATGCGGTTAATTTTTCATATATCTTGATAAGTCATTTTTCATAATAATAATCCTTCCTAGATCATCTTCCAGAGTTTCCAGCGCTAAAGATCTTACGCAATTATGCTAATGAATGTTGCTGGTCAGTTTCCTTCATAAGCTCTCTCGTATTAGGTGAAACTTTTACTAATGCAGATGTTATTATCCGCATTCCTACTTGTCTGCCTTGAAGGTTCTGTGGAAAGTATACCCCTTTCATAATTTCATGAAGAAACAGATTCCATAACTTTTTATGTATTTTTCAAAATAATTGAAAATGAGATAAGACACCCACGTGATAGATTCATCTTAAGAAAGAATTGTAGTTTAATGTGAAATGATCAAAAAGGTGGACATTGATTTGGAAAACAGACATTTCGACATTGTGAGGCAGAAGGCTGAATTCTGAGTATTAAAAACTATCAATACGATGGTCAATCATTTTAACAGATCGTATGAAAGGTCAAGAAGATATTTTTCCTATAAATTCAATAATATTCGCGATGAGCAGAGCTGACGAAATTTTTGTATTCCTGTGATTATTCTCAATAGAATATCTCGAAAAATATAGGAGGCACGCTTTTTTTATCCTGATCCTTTTCTGTACAGAATTTGCAACAAGACGAATGAGGATAAAAAAAAGCGTATCCCCATTAGTTCCAGATGGAGATACGTCCTTTCTGCTTCAATTCTTTTTGATAGCTTTTGATATTTTCTATAAAAAAGGATTAGGACAAAAGAGGCGTGTCTCTATTCTTTTCCAAAAAATTAGATTAAGAATTGTTGAAATGATGGGTTGATTTTTTCTGTTTTATCTCTTCACTTCTAAATTGCCGCTTTTTTTTTTTTAATGAACGATGATAGTTTTTAACCAAAACATATGTTTCTGTTTTTATCAACGTCATCTTACCTTTTACTCCCTGCTATCGAAATTTCGTAAACATTGATGATGATAAACTCGAGATATTTTTTAATTTTGAAATCATCATCACGTTCAACTGAGCAGAGCTGTCTGAAAAGATCTCAAGTGATATTTCTCTGAAAAAATAGTTGATAATTAAGCCATCCATATGAAAATTCTCTCTGACGTAAATGGCTGACAGGATGATTTGATTTAATCCAAGAATGTTCTTATGCTGTAAAATATTTAAAATTAAAGAGAAAAAAAATATAAAAATGAAATACACAGATAATTGAAAGAAGAAATCCGAAGACACGTTGGTAACGCGATCCAGAGGATTTTCTCTCGAGGCACTTGTGTACTTCTGAGAGGGGACCACACGCGCGCACATCGTTGTATCTTGGCTGTCCTGCAGGATTCCCGATGATCAACCAACGGTCTTAATTACAGATTGATGAATCCCGTGGGATGAAACATGAGATATACATCTTTATTTACGACATACGCGTGATTATCAAAGAGATTTTCATCGTGCGAATTATTCTTCAGCATTGTGATAATTTTTGAGAAAGAACGGATAAGTATCAACTTCATCATTCTTGCGTTTTTGGAATTTTGCCAAATCAGTAGAGAAGAGGCGAAACAGAAAGAGTCGATTTTTTTTGCGGATTTTTTTTCGAGAATACTACACTGAGGGGATTTTTTCATACGGGCATGACTATCTATTGATAGTGTGCATCGGATAGTTGCGGAGATGGCTCGTATTTAATTCCGATTGCATTATTATTTAGTCATGGTCGAAACGAACTATACAATTAGTAATGGCATACATAATCATACTGTTGAGGTTACTAATCAGGACTGCTATATTGAATTAGGACACATGAAATACTCCAGAAAGTCCTCTCAGCTAAATTCCGTCGGGATTTCTTATTGTTATAGATGTTTAGTTCCGTTGATGATCTCTATATTATAATCTATACGTTGAAAAGGATTTTCGGACCGGGATAACTCAGAATGTATGAATTCATAGCTGAACGATTGTAATTATTTTTGTTGATAGTGATAATATACAAAGTGAAGAAAAAATCCAAGAATTTATACAAGTAAGTTAAAATTATATCCCAAGTCAAAATTTTTGGGCTCGTTCACCCTACATTTCGACTTCCAACTTACTTTCAATGCACATTTCTTTGATGTCCAAGAAGTCCCGCCAGAATCTCACCTTCCTTTCACCCTATTTCGACCTTATGTCTCCAATGTAAGGCGAAATCACTATTTTAGATTTATTATTGATTATTATTATAAATTCGATTTATTATTATTTTTCTTTTTTTTTTCAAAAACCCTAAAAGGCGCAATGAGGATCGAAATAGTTATATGTTTTAGATTAGCAGCAGTCAACGAGAGAACTCCAGGCGATCACCGAAGTTAAGCAGCATTGGATCTGGTCAGTACTTGGATGGGTGACCGCCTGGACTATCTCGAGAACTACTAGACCGAATTCTTTTTTTTTTTTTTATTCATTTTATTAAAAGAAAACTAGAGTAACCGTGCTGGGGGGCTATTTTTAATCATACAATTGACCGCGAAATCAATCAATTGCTATAACTAAATCCGCAGTCGATATAACTAAATCGCTAAATTCAGTTGCCATAACTAAATCCGCATACGACTGAGAATCAAAGAATTATATTTATGATAACTATCTGATAATTCTACTTGATCTCAAGAAAATTCATTCTCAGAATAAAAATTGTTGTACTACACCAAAATAGGTACTACTAATATATTTATAGTCATGGCCTTTTTCTACCATACTTTTTTAGCTCCAGACTCCGAAAAATTCTCTCAGTGTAGCAATTAAGGTAATCCTAGTGGCAGGTCCAAATGATCTACTTTTGTTTTTGATGTCTCTAAGTTATCATAAATATTTTAATTATTTCGATTTTTATAACATTTTACCGCTTTTCAAACAATATCCGCAATGGTAAATTGTTATTGAATAATATTATAAATATTCAATATTGTTCTGAATTTGACTCACACTGTCCCAGCATCGAGGACTGAGATTGGAGGATACTCGAATTCAAATACCAATATGGCCGCCATTGATGATTTCAGGTAATTAATTGAATTAATCGTCGCTATATGTCCGGTAACATGTATTTTCCATGATTTCGAAAATTAATAGACATTCTGACGAACAAGAATATTTATGGTTATATAAGGAAAAAATAGGTCTGCGACCATGAATTGTCGCAATGAAACGAGAACTGAACCTCGCTTATAAAGTTCTAATGTTAATTTAATTTCTTTCAAAAATTAATTTTGGCCTTATTTGTCTGTTAACATGGGATAAACTAAATTTTAGAAAAGTCTCCCCATGCTACTCTATCGAACGTGACCGAAAGTGAAAAGGAAAAATAGATTGCCGGAACCACTAGGATTAACTTAAGGTAGTTAGATCACAACACGAGTTCAAAATTAAAATCCGAAATAAATTAAAAAATGAAAGCTTATATGAATGTGGACGAGTTCTTGAAATTTCTATTCAATTGACCGTTTTGTGTGGTCAGTAACAAATAAAAAAGAAATAAAAAATACCGTATCTTAATGGAAGATTTTGCTCTTTTAGGTTAGGCAATAGATTGCATCCAAAAAATGTCTTGAAAAAAAAGAAAAAAAAAATTTTGCGACCCAATATGGAAATCATTAACCGTCTGATAACTTTGTAATGAATTATTGCTGTTGCTGCATAAAGGAGAACGTGAATATGCTGCACGGAGAGGAAAATTAGTTATACATCCTATTTTCACATAGGAAAAATTCCTATGTTAACATAGGGATCTTTACCAGCTCAATATAGAAATAATTCCTATGGAACATAGGATTTTTTCCTATGTTACACGGATATTTTTCCTAGATTGCATAGGAAAAATACCTATGTAACATAGGAATTATGCTTATGTTTTTATGAGAATTGTTATTATAGGAATTATTCCAATGTTAATATAGGAGAAATTCCCATAAAATGGAGGGAATATACCTATAAAAAATGGTCTTTTATCCTATTTTTCCATAGAACTAGTTACTATAGTGACATTGTAAACATCTCTATCTTAACATAGAAATTTTTCCTATGTGAAAATAGGATGAATAATTATTCTTTTTTCTCCGTGTAGTCAAATGATGTAATATTGGCTGAATGATAAATGAAAAATGATTAATATAATTTACCGATTCTTCTTCTGATTCGCTTTTAATATCAGGAAATAGGTTTCTAATCATACATATTCATTTTTGGGTGCTTTTTCCGTTCATTTCTTACTATTCATAAGAAGAAACAAACGGGAAAAGTGTATGTACTCAACGACTAGTGCGACATATGATAAAACTACTTTAAAAGCGCGCTACGTGCGCCTGCATCGATATTTCTTTCTTCCAAAGACAGTAACTTCCGGTCAATCATTTTCAACCATCGATTAATCGATACGATATCTCGCATTAATTTTGAAATACCAATGATTATTCGATAGTTCCGTTGCACCTATATTGGTTTTAAGGGATGAGAGAAAAAATATTACATTTAGTTCCAATCGATCGTTTTTAAATATCGATTAATCGATGCGATATATCGTATTAAATTCGAGACATTGCATACCATTCGATAGTTTCGTTTCACTCGTTCCAGTTTGAGAAGACCTACGAAAATTGTGGAGATACGCCATTTCGGCCCTTATCCATTTCCGTAGGAGATTTCAAACAATAATGAAAAACAAAAAAAAATTGAAAAGCTACAAAAAATGATCATAGCGCGAAAACGTTCGTCCATTAGTATTCGAGATATTTTCAAAAAATTGACGTCAAATTGACAGTGGAAATGGACTTATCCTGTTTTACCTCAGTTTTTAAGAAATATCTCGGAAACTAAGGGAGTTAGAGCAATTTTTATAGTGACTCTTTTTGGAGATCTGATTTTCTTCTACCAAAAAAAGGCAATCATAAGTACTCTATCTCGCTTAGAATCCGAAATATTCTTAAGCAATTAATGATAAAATAAAATTGATCTGTCTGGAAATTTTTTAGTCGTTCCTCTTCTTCATAAATTAATTTATTGCTCGTTTCTATTTGAACTGAGTTTAATGCATAAAAGACGTAGATTGCAATTCCCATTGGTCTCGATTCTTATTTATTAGACAATCTACCTAATAGTCTTTATTGATTCGACACCCAGAATAGCCTTCAGACACTCAACATGATTCTTTAGATGAGAATAATGGTACAATAATTTGAACAACACTTTACTGATAAAAATCCAATTAACAAAGAGGATATAATTGAATGATTCATTTATTTTTATTGAATGACTCTCACTGTATATTCATTGACGAAACAATGTGAATTCCATTGCTCTTGTATTGCTTTGGGCAACGGTTTTTTTTTTTGTTATTTTTCTTTTCTTCATTTGAAATTGCGTCAGGCAAATTCACTGCTGGAGTTCGTCCATGAACTCTCTGTCGTATGAATCTGTTTGAGCATTCCGACGTGCCTCGTGGACAAAATAAATTCAACCACAGTGTATAAACAGTGTGAGATCCGCTTGACAGTAGGTGCAAATTCTTCTGGTTACGTGATGTGAAAATTTCTTTTTAAAAGATACTGAGTCATACATGGGATTTTTCAGAATAGCAAATGAAGGCAATTCATTTCTTTTTTTTTGTCATCAGAATCTTTTTGGGGAGCGTGGATGAATTTGAAACGAATTTTGTCATTGGAACAAGTGATTCCTGGAATTGAGAGAAAAATATCGTTGCTTTGGAAAGAAAGTGGCATCAGTGGCCGAAAATGCTCAATTCTGGAGTAGAAGGGGCGTATCAGCCAAAACCATATCAAAATATTTTTTTTTTATTTTCTTGACATTACTTGGGTAAATAAAAATTAGAATAACAAAATGACGTAATTGCTAATGTTAAAGTGGAAAGGACGTATCTCTACACTTACGTCGCTTTGTATTTTTTTTATTTCCAGGCTACGTCTTGAACTTACGTCTTCTGATTATTCAGATTTTTTATCTCGAGGAATCCTAATTTAGCACTTACATCTGTTTGTTTTTATAATTTCTTCATATGATATGAGAATTTTTAGAGTTACGTCTTCTTGTCGTTTTTATAATTCGTCATCTAAAGATGGCATATTATGGCACTTACGTCTTTTAGTTTTCATAGTTTCTCTGTTAAATTTTTTTTTGGACCCATGCCTATTTGTTTACAAAATTTTATAACGAGAAATAAAATGCTCGAAAGGAATACAAGCAGGTTTTGTGTCACTCATAACAAAAACAGGCATGTGCTGGAGATACATTACCATCAATTCGAAATAACAAAGAGTCTTAAGAGCTGAAGATAGGCCTATTTCATATTAGCAGTTTTTCAAGAAAATGAAAGAAGAGCTAAAAAAAAGACGTGAGTGCCAGAAATATGTCTGTTTGTATGGAGTAGGTGGCAGTTACGACTATATTATAGTTTTTTGCACCACTATTGCATAAAACGCCAAGAAAAATTGCTTAAAGCAAAAAAAACGATACGCCACACTGTTTTCTTGGGAGGGGGAGGGGGGGGGGGATTGAAATGGAAAGAATAGCAGTTACGCTATTTTGTTTCCAAAGCGATGATATGATGTAACTCAAAAGATGCTTTTGGAATTTAGGAAAGAGTGCAATTCAAAATTTCAATTTCAAGAATATCTCTTCAAAATTAGGCAGTATTTAAAACGTTTTTCTACTTATAAAAGTGAAAAATTCCATTAATTGGAATGATTGACACAGAATCACATGCGGAAATAAAAATAAGAAAGCATGTAATCATAAGAGATAAAAGACAGTTTCTATAATCTGGATCAGAGGATTATCAGAGCAGGAAGAAATCTGAGTCGCCATCCTAGTGTTTAGACACAGATAAGAGCAGTGATCCTTTACGTAATCCAGAGGATTACATTATACCGCAGCGTTTGGATGTGTCAGTGATATTATTGCTATTACTTCATTTCTGCAAGTACAAAATAAGCCAAGAATTTTTTTGAGAGTATAAGCCTCTACAAAAAAATTTGGAAAAAATAACCCAATAATGAAGACGTCCTGGAACATCTTCTCGATTTTCTTTCAGATTTTTTCATCAAGTCCTTCACTCTGAAAAAAAATCCAAGACTCTTTTGCTCCACTCTCCCCTATTTATTCCATTCTCTGAAATTGATCAATTGAAACTAGAATGATCATTATCCTTATTGTCGATCTGAATTTCAGTCCTTACATTTGTGACTCTAGAGAGATTGGGCAATGCCTTGTGGCGTGGATACTGCATCGAGTTTCACGAATAAAGTCAAGCTGTTTGCATCAGACTTTGCATCACGTGCATATAAAGATATATCGCTCGTGACAAATCGCAAAGAGAATGTTTTCTTTGTTGCCTGTAGGAAAAATGAAAAATTTTAAATAAAAATTCTAACCGCAGTGTACCGGTTGGGAGAGATAACTAAGTTTGAAGTCAGAGTTTTATGTGAAATTAGGTAAACAGGGCATGACATTTTTGAGAACAATAATTTTCGATATTTCCGTTGAGTGTCTTATTATTGTAAAGAAATGTGTGGTGAATATATACATTTTGTGGAAGTTTGCAATTTAGGTGGTTACGAGGAGGATACTTTCGAGAGCATTTGTTGCAGTTTCACTTGAAAACTCTTCTCTTTTGAGATGGATACGTATAAAAGGAAATGTTAAGGTAGTTCTATCTGATTTTGAGCCATCAAATGATTCTCTTCAAATTCGGTAGAATAACTCATCATGTTATTTTTGATTGTTGTGTAGAATTTAGAATTTTTTTTACCACATAATTAACCTCAAAGTTTGAACTTTGAATCCTCTAATGCTTCTGGGCGTTTCTCCCACTCTGTGACCTGTTAAGCAGGCTGCACATATTTGGTTTAGTGTGTATCTGTGAGCTCTGGCGGGTAATACCGTACCTACTGTGAGGTTACTGTTTGTTCTGAAATTTTATCGTGTATGTTAGTCAATAATTTTGACTTTTCTCCGCTACCTCGTAAACTGAGGTAGGGGGGGACTGAGATTGCACGCGATAGGCTATCCCCACTCAACTCCACGGGTACGAGAGTCTGACTTCAGCGTTAGAGGGTGAAGCACAAATTAAATGACAGAACCTCAAAAATCGTTCAAACTCGGCCGGTTGTTTTTTCTTCAAAATTCAATTGAATCACTTCGATGAAAAAATCTGTATAAGGATTCTCTCAGTACTTTGGAGTAATTTGAAATTAATTCTGTTTTTTTCACCACATAGTTTGGATTGTTTTCAATTCTGAAGACAGGAAAATTTGGTGGAATTCACGATTGAGTGTGGCAATCAGAAGGCCACTGCTTAGACGTAACTGACTGCTTCGGTCGACATCATTGCATGTGTGCTCTGTCATTCTATACGTGCAATGAATTTTAAGATGTGTGCATGCAGCGCCGTATAATTGGGAGGATATCGAAAGTTTCCTAGAAAATTATATAATTTTCGTTTAATTTATAATAAAAATTCAACGTATAAGTTTACATACTCCAATATTGAATAAATGCATTTGTAATTGATTGCATTAAGACTCCAGGCAAATGCCCATCGGAGCCAAAAATAAGTGCATAATATAGTACACGGCTATGTTATCAGTGATTGAGGAATTATGATTCTCAACTTAAATTACCAACAATTGCTTTCTTAAAAAAAGTAAGAGGCAATTTAAACATTAACCATGGAAAAATAAACTAATGAATCGCCAACACTACTTGAGTAGCTATAAATACCAATATCTCAAGATATCAGAGGAAATTCCCTGCACATATCATTATCAAAGCTAATTAATTGAGTTTAATTCAAGTCTAAGTAATATTCAAAATCGAATCACACAACAGTCTCTTGAATTAACTCCTAAATTTTCAACACGAAGTTAATAAGTTCAAATCACAGTACAGTCTGTTAGTTTAACAGCTATATTTAGATCACAATAAAAGTCTCTTGATTCAATAAATAAGTAAAACACCCTTGACTGAACTACATTCAGATTGCAGCAATGGTCTCTTTATTCAGCAAATAAGTAGAATACCCTTGACTGAAGCTCTCATTCGTATTTGCACTTTTGACGTATTCAGGTAGCGAATTCCAAACATTTATAGATGTTACAAGAAAATAACGTCGGTAAATTTCAAGTCTAGCAGATGGAACTTGAAGAACGTTCTGTTGATTAATTCTGCTTCGTAGACTTCGTTACGATATCTGTGGATGTAGCTCATCTCCTGATGACCTGCATGCCCTAGATTGGTACGGGCCCTTTATATCTCGACTGAAACATCTCGACCAAAATATCTCAATCAAAAATATCTCGGGATGGAAACATCTCATGCGAAAACATCTACGATCCCTCATATATCATGACAGAATATCGACTGCATAAAAAGAAATCTTCAGAACAAATGGAAAAAACACATAATCTTGGAAATAAGTAATTTATTAATGTGTTAATTGCACAGTTGATGAATAATGGAGTTCATGATATTTTGTACACAACATCAGTAAATGCTAGTAAGATATTACCATCGTTGAACGACTTGAATCGATGAAAATCTGAAATAATTCAGCCAGATTCTCCCCAGTAAACTAGAGATCTTCCCCTTATGAAGAAAAATTGGCTGACGTGTAGAATTCGAGATTTTCCTCATGAGAACCCGTATGAATTGAATCACTTCATGATGATTAATTTGTCATAAAACGAGATTCAACAGGTTTCTGAAAAAATTGGAGCTCATAACCAGGCATTTCAAGAATTTTTTGAGACCTGGATCAACAATTCCTGACGTGTAGTTTTGGAGAAAAAAAATGATTAATGTAAGTAATGATCGGACCACCGGCAGGTCAGCACCGCTTTGTACGTGTATACAGGCTGAATAGCATTATAGATTAAACAATTTCCACCTCCTTTGGTTATTCCAGATAATTCTTTTCTAACCTGCTTTGCCCCCACTCGTCGTGATGACTTGAGTGATAGTAATACCTTAATTAATCAGTCTCAAAATTGCAGCATGATATCAATCAAAAATAATTACAATGAGAAATTCGAGATATTTTCACCCTGAGATATTCTTGTCGAGATATTTTGGTGTGAGATATTTTTGCCATGAGATATTATTGTTGAGATTTTTTTGCCGAGATGTAATTGCCCGAGAAATAAAGAGGTGTCACCCCCTAGATTAATTGCTTTGGAGATGGAACAAGCAGTGAAATGAAGCCTTCGATAATCAATGGACAACCAACCGAGTTGACGCCTAGCTTTAGAGATTCTTTCAGAACGACGGTGTCCAGTAACGAAACGAACGCAAGCATTCAGAGCTCGTTGGAGTCTGCCATTGTTATAATCTGATATATAAGAGAGACCGGGGTAAAGTGGGGTACCTAAGGGAAGGAGAGGGCTTTCAGGGCCCAAAATTTGATGTCATCTCCATTTTTACCTATCTTTTTGATTTTTCAATCAATGACGTCACGTCGATCATGTTGAACCCATTGGGGCAAAGTGGGGTACTTAAAAAAAATTAAAATTTTATAAAAAATTGACATTTTTTTTTTCAGTAGTTGAAATCATTCTGCTGTGTACTTGGAGCATTTTTGCCGACATAGTTCGTTGTTATGGCATTTTGGGCAAAGTGGGGTACATGAAAAAAAATTGAACTTTTATAAGAAGTTGAGATTTTTTTTTTTTCAATAGTTGATTATGCTGTTTCCAAAGAAGAGAAAAAAATGAAGTTTTGTTTTTTTTTTTAATGAGCTGAACTTTGCTAATTTTGCAAAAAGTGCGAATGTTTTAACGTTTTTTCTCAGCTTCATGAGTACCTAAGCACCCTGTAAATTTTGGAGCCGATCGGTTGGACCGTTTTTTCCCGAAAGATCGAACTTTTAGCAAAAATCAAAGGAATGCTCCTTAGTTCCATAAACATCAATTGATGATGACAAAGACCAAAGATGTTTTTTTTTTCGTTATCTTTCCGTCATTCTCTATGTGTGGATGGGGTGAGTGGATGGGCAAGAGAGAGGGAAGGAGCATGTGAAATCCCACGGAGGTTTCATAAGAAATCACGTGAAAAGGGAATCTCCGTTCTTAATCATCATTAATTGATGTTTAAGGGGTCTATCTACTTTGGACGCCTGAAAAAAACGCTATTTTCACCAATTTCTTTTAAGAATACTGTTATGTTCATTAATATAAAACTTGTTGGGCTTAACAAAAGCATTCTTAAATTACACAAAAAAATTTTTTAAAATTGATTTTAACCACTTCTTCAGTGTGAAAATTCTAGGTAAACAGGAGTTCTCTGAAAGTGCGCTGTTGTAAAAATCTCAACAAAGGCCCATCTGAAAAAAAAAATTAAATGGTTCTAGGTTTAGTGTGATAGTGGCTATATAGAGCACCGATTCAAGTTTATGAAATCCACCATCCGTTCGGTGTAACCGATATCTTGATAACAAATGTTCGTAGAGAGACGAAAATCAATGAAATCAAAGCTAAAGGATTAGGCAGAACGACCCTGACACGGGTTGAGTCGAAAAAAAAATTTGAAGACCGTGCATCATTTCGAAAAATAGTATATTACCTAACAAGTGCGGTAAAGTACTTTTCTGACGAGTGTGGGGTTGCAAAACGAGCCGAAGACAATTTTTGTAATCACACGAGTCTGAAAATCTTTACCGCACGTGTAAGGTACAATTTTTTTACGCACAACGTAGCGTGCGGAAAGTGGCTACTTTCCACACGGCGTGCGGAAAGTGGCTACTCTCCACACGTGCGGAAATTGAATTTTTCTTGCTATCTTTTCTTCACTTCCATTCATTTTTTGCGCCATGACTAATGCCCAAAACGTCATGAAAATGAACACTGGAGCTTACGTTGATTGCTTTAAAGAAAAAAAAGTGCCTTAAAAAGTTGGTACCCCACTTTGCCCCGGTTTCCCCTATTTATTGATTTATCTCGTGTCGAGACGAGAAATAATTGTTTACAGAAAATCAATCGAATGAAACAAAAAAATGGCTGGGTGGATTAAATTGAAACTTTGTAGGGTTTTTGTGGGTATATTGAATTGTGAAAGGCACTCTCAACATGGGTGGATCTCTCAATATTTGTGATTGAAAGTTTGATGTTTCAAAAATTCACCAAAAACCTTTTTTGTCTTTTTTTTTTCAAATTCATGTAAAGTATGTAAAAAAAACTTTCCGGGAAAGAAAAGGCTTGTTCTTGTAGAGAACTTATTCAGCTTTTCAAAACCCACCCTGAATTTTCTGTGCGATTTATTGGTTGCTGAAATACCGATGATGCAAATGCTTGCAAAAAAAAAATGACTATTCAATCTCAAATTTTGAAATTTGATGAGAAATATTAATTTTTTCTTTGCGATATATCGTATTATATGTATATTAGTAGTAAGTGTACATTCCTGTGAGACAGGGTTTACCCCCTCCACCTCCCCACTGGCGCCAGTGCACACGTGCACTGTATACTAATGAGCTGGACCCAAATGTCTGGGCCCAGATAGAGATCTCGGGAAAAAGGGGGGGCGGGGCTTGTTGGAAAAAGAAAACTTGGGATTTGGGAAAATTGATAATTTATTCCGAACCCTCAGGAATAAGACACAGGTTTATTGAATGAATAAATCCAGATATCAGAAAAAGTCCAGATATTTATTAGATAATTTGGTATCTATCGAATTGACTAATTTCAAAATGATTAAACAAATTATTCATAGAATTAGATAATTCCTAGGGAATTTCAATTTAGCAAGTTACTTATCTAAGGCTAGCTCAGAATCATTATGCCTCATAAATTCCTAATAACAAGAAAAAGAATCAATCTCATGAACCAATATTTCTTGACAGAAAAACTAATAATAATATATCCACTGTCGGTAAAATCAAATTCTTTAAATCAATCTTCTTTTTAAGGTGTTTTTATGAGGAAGAGGGATCATGAAATTTAAGGTACCGACCTTCTATGAAAAAGGCCTGCGGTCCATATACTATATTTCAATTGTCCTTCTGATATACCCAAAATCCATTCATCACTTAAATTCCAACTGATATGGAAGTATGAAATTTCAAATTCTAATTATGAATTTGATGAAAATTATGAGACGTTTTAGCAAATTCTTGATCATTTCTCTGAAATGATACAGTGCTGTATTCACACATCTAAACATTCATTCACTCACACAGTGACATACCACTATGCCAAATGATTAATCACGTCAAAGATGCGGTCAGCTCTCTTCAGTCACAGATTTTACTGAATACTCCTGAATTCTAAATTGGAGAAAAGAGAATACGTGGTGAAAAAGATTGAATTTACTTTCAATGTTTCCTAAATATTTGAAGAGCCCCCTGAATATTTTTCATAAAAATCCATAGGATTTGTTTTCAAAAAGAACATTTCAGGGTTTTACCATTGACTGTGTATTAATAGTTGGAACTTTGAAATTGAATATTGATTATGGGGTAAGATTTTTTCAAAATTTTCCAGGAAAATTGGAGATAACATAAATAGTTATTCCACACAATTTGAAGGAAACCTACTGAGCACACTAAATTTCATACAACTAACTCAAGCCTAGTGCAATATCAATAGCCTGGGATAAGGGAGATGGGTGAAATTTTGAATTCGGATGAACTTCGAATCATTAGAACCAAAGGAAAGGATCATTTAAAGAATGAAAATACTCATTCAGCATGAAACATTTTGGAAGAAAATGAATGTTTTCTATCACACAGAAAGGAATCTATCATGCGGAATAATTCATCCTTCCAGAATTTATCTGTCAACACGAGATAATTTCTAATATAGTATTTCGGATTCACGTTTCAGTGAGATTCAATAGTCTCACTCTTGAAATTCAATCTCAATGGAAAATATGTATATTCTTGTAAATTATTAAAATTCATAGACTTTCGTGGAAAAGGGTTATAGTTTTCAGAATTCAATGCTTGATACAATCTTAATTATTACAATATTCAGTTAACTTACATGTGCGTGTTCCTCCAAGGCAGTGTTCAACTGACTCCAATGAAATTATCTATGGTACCAATCACAGTTCTTTTATTTGATCTATGCACTACATTCTGTAATATAAACCACAGTTCCATGTAATATCATTTTCCACCAGTACAGAATTCTTTCAATGCAATCCGCAAACTTGATGGAATTTAATTGAACAAGATGAGTGGTTCTGATCTGATTTCTTTGCTCTAAATCGAGGAACTTTAAGAAATTTCAACTAATCCATTTTACGTGAGGTAGAAGCTAATTTTCCAGACTCCAATATCATTCTCCATATGTTCTAATTTGCAATTCTTTTCAAAAATACATTTTAATATTTTTGAAGAGTATGAAAATCAACTGATCCATGGGTTTCAGTTTTTTTGTAAAACGAAATGATTTGCGAAAATTTAAAATTTCTAGAACCCATACTTTGGTTTATTACTCAAACTTCATGATAAATTTTCTTCTAGTCTTTCCCATTCAATATTAATTGAAATAAAAACCCTATTCCTGGTCTTAACAAAAATGGTGTATCTCTATAAATAGGAAATTTCCGTTCTATGAATTTTATTTAATAATTATTTATTAAAAAATCGAACATCGGGGAAACAACGTTCTAACGTTACACTTTCCCAATCGAACGGATGTTCGTGTTTGAAAATCACCTTCGCCACAGATTCCCACGTGACATTTCCCAGACTCTAACATGGGCCTGTTTCAAGGAACCATCCCCACCAAGTAATTTCGAATTTTCTCCAACTGGAGGGGAATCCAGTATATAGAGAGAAGAGTCTTTTCGTTTTATCAGTTTTTCTCTGACATCCAGAAGCAAACATGGATGCTCATGCAGATAGCAGATCTACTCAGGAAAGCACCACGGATTTGGTTAGTATACAGCGTGTAGAAAGGCGAACTCTACTATCACCACAAATTTCAGACAGCGTTCATAACGTAGACAATTGTGAGTATTCATCAATTGATTATCGCTTAGAATCAGCAAGGCTTGCTAGCTATGAAAATTGGCCAGCGCCATACTTAGATCCAGCTAAACTGGCAGCTGCTGGATTTTTCTTTACTGGCGATGCTGATCGCGTTCAATGTTTCGTATGCGGGGTTGAGATTTTTGAGTGGATTGAAGGGGATAATCCGGCCTCTGATCACCAACGTTGGCGCCCGATCTGTAAATTTGTACGTAAATTGCCATGTGGGAATGTTCCAATTGGCGTTGATCCTGATACAGTGCCGATACCATCACCAAGGAGTAGAGATGTTAACTATGGGGAAGACTACAGGCTAAGTGCCTCACCAGATTTCCGATTTTCAAGTACATCCAGACTCAGCAGTTCGAGCATGGCTGACCCGAAGAGCATAAGGCATCCAGAATACACTGGCCATGAATTGGAATTGAGGACATTTCATAATTCACCAAAATCCGAAGAACAATTGACTGACGACGGGAGAATATGTAAAATCTGTTACAATGAAGAATTGGGGATTGTATTTTTACCCTGTCGACACATGGTTGCCTGTGTGAGATGTGCACTTGGTATGGACAATTGCGCAGTGTGCCGAGAAAAAGTCATAATGACCGTTCGTGCTATAATATCTTAGTACTACGTACTAAATTTGCTATTGCTTTCAAGCGAAATCAACAAAAATTCTGAACTGATAGGTGAAGAACTCGAAAAAAAATAGTACTTGAACATTAACTTCCCTATTGTAAAAAATCGAAGATGATGTTTAAAGAAGACAACTAAATTCGTAGAATAAAATTCTCCTAAATATCTGAATATCACAGGACTCATTGATTTAGTCGACTCTAGGTGCAATTCAATGCTCTCCAGTGATAATTGAATACAATTCTATTTGCATTCCACATTCAGAGTATCAATTCAATCATACCGAACTTCAATAATGATTCCTTAATTTTTTCTATTTCGTCATTTTTAAGTTTGAATTCTGGAACTGTTGCCATTATTTGAGCTGCGTATGCATTTAATTCACATTGAATTTCTAAGTGTATCTGTACCCAAGAAGAATTGCTATTTTTATAATATGTTAAGAATTAATTATTATATTTCCGAAACTCGGAAAAAGTATTCGTAAAATGTTCAATTGAATATGCATTGTCTGTAGAAATATATATATGTATAGCACAAAATAAATGTATCTAGTTCATTTCATAATCACATATGCCTTGTATTCTAACAATTACAATTCAGACCATTCATCAGTATATGTAAAATATATGAGAGATATATTCTCCATATATCTGTGATATATCTACGATATATGAATTTCATCTCTTCAAAAATCTATATTTTGCCGCAAAGGAAAATTTTTTCTCAAATTCTGGATAGTATGATTGAGAAAATGGCGTAAGGAATTTTTTCTATCATCCTGAAAAAATTTGGAGAATAAAGTCTATTTGTGATGAAATATTATGAGACAACATAACTTCTCAACAGCCCTCTGCAAGGAATTGAAAATGAATCATTCCATCATAATTGCATGGCAATACAATGTGCAATAATGGGACGGCGTACTCAATTCATTATGTTTCTAATATGGATAGATGTTGAGGATATGTGGATGGCAGAGAGGGTATATTAATTGTGTAGCTGGTTCAATATGATCAAATCTACTTAGTCATTTTAGATCATGATGATATGGTTCTTGCGGTATCACTCTGCCACGCAGAGCCTTTCATCAATAGAAAAATATAACACCATAGTTGGTTATATCATCAGCCTATGGGTCAAGTACCGTGGGGTCATATTCTATAAAATATCCTACGAACTTCGAGAAATCGTGGAATTGCTAGTGCATGAGTTATGTTCACCATCAACGTTCGTCAATCACAAAAAATCATCAAATTTATTCCTTTCAATATTTCAAAGAGTCAAGATAATTAGTGATGATCCACATGAATCCTTGATGACTGAGAAGCTGATCAGTGTGACTGGCAATAAAATATGGGATAAAATCGGGAAAAGACAGTCACTATTGTCATGTCAAATTATTATGACGTAGAAGCAGGAATCGTTGGAGGAACCTTCAATTGTTAGCAAAATATTAGGAGAAACTTGTGTACATGCATTGTTCCATTTATTGGGACGTCCAATTGCTGTGGAATGATTCTCAGTCAAGGCAGCAGTGTACTCATCTGAGTGCTCTGCAACCTGAGCAAGAGATTCGGAAGATATGCAGTCATAAGAGTCTGAGGTCAAGCCATCTGTAGAACTGGCTGATTTGAAAATGATTCCGTACTTGTAAATAAATTGCGTGTCTCAAATAATTCCAAACGGTTCGAAAATAATATTTGATGTAGAAGTGAACTTAGAATTGATTGAGAAATGATTCAAAAACCATTCAAAAATGATTTCTCATCCGAAATTGCGTCAGAATGATTCGGAATTCATTCAAATATAATCTCTTATTACGAATGGATTTCAAAATTTATTGTAAAGTAATAGAAAGAACGTTCAAAAACCGACAGTTTGGCTGTTCGGTCTGTGTACGGCTCGGCGGATCTACCGGGTTGAGCAGCATTGCGTCTGGTTACTACTTGGATGGGTGACCGCTTGCCGTACACAGATTCAAATGACAAACTGAACGATACGGTAGGTGTGACTATAGAGAATTAGTGTGCTTTTCTCGTCAGCGTGAAAGAAGAGGCACATTAAGGCTCTGTACGAATCCGACTGCACTGATCAGGGTTTTTCATGGTTTCCCCTCGGTCCACGGCAAATGCGGGCAGTATGGCAAGAAGTCGATTCAAGGAGTCGCATGGGGGGGGGGGGGGGGGGGGGGGAAAGGAAATAAAAAATTGTCAAAAACCGAAAGGTTATACATGGCTAGAAAAAATAAAATAAAAAATAGAAAGAACGTTTAGGAAAATTCTCTTTCGAAATTTTTCATTCATAAATAATTTTTAAAAAACTAGTTAAAAATTATTCTTCATTAGGAATTCGAATCAAATTTTGGAATTAATACAAAGATAATTCAAATGTCATTCAAATAAATTTCAAAATTTATTCCGAAGTGATGGAGAGAACGTTAAAAAAAAAATTCTCCTATGGAATTTTTTTTTTGAAATTCATTCAAAAAATATTTGAAAAAATAATACTCAAGAGTAATTTCCTCTTGTGGAATTTGATTTGAAAAAAGATTCATAAATTATATAAAAATAATTTTATTCGAAAATAAATTTTAAAATTGCATCGCAAATAATTCAAAAACTATCCAAAAACAATTTCTTTGTCGAAATCTCAATTCGGAGCTGATTCAAAAATGATTTGATAGCAACTCAAAAATAATTTCTCATTCGACAATAAATTTCAACATTGATTCAAAAAAGATCCAGGAAAGAACAACAATTCAAAAATAATTTTTGAAAAACTAGTTGAAAAAAATTTTCTTATTTGGAATTTGTTTAAGAAAATATTCAAGAATAATTTCTCCTTCGAAAGTTTTATCCAAAAACAATATTCAACTGATAGACAAAACATTAAAAAAAAATTCCTTTTGGAAAATTTCTATTTAAAAATTTGTCAATAATAATTTTTTACGAACTAGTAGAAGAGAATTTGCCTATCTGAAATTTGATTCAAAAAATCTTTGGAAATAATTTCTCCTTCGAACGTTTTATTCAAAATTGATTCAGAAGTGATAAAAAAAAAAAAGTGGAAAAAAAATTCTCTTTCGAAAACTTGTATTCGAAAATAATTTTTGAAAAAACTAGTCAAAAACAAATTTCTCATTTAAAATTTAATTCCAAGAATACTCAAAAATAATTCTCCTCCACAATTTCTATTCAAAATTGATTTGGAAGTATTGAAAAGAACATTCAAAAAAAAACTCTTCGCAAAATTTTTATTCAAAAATCATTTTTGAAAAACTAGTCAAAAATAATTTTTTTTGAAATTTTATCCGAAAACAGATTCGGAATCCATATGAAAATAATCTTATTCGAAAATAAATCTTATTTGAACATAAATCTTATTTGAAAATAAATCTTATTTGAAAATAAATCTTAAAATTAATTTGGAAATAATTCAAAAACTATTCAAAAACAATTTACTTGTCCACATTTTAATTCAAAAATAATTCAAAAGTAACTCGAAGATGATTTCTCATTCGAAAACAAATTTCGAAATTGATTCTACAATGATAAAAAACCAAACCATCCAAAAAATAATTTCTCATTCGACAATGAATTCTAAAAATAATTCAACAACGCTCCAGAAAAAAAAATATTCAAATATAAGTTCGCCTTCAAAAATTTTGTTCGAAATTATTTCTCAAGTGATAAAACGAAAGTTCGAAAAAGAAGTTCCTTTTCAAAAATTTTTATTCAACATTCATTCAAAATCAATTTTTACAAAACTAGTCATAAATGATTTTCTCATTCGAGATTTGATTCAAGAAAGATTCATAAACTGTGTAAAAATAATTTTATTTGGAAAGAAACTTTAAAATTGTTTCCAAAATAATTTAACTGTAACTCAAAGATATTTTCTCGTTCGAAAACAAATCTCAAAATTGATTCTACACTAATCAAAACAGAAAAAAAAGTAATGAAAAATCATTTTTCCTTCAAAAATTTTATTCGAAATTATTTCCCAAGTGATAAAACGAACGTTCGAAGAAGAAGTTTCTCTCAAAAATTTTTATTGAACATTCATTCAATATCAATTTTTAGAAAACTAGTCGGAAATGATTTTCTCATTCGAGATTTAATTCATAAAAGATTCAAAAAATGTGTAAAAATTATATTAACGATCCAAGATATCTTAAACAGCTTTGATATAGAATCAATTCTTTCACTATATCATTACATAAACGCATTTTGTCACCTACGAACCTTCATCCTAAATGAATAATTACACTTACAACACTTAATGTATATACTTGATGTACTATACTTAGTCACTGCTATTTTTGTTTATATTTTTACTTGTTTTATATCAAGATTCCCCCATACTATGGGTAACACAATGTACCTAAGAAGCAATCAAGAAATCTAATCTAATCTAATCTCTAAAAAAATGTGTAAAAATAATTTTATTCGAAAATAAACTTTGAAATTGTTTCAAAATAATTTAACAATAACTCAAAGATATTTTCTCGTTCCAAAACCAATCTCAAAATCGATAATCGACTGTAGTGATGGGAAAAAAAAGTTCAAAAATAAATTCTCATTTAAATATAAATCTTAATATTGACTCACAATATGATCGAAGAAAGGAAAAAAAAATATTTCAAAATCATTTCTTCTTCGAAATTTTCATTCAAAATTGATTCTAAAGTGGTGAGAAGAACGTTCAAAGAAAACAATTTCCTTTTGGAAATTTTCATTCGGAACTCATTTCAAAATAATTTTTAAGAAACTAGTCGAACATACTTTTTTTTATTGTAAATTCAATTCGAAGTGCATTGACGAAAAAATTCAGATACTATGTGAAAAAAATTCTCATCCGAAAATAAATTTTAAAATTGATTTTAGAGAAGAGTAAAACGTTGGAAAATGATGTTTCATCTTGAAGAAAAACTCAAAATTGATTAAAAAATGATCCTGGAAAGGAAAAAATATTTTAAAATAATTTCTCCTCCGAAAATTGTATTCAAAAGTAATTCAAAGATAATTTCTCATTTGGAAACAAATTTCGAAATGCATTGACAGAAAAAACAAACCGTTCAAAGATGATTTCTCATTTGGAAATAAATTTCAACATTAATTCGAAAACGATTTAGGAACAAGAAAAAATTTTCAAAAATAATTTCTCCTCCAAAATTTTCATTCCAAATTCATTTAAAAGTAATTTTTCAAAAAGTAGTTGAAATTCTGATACGAAAACAAATTTTAGAATTTATTCTAAAATGATTCAAGAACTATTCAGAGTCAGTTCGGATTTTCAAAATTGAGTGAGTTTATATTTTAAAAACGATTCAAAAATAGTTTTGAATCAACTCATTTGAACATTTTGAACTTGTTTCAAAATTTTTGTCTTCGAAAGTATAGTTAACAGAAATGTTGGATAATTCAATAGTTTCGCGGCATTAAGATATTCTAAACAGAACAATCCAGATTTCGCTCGAAATAACTAAAATTTCCCTCATAGGATTGAGATATTTTTTATAAAATTTTCTCTATCAATGATGGATATTTTTCGATCGAAAGAAACGCGAATTTTTTCACTATGAAAAATGAAGATTATCACGTTGAATGAATGCGAATTATTCATTTTGAAAATTAAAATATTTACAACAAAAAAAAATACAAAATTTTTACTATTAATGATTGAGAAATTTTTCACAAAAGTAAATGTACTCATTCACGCTAGACACCTGAAATTTCCGAGTCCAATAAACATGAAATTTGCATTTCGAACTGTTGAAATATTTTTGACAGAGAAAAAATGAATTTGCTTCTTCTTTTTTTATTTTGTCTATAAATTACTGAGAAATTCTTCCTTAAATGAACATGAACTTTTCAGTTTAAACGATTGAAGTATTCCCAAAAATTAAACAGAAATGTAATACGGATGATTGAGAAACTTTTCACGTATAGTAAACTGAACCAATTTTGCACAATAAACGCAATTTTTCACTTTTAATAAGTTGAACCAAAATCCGACAATAATTTCCTATTGATTTTCATTTCGCAAATTCGAGATTAGGAACACTTTTTAATTATTATGAAACAAAGCAAAACTATATTCAAGGAAAAAAAACTAAGATTCAATATGACAATTCCATTACGATCAGACAAGTGTATTATTCATTCTAATTATTGGGCTCTCCTACGTTAGAACAATGTTCAAATTCCTGGAATGAAAATTTGTTCAAGAAGAGAATGAGTACTTCATTTCTTTGACACTCAGAAAAGTGAGCTATGACACTAATTGATTGCAATATTCTTCCGGGAGTTATCTATCATGGCAAGATAATTTTATAGTATTCCAATGTTTACATTTTCGAGATGAATACAGTTCCTCTCTTTCCTCAATTCAATCTCGATATAATAGATATTCTTTTTGAGGCATTCTCGAAATTCACACACTTCCGTAAAAATAATTGTTGAATTTCCGAAATTTGATTTCTAATACAGCATCTGTTCCATTTATCTCTTTTTATGTCCTTCCAATGTAGTATTCAATTCACTTCAATGTCTCTAAAATTATTTGTTGCACCAGTTCTTTCTAGAATCCATGAACTATTATGCGATAAAAATAACAACATAATGCAACACAATTCTTTTTCTATGAAATTTTTTTGATAATGATTTATTTGAAAACAAAAAACCACGGTCTTACGTCACACCAGTCTTAAACCTCCAGTAGAGCTAGACACTCCATTTGAAGTTCCCACGTTGTAGAGTTTATTAGGTATCGTGCTAACAAGGTATTTAATGTTGATATCCTCAAAACGAAAATAATAGAGGAGTTAGTTGAAGAAGAAATCAGAAAAAATTCAGATGATTGAGGAGATTAGAGAAGTCTAAGAAAAGTCACCGGAGTACTTTGTGGAGCTTCCTCACCTTCAATCTTCTTTCGCTGCTCTCGTCAAGGCCAAAAAGTTCTGTCAAGTCGCACCATAGCTTCCAAAAATTCCCATGGATCAGTTATTTCATCTTCTCCAAAATGTTTGGCAATAACATCGTCGAAACTGCGAAGACATTGGGGAGTGCACAATTTCCTGACCGCGTATGGCTTCAAATTATCCATGATGACTATCAATTTCTTGGATCCTTATCTGAGATTATGTAGTTTCTCATCACATCTTCTCCACTCTATAGAAATTTGTCCAAACTTGGTTGAAATATTAACGTCTAAATCTGCTCTAAATATTTTTGGAAGATGATGTCTTCAATATTAAATTTCACTTGACGTTCTTTTAAACCTATTGCAGCCCTTTTTCCCATGCCACATGTTTTCTGTGTAACATTCCTCAGGTATGTAGACTCTCCGGCGATGGACCGGTTTCAAGGGTCCATTTCCCCTAAGTGGAGGGAGATTTCCCAGTTCCTTGAAAAACTGGAGGGGAGAGCGAGTATAAAGAAAGCTGAGTTTCGGATCATCTCATCAGTGTCTCAAATTGTATAATGAGAACCACCTACTCATTACAGAAAGCAGACTTGGAAAAAAGCTGGAACCTTCTACAAGAAAAAATTCGAGGAGCTAAGAAGGACATTCAACAGAGGATTGAAATACTTCAACTCTGCGCAAAACTAGTAAAGCTTCCAATTGAATAAGTATGGATTTCACTAGAATCAATGCTGCTGGGCAATTCCGTAATGGATATCTACCCAGTGTGAAAATTGCAGATCTCAACAAAAAGAAATTTTTCATTGTCACAAAGATTTGCAAAGCAAATACTCGCAATGGTCCCACAATCATGGTTGAGCTCGATAATGCTCAGGCCACTTTCCTGCCAAAGAGATCATCTACATTTTTCTTGGAGAATCTGGATCAGTTGGAGGCCATGCAAGACGCTATTGCAGTCGGAGAACATCCAGTTGCAATACGATCCATTGGAACTAGATTTAATCGAGTAGAATTCACCCAAGACTTGGAAAAATGGAGGGAGGACGGAATGCAATAGTAAATTTGTTGGAATAAATTTTCGAGTCTTTGGAAATTTGAAAAAAATGTGGACTTTTTTGAAAAATTTTTAAAAATTGTAAACCCTTAGTGAAATCAAATGAAAAAAACATCTTATAAATGTAATACATACTAATCATGAATAAATAACTTGTATCTTAAAATTTTTCCTTTATTTCGATATTACACAACCCATAATCTTCATCATTTGTATCAATCACATCACCTCCCCAATCATCGTGATGTATGAGCCAACACTTGTAACGAAAAATCTATCGCTTCACTTCCATTTCGTTTATCAGTTTTCACCAAACTTCATGTACATTGGACGCTGCAGATGTACTTATAAAGGCGTTCGGCGAAAGTAATATGTCTTCAGCATCCCTCAGTGCGAAATTCTCTCGTTCAAAATATTTCCGCATAGATCCATCTGTTGAACATACATCCTTCTGCAACATCCATTTTTGTAGTAATAGAACATTTCCAACAGCACACGTCATATTTTTCATGGTGCAATGAAAAGGACAAACATGAACTGGTACGTCTTTGAAATTTGCGATTGATGGACAATCATCAAATAATCCATCCAAGTCTGCAATGCTGGGCAGAGAATCATTGATGGAAAGGTTTCTCGAACATACTCTCTTCTCGCAACTTTCTATGTGAACATCATCGACATTTTTTCATATCATCTGGACATACATTTTCCGCTTTATCATATAGAACATTATCATAATTTCAGGGTATTCCGTGGATATTTCCTTCAAACCATGCATTTGCACTTCGATATTTCACTGGTATTTTGTCCAAATTACGTGAAAGCTTGAAAAGCTTATAGTTGCTTCTTGTACTGATTCGTCTAAAGGTATTAAAGCCGACTCTCTCAGAATGAATTCATTGAAGGATCCATAGGATCTTTACATATCCACCAACATCTCCATGGTGACTGATGTTTCCCCAGATGGACTGCTTGATATTCAAAAATATCTCCCCACGGTTTCAACTAGTTTTCCGTCCAACAGCTAATAGGATGATATTCTATGATAGGATTGTGTAGAATGGGACAGTTAGGTGTTGCATCAACTGCAAAACTATCTCTAGCTTCAAATTCTGAGGGAACATCAATCGGATCGAATTCCAGAATTTCATTTTGTCGAAAACAATGAATCGAAATCAACCACATTTCAATTACAATAAGGCGATATGTACTTTTTATTAGCAATCGGTTCGATGGTTGATCATAATACGATGGTAGGGAATTCGCGAACATACGATATCCAATAGCATAATATTGTTCATCTACATCAGTGTTCATATCCCAATAACAATAACATTGTGAACTCAAAAATAATTCCCAGTCAACGATCGGCAGAAATCAAAATGATTAGCACTGTTTCCTTTCTTGTTCTTCCAAGCAGTCTTGGAGAATAAGCAAATACATGGAGGTTTCTTTAATTGAGTAGCTGTTTTTGCTGTCCAAACATGCTTAGTTGTCCTTGGGACCATAGGGTATGCATATAAGTCCCCTTATCTGAATCTCACCGGAATAGCAACAATCTCTGAAGAAACTTGTGTAAATTAATTTTTATTTTCATCAGATAGAGTCATAGTTGGTATTACCTATACAATTTTACTCAGAGTGATTCTAGTGCATCATCGTTAGCGGTTTGAAGAGTGGCATTTTTATAATTACGAGATGTTGTTAATATCAGTTCATATTCCACAATGACAATGATTTTACAATTAAATTCAGTGAATCCTAGTAGTCCACTCAGAAGCAAAGATTCATCAGAATTTCCACCAGCATCAATTTTGAAGCTCCGAGAATATCTATTCATCCGGCATTTATCAACATTCAAAATTGACCAAATTGAGTAAATAAAATTTGGAAGAAGGATGGAAGTGTGCATCGAAGAAGCAAAACTTGTCAAGGGCCGTCTTTATCGAACGAATGCAGTTCACATTGCTGAAATTTCCAGCAGAATTTCCAACATTTTCTTTGTTAATGGTCAAATAACAATAGTAATGCAGAGAAAAAAAATCAATGAGAATTCCCAAAATCAACTGATGAAGGATTAAAGAAATCGTGTGATAGAAACGAGGGAAGAATGGAGAGAGTGCATGTTGCAGGAAAGTATGATAGTTTTTACAAAATCCCTGAGAGTGTTGAGCAGTATGAAAATAGTGAAAACACGATGGAGAAATATTCTCGGGAAAAGAAGATAAAGAAAGTTGAAAAAGGAAATGATCAGAAATTGAAAAATCGTTCTAAGAAAAACAGAAATATTGAGAAAAATATTGAGCGAAAAGGAATGATCGTTTGTGAGAATGAAAAATCTATTGGTCAGAATGGAATATTTCTTGATAAAATTGGACAGAATAATGAAAATAATGGGATTATTGTTTATCGAAATCAAGAAACAATTTAGATAAATGTAATGATTGTTGATAAAAAGAGAGGAAGTATTAAGAAAAATGAATTTCTCATTGATAAAGGAACAGAAAAGATGAAAAGAATGACATACTTTTCGATAGAAATGTAGAAAATATTGAAAAAATATGAAAATGAACGAAAATTTTGTTCATAAAGATGAAGAGAATAATGAAAATAATGAAATTATTGTTGATCAGAATGAAGAAATCGTTCAGAAAGATGTCATTATCGTTGATGAAAATAAAGCAGCAGTGGAAATTGTTGATAAAAATGGAGAACACATTGGGAAAAATGGAATTTTTGTCGATGAAAATTGTAGAAAATGTAGGAAAATAATTTTGTTTTGAAAGAAATGAAGAACATATTGAGAACAAATGGAGAACACTCGAAGATAAATAAACTCTTTGTTAATAAAGATGAAGAGATTAATGAAAATAATGGAATTGTTGTTAATCAGAATGAAGAAATGACTCAGGAAGATGTAATTATCGTTGATCAAAATAAAATGAGTGTTGAGAAAATGATTATCAGTGATGAAAATAAAGGAGCAGTGGAAACGAATGACATTGTTGATAAAAATTCAGAACCCATCGGGAAAAATGGAATTATTGTCGATGAAAATTAAGAAAAATTGTAGGAAAATAATTTTTTTGAGAGAAATGGGGAGCATGTTGCGAAAAATGGGGAAAATATGGAGATGAATAAAATTTTTGTTAATAAAAAAATTAAGAAAATCTAAAGAAAAAGTGAATCATTGTCGAGAAGAATGGAACCAGTATAAAGTATAATGAAATTTGGAAGCATAAAAAAGAAAAAAATGTTGAGAAAACGAATATTTGAGGACAAATCGTATCT
Source organism: Aleiodes leptofemur (assembly GCA_963942555.1). Lineage (NCBI taxonomy): Eukaryota > Metazoa > Arthropoda > Insecta > Hymenoptera > Braconidae > Aleiodes > Aleiodes leptofemur. The sequence goes on from OZ012609.1 coordinate 15,655,750, forward strand.
GTGATGAAATTATTGAGAAAAGCATTATCTTTGAGAGAAATTGCGTATTTGGAGAAAATAATGGGAAAAGTATTGTCCTCAAATAAAATTGTATCATTGATAGAAATATTGAAAATGATGAGGGCAGCCAGAGTGAAGATTGTTGTATTGAGAAAGAACCAGAGCCGAAACTGAGTTTTCTAAAAAATTATAAAAAGACCAGACTAGAAGATATCGAATCCTGAGTGAATCAAATCTGAAGCTGAAATTTCTAGAATCGTAAATGGAAATATAAATCTGTTCATCAGAATTGATTGTGAGAAAATGTTTAGTCCCATTTAACAGAACCCCGGAAGAAGAATTAGAATTACAAATTCACACAAATACAATCTAATTTACAAGGGGTTTTTTAAGTTAAAACCTTAATCTGTGTAACAAGATTGTGATAGTAGAAGAGACATTTGAAATTGCAAATGACCAGATAAATTAAATGAAATATATAATTAAATTGAAAAGAAACTAAAAATATTGAATAATGAAAGAGGAAATCGAAAATGAAAGAATTTAAAAATGACAACGAAGAAGTAAGAACAGATAAAATTGAGCAGGAAAGGTAAATAATTTTAAAACTGGAAGAAAAAGATGGAAATTTGAAAATATAGAAATTGTTAGGAATAGGTCTGAAGGAAAACTGACAGATGTTATACATATAAACTTGGAAAACTTAGAAGAAGAACAGAATATTAAGACTTCGCTAAGATCAGAAGTTCAATCATTTGAACTCTTGTATGAAAAGATTCCAAAAATGTCAGAAAGAATGATCGTCCTTGGAAGAAGATCGCGGAGAAAAATTTCCATACACTTCAGGAGAATTAATAAATTGGAAACTGTTCTAAGCAATGGAGACAAATGTAGAATGTATGGAAATATAATGAAATCAGGGTTCAAGAGAATTGTTCGATTCACTTATATGTTAAAACGATGGTCCTCAAATCTGGAATTCTCAGTGCTGGGGACAAACTTGAGTATCATTTAAAGGAAGATTGATAAAGAACAATATCTTATATTCGACAGTTCGAAATGAAAAATAATCTTGAAGATGTTGAATTGAAAATTTTATGTATAAAAATCTTCAGTATCTGGAGAATCTTTCTTAAATTTCATATATTTCAACTGTAGTTCTTATATGCTTCACGGAAAATAGATTCGGGAGAACTTGCGTTGGAATATATACTATTTTTAATGAGAACATTTTTGGAAATTATAAATATTTGATTTTCGTATTGTTGTGGCTTTTTTTATGTGATGAGTTTCGAAAATTTCCTTAGCTATTAAAGCAAAGATAATTATTGGATAGACTAAAACGATTGTTTTAATTTGTAAATACGAAAGTATTACTATTTGAGAAATAAAATTTCGAGAACTATTATGAGAATGATACTTGAGTTTGAAAGTTTTCTACATAGAAAAAATTAAACGCTATTATACGATTTGATTTGAAATTCGATTGTACTACAATCTTTCAATAATATATGAGCATGTCTGCTTTCAATGTGGAAGATATTCTTGCATTATAAAATAGTTTTATGAAAATGGTGATTGGTTAAGAGAAAATTAACGTATAGTTCAATTATGTATCTAGTGCAACATTGAATGTGATGTTAATTATTTGAGAAAACAATGAAAAATTATACAAAGAAGATGTTCTATCTATCACTCTGAAAAAAATTGTTAGGAATCGGAATTCATCTTTTTGGACTCAGTGGTTCACATGACTATCAAGCATCAATAGGCATATATTTGAATTTTAGGACAGCATAATGAACTCTAAAGACATAAAACAAAAATGTCCGTCATTATTACAGTTTTAACAGAGTAAATTTTACTACAAAATATGGTGACACAGAAACATAATGGTTGAAACATTTTTCATTGACAGAGAGAAAAATCAACAAAAGTTGTTCTAACTTCAAATTCATCTTTTTTCCAATTTCAATTTTCATGATTAAATGGAGAAGGATGGAGCTGCATAGAACTTTTTCAATAATAGTTAATCGATACTGAGAAAAATTTGATTCACGTCGATAGTTGGAAGTCTTGAATGAAAGTGTGCTCATATTTAGAAATATGCAGAGTGATCGAGCACTGCCGATAATCAGCTGAGAGAATGCCTCAGATTACCGTGACCATAGTAATAGCTTCAGAATGGAAAATCATTTAGGAGATATTCAATCGATAATTCATGATTAGTCGATTCAAGAGTCAATTAATTATTTTCTGTGGAAACTCTTCTGTGAGCTGTAGTAATTCGTCGTTTGAAAAGATAATGAGCATTAATAGGAGAATGTCAGATATCAACTCCAAATTCCAGGAGAGAAATAGAAGAAGATCGTCCTTATTCAGAAGAAAATAACCCATAGAAATAATAATTATCAACTATCAATCGAATGGAACAGTGAACTTCAACTCCTAATCAGTATTACCTGAATATCAAATAACGAAGAGTTTACAGAAAATAGAATAAAATCTGGATCATGGGAAACATTTTGGTCGTAAATGTGCTTAGAGCATTTTATATGTTCATAGAATTTGAAACTGCAAAGGATGTTGCGAGACTAACAATTAGACGATTGGAGCTCAATAGCGTCGAATGTAGACAACATCATTGGATGTAAAGTTGAGTGAATATTCACGATGAATAACCTGTTATGATGCAGTGATTTAAGTAGAAATTCTATGTGGAATATTGCGTAACGATTTGAGTGTCCGTGGTTTATATGAAAACCATACTAAATGTTAACTCCAAGGGAGAATAAATGTGACACAAACACTTTTATTTAATTATCAAAAGGTTGGGGCGGTTTATTTATTATTAATTACAGCGATGTGTCCGATTTGAAGTCTGGGATCCGTCTCTCTCCCGATTCTCTTATTTTGTTATTCTCTAAAAAAAAGTGACAAGCGCTGCTAGCCTTCTCTTCTTATGTTCTATTTTTAAGAAGGGGATACGCTACAATGCTATTAAATTCCAATAAGTATGATAGTAATATCGAGAAATTTTGATTTCATTGTACAAAATAATTCTTAGAAAAATAAGATGAAAATAGGAAAATTAAAAGAGACGCGAAGGATGATTGGTTTCATCACCTTTCTCTCACAATCCTCCCATTTTACGATTCCATGGGTCGACTTGTTTTAGTTACTACATCATATTTGTCTAGGGTCACGAGAAACCATGGAAAACTGTCATCGGTACAGGCGGCCGAATATGCATGACCCGAGTGTTCCCTCTTTCACGCTGGGAAAGAAGGCATGCTAGCTCCCTTGCACGCATACTTCCCGCTCAGTATGTTGTTCAAGTACACGAGTGTGGTGGTCACTTACCCGAGCAGCATCCAATGTTTTTTGACTGCTCAACTTCGTAGATCTCAAATCTCGCAACTTTAATATTCTTAGATAGGATAGAATTCAACTGATTAACGCGTTCCTCAGAAGAATTTCAAATTGCAGCGTGTGAAGAATTGTATTGGAGTGCGGTGTAGAAAGATGATTGCCTTGCGTGGAGAGCCGATATGGTAAACCAATCCCCAATGACCGCTTCAAAATCTTACTATCTTTGCACTGCACTATCTTGCATATTAGGATTGAAATGTCCGCGAGCAGACAAATTACCAGCTCGTTCACGTAAAGTGAATCAGTTAAGAATTTTTGAAGTTCTTTGATTTAGCGAGAAGAAATCAGTTTAGAATCACTCATCTTGTTCAATTAAATTTTAATTAGGTTTGTGAATTCTATTAAAAGCATTCTCTGTGATTGAAAAATGATATTACATGGAACTGTGGATTCATTTTACGGAGTGCAATGTACGGATCAATTAAAAAAACTGTGATCAATATAACAAATAATTTCAGAAACATCGGCACTTGAGGAACACGCACAAGATGAGTTAACTGAACACTTATAATTGGATTCTTATGTTCCATTAGTATTTTTGTTCCACAGATAAATTTTCATTCTGTTTTATAATAATTCTAAATTTTTCTCGATTCAAAATTTCACCCATTTTCCTTTCTCAACCCTCTGGGACTGAATCCGGAGTAACCCGTAATGCGGCTCCTAGAGTGGGGCTTACCAATGAGCGTACAGTATGCTCTAAACTTACACGGGTCCCATTCCATGTCATGAATGGCCGGTTATGGAGTGGGGAAATCAAAATCGACGTTTAAGATATTAATATTGAACCAGGTTCAAAGTAGTTCTGTGATATTTCATCTCATCGGTAGGCTTCCTTCAAATTTTGTTTAAAAACTATTTATGTTATCTTCGATTTTCGTGGAAGATTTGGGAAATTTTCGCCACATAATCCATGAAATTTTCAAACTCAAAGTTCTGACTATTAACACAGAGTGACTGGCGAAACTCAGCAACACTCAGTAGATTTTCGTTTTTCCAAAGCATACCTATGGATTCATATGAGAAATATGTAGGGATCCTTTAAATCTTTTGGGCAATTGAAAATTAATTCTACATTTTTTTTGCCAGTCATTTTTTTTTCTCATTTTGAAGACTGGCAAATTTACTAAAATCTAGGATTGAGTAGGGCATCAGCTGACCACTGCTTAAACAAGATCGATCACTTAGCATAGCTGTACGTGTGTGTGCTCTACTATCAAATATGTGCAATAAATGTTCAAATATGTACATGCAGCATCATATCATGTGGAGGTATTGAAGAAATGAATTTTTGAATATTTATTCTTTTTCAAATTGTGGATTCCGAATATTTGAATATGGTTTCTGTCCTAAAGATTTGAACCATTGTCATGGATGTGCGATTCAATTCATCATAATTGAATTTTGATGCTGAATTAGTATTTTTGTTCTACGAATGAATTTTTCCTCCGGTCATGATGATTCGATATTTATTTCAATTCAAAATTTCACCCATCTCCCCTATCCCAAACTATTGATATTGCACTAGGCTTAAGTTAGTTGTATGAGATTTCATGTGATTAGTGGTTTTCCTTCAAATTGTGTGAAATAACTATTTATGTTACCTCCAATTTCCATGGAAAATTTTAAAAAATATTACCACATAATCAATGAAATATTCAACTTCAAAGTTCCAACTATTAAAGCACAGTAAGGAGTGAAACCCTGAAATGTTCTTTTTTCAAAACAGATCTTATGGATTTTTATGAAAAATATTGAGGGGTCTTTCAAATATTTCGGAGAAATCGAAAGTGAATTCAATCTTTTTCACCACGTATTTTCTTTTCTCCAATTTGGAATTCAAGAGAATTCAGTAAAATCTACGACTGAAGAGAGCTGACTGCATCTTAGACGTGATTGATCATTTGGCATAGTCATATGTGCCTGTGTGTGTGTGAATGTATGTTTAGATGTGTGAATACAGCACCGTATCATTCCGGAGATATCAAGAATTTGCTAAAACGTGTCGTAATTTTCATCGAATTCATGATTAGATTTGAAATTTTATACTTCCATATCAGTTTGAATTTGACTGTTGAATGGATTTTGGGTATATCAGAAGGACAATTGAAATATAGTATATAGACTGCAGGCCCTTCCCATAGAAGGTTGGTACCTTAATTTCCACACATCCTCTTCCTTATAAAACCACCTTAAAGAAGAAATTGATCCGCAGAATTTGATTTTACCGACAGTGGATATATTATTATTAGTTTATCGGTCATATAAGTATTTGTTCATGAGATCAATTCTTCTCCATCTTATTAGGAATTCCTTAGAAATAATAATTCAGACCTAGCCTTAAATAAGGAACTTGCTGAATTGAAATTCCCTAGGAATTATCAAATTCTATGAATAATTTGTTCAATTATTTTGAAATTAATGAATTCTATAGATAAAAAATTTATCTAATAAATATCTGAAGTTTTTCTTATATCTGGATTTATTCTTCCAATGAACCTGTGTCTTATTCCTGAGGATTCAGAATAAATTACCAATTTCCCAAATCCCAAGTTTTCTTTTTCCAACAAGCCCCGCCCCCTTTTTCCCGAGATCTTTATCTGGACCCAGAGATTTGGGTCCAGCTCATTAGTATACAGTGCACGTGTGCACTGGCGCCAGTGGGGAGGTGGAGGGGGTAAACCCTGTCTCACAGGAATGTACACTTACTACTTATATTATATCATATTGATCAAGAAACATCTTTAGTCTCTTAGTCTCTATCCCTCTCCACTACACCTTCACAATAGCAATATTTTTAAAATGACTATTCAATCTTAAATTTTGAAATTTTCTGAGAAATCTTGATTTTTTGCGTGGGTGTGGTCATAATGTTGTATTTCAATCTTGGATTTTTCTAATTTTGATATTTTAATCATTTTAATTTTGATTTTGGATCATTGTAATAAAATTTTGTGATAATTTAACGTGTGAAATTTTATTTTGTGATATTTTGACCATGTGATATTTTGGTCATGTGATATTCTGACGTGTGATATTTTGACTGGAATATTTTGATGTGTGATATTGTCGCTGTGATATTTAGTCGTGTAACCGACGGGACCAAACTCGTAGAGGCGCGATGGGTAACCAGTCTAGGGTTAAGTCTAGGGTTATTTGAATTCAGACCCGAGGCGTTGAGAAACCTGATCTATTCCCAAGTAGAAATTCTACGAACATCTGTGGACCATCGACCAGCTAACAACGATTTGGACGACTGAAATAATGATGCAGCAGACATTCCAAATCGAAATTTTTAATTCAGCCGTATTAGAGGTAGTGAATATTCTGGTTTCGTACGATATAGGTTGGAGTAAGCGTGGAAATGGTCAGAGTTGTAATAGCTTGAATGGCTAAATTGCGATGATTTGTTTCTTGAGCGGAAAAATATTGGATTTTACCATGCGTAATAACAAAAGTGAATGATGGAGTTATAGACGCCTTCCAGCATGTCATGGTTGTCAGGTGAATCACACTGGAAGTGCCAAAGCGATGGAAGATAGTGTTAGGGGAGAGCTAGTTCATGACAGCACAATATTGGAAGAAGCCAAGCTCAATTTCCATGTGCTCATTAGAGGTGATGATAGCGCAACTATAGCTGCTGTCCAACGAGGAAGAACTGATACTATTTTCCAGCTTACCGATACCAATCATTTGCTGGAGCACTTCGCGAATGATTTATTTGACCTCAAGTCCGAGTATTGAGAGATCGGGGCAAAAAAAACAATTCCGTATTTTAAAAAATGCTTCGGTTATGCAGTCAAGCAAAATAGAGGAAAAACGACTGATTGAGCAGCTGCCTTACGCAACATACCTCAGCATGTTTTTGGGCTGCACGAGAATTGTGGACAGTGGTGTCGTGTCTGAAGGAACAAATGCAATTCAATTGAAATATGAGAGTTTGCATGGAAAACTAATTGAAGTTTTCGAGAAATATGTTAGAAATGCTTATAAATTTTCTTGGTTGCTTCGAGTCAGAGTAACGAAAACTTGAATAACATAATGGCGCACAAGACTCCGAAAGATCAATGCCATAGCTTCACCGAATCCACTGACTATCGAATGGCCAGTACTGTTGCTCTAGATTCAGCCCCGCCTTTTTGAATCGTAGTTTCTTTAGTGCACAAATTTCACAAGTCACTCTCAACTGTGTATCTTCCATCAAAAACACTACCACATTTACTACACGGATGTCCAACCACAGAAGTAGTAGTAGAAGTTGAAGAAGTAGTAGTAGTGTTATTATTATCATTTTCGCCAGTGTTGTTGTCATTATCAGTCTTATCACTGTAATCATTATTGTTATTATTGTTATCGATTGATAGAGCTTCCAAGTCTTCTTCTATTACTAAAGTCCGAGTCAATGCCAGTGGGATGTTAGATGTGGCAAGTTCAAACTTGGAATCACATCCAAACAGAGCTTTATATGGAGAACGACCATCCGACTAGAAATTCTGCCCGGCACGCTTGCTGTCACACTTGGTACTGATCCGGAATAAATACGGTTATCCTGATCCGGTATGCCGTTGTTGCGCCTGATCAAATCCGGATCCGGAATGAATATGGCTCTCCTGATCAGGCATGCCATGGTTATGCCTGATCAGATCCTGATCCAGAGTGGGTATGGTTATCCTGATCCGGTAGAGGATGGGCATGCCTTATCCAATCCGGATCTGGAGTGAATATGGCTATTGTGATCAGGCATGCCATGGTTACGTCTGATCAAATCCTAATCTGAAGTGGACATGGCTATCCTGATCCGGCACAGCAAGGGCACGCCTGATTAAATCCGGATCCGGTAAAGCATGGGCACGCCTGATCAAAGATGGCTTTGATCAGTATGACATCAGGATAGCCTGATTGAAGAATTTCGGAGAGAACGCTAACTCTAATAAGACTGCCCTGCTCTGGCCCTGACATTTTCCGGATTTGGAGAACCTGATTGAGAATTGTGAAAAAATTCTAAGTCCGATCAATTCCTCCTGATCCGGACATGATCAGACCATATCAGGTTCCCCGGATGTTTCTAAATTCCTATAAACTTTCTCAAAACAACTGATGAATCATTCTGAGTTTCCCACAGATTTATTATCTACTTCTGAAAATTATTAACATCCCTATGGAAGAAGTTTATGTAAATGATCAGAGCTACTAATGCTATAATTGAGCTGTAGTCTAGTGGTTAGCGGATCAGCTTAGTATGCGGAAGGTTCTCGGATCGAATCCACGCAGGTGCAAATATCATGGCCAAATACAATGATGAATTAATTGAGAGTGAATGAATAAATTATTTTTCGTTATTAATTAATGTTTATAATCTTCTAGATGATGTATGGAATTTTTCGTTCGGCACTGATCTGGAATGCCTCATCGAGTCCTGAGTCGGAGATCCAAGTCAGACCCTGACTTGACAAAGCGTTACAGTCCAGATTTGTGCCGGATAAGGCATCCAAGTGAGGGCCTGACGTCCGGAGTCAGCCCAGCCTGATCAGGTCCGGATAAGACCCGGATCCAAATTTCTAGTCGGGCAATGGTTCGATGTCGTGAACTATTTTTCTGCCATTGCACAAAATTTTAACCTACAGACCAGCACTTACTGCCTGTTTCCACCATCCAAGCTCATATCATATTTTCAATATCTTGATTGGAGCTATCTATACTACCCTGACTTTGGGGATGTCTTGGTCACCCGTAAACAATCTTCCATTCAGGCCACATTTCATGCAAATCTTCGATTATACCGTTAACAAACTCGCGTCCATTATCGCTTAGAAATGTTTTCGGTGCACCAAACAAAAGGATAATATACAATCATTTCGAGGCGATTTCTTGAGCTCGTTTAGAAGTTAGCAGACGCAGAATAACAAATTTCGTCGAATGATCTTGATAATTCAATATCCCTTTGTAATTACCATCTTGAAGAGACTGAAAATCTATTAAATCGATCTGCCCAAGCTCACAGAAGTCGCTCGATAAAGTAGGCTTAACAACCAATTTTTTTGGTAAATTTTTCTTCTCGTTGCAGCTTCTACAGCCGGTCAAAAAAAATTTCAATCGGTGGACGAGGAATTTGGACTTTTTCAGTAAGAGCAGCTTCTATTTTGCATCGTCTGCCGTGGCCAGTCTTATTTACATGAAAGTCGTATATTTTGTCATATAATTCTTCATATGGCACTATAAATCCTATAATTGCTGCATCAACAGTTTTGAAAATCAAATACGATTGATTTGCAAGGTACATAACGACGTATTTGGTGAGTAAATGATACTCGCGCCTGGTCTTTTTGATTCTGAAAGAACAACTAATTAGGTTAATAATAAAACGCATAGCAATGTAAAAGCACATAATTATTCGAACTTACGATTTACTCTTTGTTGCCACAATTTCAGCAATCACTGATTCGATTTTTCAACTTTTGAAAATTGAAAAAAAATTTTTTCTCATTTCATTACATTTTGTCATTTATTTCTCGCTTTTGATGAATTTTGAAACACTTGACATTTTTTGGAAATTTAGCATGTGCGATCATAAATAGAACTTGAATATCCTTTAACTTACATGGTTCCATTATCTTTTGGAAGAACATTATGCAATTTTTGGGTTCCGGTGATTGACTTCGCGGTATCGTATCTCATATCTAATTTCATCTTCGCTTCTGTGTAATCTGATTCAGGTGAAAATCAGTGATTAAGATTTTATGACTTTAAGACTTTCCTATGCTTGTTATAATGAAAAAAATATGTCGAGTGTTTCAAAATTCATCAAAAGAGAGAAATACAGTGGAACCTCCCAATATTTCCTCACTCGGGGGTCTCCGCTGGAAATATTAGGAGGTTTGAGCAAACCCTACTCTTCCCGAATGTGAGAGAAGGCAGATAGTGCCGCTCCCTCCTAACATCTGTGGTGGGGGCTGTCATGTGACTGTCTCTCTCTTTTCATTTGACTATCTTTGTCACCTTGCGCATGTTCGGTCATGCGCAAGAATACAAGGATGAATACAGATAGAGTGAGAAAGAGATAGTGAAAATGCGGAGTGTGGGGCTGTATTTCTCCTCTCGGAAGAGAAATGGAAATATTCGGAGGTTTCACTGTAAATGACAAAATTTAATAAAATAAAAAAAATAAAAAAATTTCAACTCTCAAAAATCGAAAAAAAATTGTAATTATCGAAAGCCCATGACCAGACTGGCCTTAAAAGTTGTGGAATTAGTAGTAGTCTGCTGTAAAAATTTTCAAGGAAAATCAAAATTTGCAATCACTTTGAAAAAAAGCAATTTAAAGTTAAAAAAGCGAAAATGACGTATTAAGACACTTTAAATGATTTTTCAGATTTTTTTTTTCTAAAAGTACATTGAAAAACAAAACTTTTATGCAGAATGGTAGTTTTCATTTGGATGAGTTTTAAGAAAGTTGTGGGCAAAAAACACAAAAAGAGCTGTTTTTTTGAAAATTCGATATCTTTGGAACGGATGATCAAAAAATTCCCAAAATTTAGGAGAAAGGGTTTTTCGATGCGTAATAAAAAATATCAAAACATGGCGGGAATCAAAAATAAAAATTCTTAGAACCATCCGTTCTGGCGTGGAATGCCCCCTATACGAAGTTCCAGAATTATCGTATTTCAAGTTGTTCTGCGATAGTAATACCTTAAAATCGAGGTTAGAGTGCAGTGTGAAATGTTCACTCATTATTTCCATAATGTAAGTATCAAGTATATCGAATGAAGTATGGCTGTATAGAGAATTATACATTCTCACCGATAGGATTCAAAGAAATATTGTGATAGTTAATTTCGTAAAGAAATTAACATGCCCATTACCGGTACACTTCGAAGTAAAATTATCAGGATAAAATTATCAAAAATCAATTCCGACAAATATTTTGCACTGAAACGTGGTTCCGTCAATTCCAATGAAGTTTCTTTAACAAAATTCCATCTGAAGTCATTACGTAAGAATTGTTTTTTTTTTAATAATTGAGAGCTCGAGAAAGTTTAAAAAATGAACTATGAAAGATAAATTGGGAACGGAATCAGAATGATGAGGTAAAAAATATAAGCTGTATTTCAGAGAAATTTCATTTCTCCCTTAATTTTCATATGTTGAGTCATTAACAGGGGGGCTATCAATGTCAGGGACACAAGGAAAACATCAGCATCCGTTATATATAGTAGCCATCAATGATGAGAATCTCAACTGACTTTGAAAGAAATAGAAGAGAAGAAGAAAGAGAATAATGGTGAGGAGGCAACTGTGGGAAGAAAAAAATCCTTGCTTATGTATTCTCAGTGGATATATACACAACACATCACCGAGGGTGGGCAAAAGGATTCATTATCCTTCAGATTTCATACCCCAACGAAAAAAAAGCTACTTTTCATACTTATGCCACCCATATATGATACCTTTTACTTTTCTTGATCTCAATCATATCTTCCTAGTGTACTATGCATAAAACTTACTATTCTCATGGTTGGAATAATACTTTTGAATTTACGATTTCTGATTTGAATCGTAGAATCGCGTAATTCATCGTCAGTCTGTGGTACTACTGACGTTATCGGTTATTGGAATGTTTCAACTCGTAAAATGCAATTTGACGATCTCAAAATAGTCTTCGTGCAGTTAAATGCGCTTTTGAAAGGTAGGTAACACCCCCTAGCGAATATTTGGTACATGATATCGAACGAATTTTAGCCTGAGTTATTTCCACGGGCAATAAATTTCATGGGTCAGTACATTTGAATAAAAAGTGAAATTCCACCGTTTTTTTTCAGACTGAAAGATTTTGCGAAGAAATCTGAAAAAATTGGACAAGATGGTCTGACATGTCGATATCATTGGGTAATTTTTCCAAATTTTTACGAAAGAGCTTTCACTTAAAACAAAATCCCAATTCCTATTGCCCCACAGGTCCATTTTGCCCCCGTCTCACCTTTTATTTTTCTATTGATTGACTGGTGATAAAAAGGGACAGGATGAAGTAGCCCATCAGTTTCTTAAAAAGTTTCTAAAGAATAATTAATGATTACATGATTTTTTTTTCTTTCAGTCTTTGCTGCTGTATTAATGAATTCGTTAACTTTTATTTTATTTACAATGACGAAATAATTTTCGAAATTAATTCATTTTTGTCTCGTTTTACTTAATTTGGAATGGAGAAGGTGATGAAAGGTCTCTCAATTTATTTATAGATTCTTCACCAACTCATTACTTCCTTTATTCGGTTATTTTTATTTTCCAAAGGAAGATATCGCATTTCCAAGTACCAACCAATAAGTTGTATTCCACGGGGCAATCTGAATTACAGCCAGCCCATAAATATCAGGCCCGGATTCGCCGTACTTATATGCGCGAAAGCCAGAGGTTCTTCCTTCTTTTATCCGATAAATGGGTGCTGGAATCCATGGCTAAGTTTGGAATTTCAGACGTCTCACCGTCGCTGCATACTGTCGTGACTCTGCCACACGGTCGACACGAAACTCCACTTATCTCTCATCATTCTTTTTATTTTTTCTTTATATAAATTTAGTTCTTTTCACTCCTTTTTTTTCGGTTATTTACCCCGAAAAACTTTTTAGTGTATATGAAGAAGATTTCAGGAGCCGTTGGCTCCTTCACTTACACCGTAAATAATTCCAGCGTAATTCAATTTATATTTGGAATGGAATGTTACGTTTGGACTCCACACGTCACAGGAAAAAAAAACATGCAGGATAACCAAATTCCATCAGAAAAAAGGAACTACTGAACAGGTTTTTTCAAAATTTAATCGAGGAATTCGGCTGTATCGGTCATTGCAAAAGTAAAACGAATCTAAATTATGATTAGCAAATACACCGACGTTTCGGCCAGCTTTGTGCGACCCTCATCAGGGTGTTTCAGTCTATTAATTAATACCTGGAATTGAATTCATAAAAATATTAAGGACGTTATAGGTGTATGCGATATCTGGTGGTGAATTGAGAATTACTAAAAAAAATGGCTTAAGAAGATTCATGCGTGGCTCCATTTTTTCTCCTGAATAATTCGTTGGTTTTTGAGGAACACCTCAGAAATGAAACGAGATACAGCGATTTTGCCTCAATATTTTTTGTAGCTCCTGAAGTTCTCTATAAAAAAGGATTTGTGTAAAATTGCTCTATGTCGATTTTATTTTTTACATATAATTTTGTAAACACAAAGTTGAGAGCTATGTTCAAATTATGAAAAAATTTCACAACGTGTTACCATTTAGAAATTGGAATATTCAATTGAAAAATTTATCCCTAACACCATAAGACATAATACTTGACCTATAAAACATTACTGTTTTGAAATAAAACATCTAATTTTTTAGATGGTTAATCATTGCATAAATTTTTTTATGAGTTGAACATTGCTTCAAACTTCGTATTCACAGAATTGTTTGTGAAAAACAGGAAAAATAATTTTTACGTGGGGTGCGCTTGAACCTCGTTGGAGGATGCGTAATTCAAAAAATATTATAGTTTCTCAACACTCGAACGATAAAAGTCAAATTTTTTCAAGATTTTCCACTCAGCCGATTGATCAAAAAAAATAAAAACAGCGAAGCGCACTGCCACGCTAATAGGTTGACCAGTCTAGGGTTAAATACTCCCATAAAGGTTTGAGACGCCATGTTTTTAATTGAGGCCAGCGCCACGAACGGTAAATAGTGAGTCTATTATGAAATTATAAAAACATAATATAAGCCTATTGTGATTCTTCTTTCTCTTTAAATTCTAAATTTCATCACGTTCAAAATAGATACCTCAGGTATAAATAATCGATAGGATATTGAGCATCATGAATATACGATGAATTAGTCATTCATAACCTCAAACATCCTTGGTTCAATCAATACCATGTCTTCGTCAATTCAATTCGAAAGCCACAAGCTTTTAAAAAAATAAAATTACTATTAATAATACCCATTATAAGATCGTTGTTTAATATTTTTTGTCATTTTTTGGAAAACAGTTTATGATGTAAAAAATCAAGTAACACATTTTCTAACTGTCAAACGACTTAATGCTATTGTCGTACCAACAAAAGAATCCACATTCGAAGCGTGCCGATATCGAAATTTATAGGGTGGAGTATGAGAACCGGAAGAAGCCAATGTCAATTCTTCCGTTATTACGACAATAAAAATTGTTTTGACGTGAACCTACTCATGAGTGGCCTTCTCCAATCCCTATGAATATCATGTAATCGGTCAAAATGAAAATACAAAAAATTGAAATGTAAAGGAGGATACTTCTTCTTTTAATACAAAAAATGAACTAAAGACTTTTAAAATCAATGGAAAAAATGAGGCAATTATATGCACACAAGAGTATTATAAGTATGATAAAACGAAATGAAAATATTCGGTATTGGTATAATAAATTAGGTCGGTAACTTAGAGGTAGCGATATTGCGTTCAAGTCGTAGCAAACTGTGGTGTCTTTTGCACGCGTGGGTGTCTCATCGTAAATTTCATCATGAAATCCTACATAAACATTGGCTCCTATAAAATCCCACATTTTTTTCCTCCTCTTCTCTCTTAATTCTCAGTTACTTTAGCAAGTCTGCTTTTTCCTGTGGTACACTTAAACTTTTTTTTTGTGAACTGTAAAATGAAGACAGTCGTATGTATTTTTTTTGTAAGAGTATCTTGGAAGATCTATGGAAAGACATCAATTTTTTAAGTTAATGTGATATTTTAGTTTGCTAAATAATAAAATTGAAATTAAGAGAGAGAAGAGATATTGCAATAGCGCCCACGGTTTGACTCACCAGAGGATCATTAAAATTACATTTAAATTAATCTTTTCGAGTGATTAATCCTTTAGATATTCATGATTATGTATTTCCTCAATTCTCCTCGTCTTCTAGATGATATTAGAAAAATTTAAGAATTCCATGTTAGTATACATACTCCAGACATCTTTATTAACGAATGCCACACAAGGAGTAGAAACATGGGAACCAGTTACGAAAGCAATTTAAGGTAGTATGGTTGAATTGGGGTTCACGTTTAACACCATGATTTTTTGCATTCTATCGAAAGAGCTGACTTTGCTCTACATATCTGCAAAATTTTGTTTTAATTCCCCGTGTAGTTTGGACGTAATTCATTAATAATGTAGTATTACACTTATAGCAATATCTCGAGAATGGTTCATTCTACAAAAAAAAACTATTGAGACATTTCTTCTTCCGAATTCAATTTCCTATTTTTTTATCCCAGACATTTTCTTCTCCCATCAATATTTTGCGAGTTATTGCATTCGAACGCAAAAAATTTTCTGTTTTTATCTTTTTCCCGCGAACGGTTCAAAGATACCTTTCTTATCGGCCGCGGAAGAAGATAAAAATAGAGAATTTTTGGAGGTCGAACGCAATAACTCGCAAAATATTGATGGGAGAAGAAAATGATTGGGATGAAAAAAATAGGAAATTAAATTTGGAAGAAGAAATGTCTCCATAGTTTTTTTTTGTAAAATGAACCATTCTCGAGATATCGCTATAAGTGTAATACTACATGATTCATTAATTACGCCCAAACTACACAGGGAATCAATCCAAAATTTTGCAGATATGTAGAGGAAAGTCAGCTCTTTCGATAGAATGCACAAAATCATGGGGTTAAACGTTAACCCCAAGTCAACCGTACTACCTTAAGGTAGTATCCCAGCGAATTCGAGTACAGTTAGTCCCTTATTTTTCCGATACCGTACCAAAGATGATATTTTTTTACATTTTTCGGAATTTTTTCATAATTTTTGTTCGTGTAGTTCATGAGATATGAATTATCGAAGTAAGTGAAAATAGCGATGGTGCGAATGAAACGTCCCAAGTCGAATGAAAATAACAAAATTGCTAAAAGAAACCACACAGTTGACCATTTATTTAAAAACTATTGACGACGAGAACAACATTTTAACTAAATAATAGAAGAAAGAAATATTCAATTCACCGTACAGTTATTGAGAAATTTTAATTAGAAGGTAGTCGTAACCGTGTTTCTCTCTCTTCCTCATGCACGGCGTGAGAGATTAGTGATGTGTAAAATTCGAGAAACAGAAAATTTATATTCATTAGCTGAAGATATGACTTTCGAATAGTATAATAACTTCTTCGCGTAAGTTAAAGCACGTTTTGCCGAAACATCAGCAATCAATTAGAAACGAACTTACAGCGAAGAAACAAAAGTGTTGAAAACTGTCTACCCATGAAGGATTTGCTCATGTTCGCCAACACGGCCGATCATCGGGCTTATATTATTTTTCTAATGTTGGGGAGAAAAGGAATGGCCGATATTCGGGCCGATGTTGTATTGTCACTCGGGCGTGATGTTGGTCCCGATGTTTTGCCCAACGTTGGGCCGAGCCTTGGGCTTAAGTTCATAAACCGATATATGATATGTCGAGATTGGACTACCTTGGCTCAAACTTCAGTTACCGACATCAGTTCTAAGATTGAATACAATGTTCGGCCCAATATAGATGACCCATTATTGGTGAATGACTTGTCGGCCCTTGCTTGGCTGAATATTGGCGAGTATATCCGTTGTTGACGTTCCGCTAATAGAGAAGATCTGAAGATAATTTGATTATTTTCAATAATTAAATTATCTCTTAACACTTTTAAATAACTTCAATTTGCCTGAGGAAATTAGGCGGCAACAAATTTATCAGGATCAAATTTTCATTTATAATTATGTGAACTCACGGTGGCTGAATTGGTAGACTTCCGGATTGATATCCCTATGGTCCTGGGTTCGTATACCGCTGCAGGAATTTTTTTTTTCGGTAAAAAATAATATTTAAATTCAGGTATCGACATAATATCGATATTTGTATTTGTATTGCATTTTACAACCTTTGAAATTAATTGAAAAAGGCAATTAGACGAATATACAATGACAATACATTGGCGCTACATAGGCACCTAACATTGGGCAAACATTGGGACCAACATCGCGCCCGAGTGACATCCCAACATCAGCCCGAATATCGGCCGTTCCTTCTTCACAACATCGGAGATAGGTTGCCCAAGGTTGTGCCGAGTGTTGGCCGAGTTGGACAACCCTACATGGGTAATATTGATACCATTGGTCCTTGACAAATGTTTTTTTTTATATAATCAAAAAAACTGTTGAACTTACTGAATTTAGTAAATTCAACTAGTTAATCTGTTTGAATTAACTGAATTCAGTCAATTCAACAACTTTTTTAATTACTTCAAAATAGAATTTTCTAAGGATCAATGATATCAATATTTAATAGTTTTTACCCCTTTTCCCTCTCAGTGTACAAATCCTCATCTTCTTCTGTTTCATCGACCGTACTCTGGGAAACTACCTCAAATGGTTTTCAACACAATGAATGTAAACTTTAATTTTTCTGATGATTATTCAATCCAGTAGCGAAGAGGTATAACACAAGGTGAATCATTCTTTCTGAAAATATCTCGGAAACTGATGGAGATATGCTCTTTTCATTCTCATCCTCTTGTTGAACCCTTGAAATTCTCTACAAAAAAGGGTCAGGGTAAAATGGGCGTATCTCCATTAATTTCGAAGAAATACCATCGAGAATGATCATAAAGTTGAACTATTGTTTGATGTAGAAAAAATAAGAAAAATGTAGAATGGACACCCCGAAGTGAAACCGTTACCGAAAATTTTGAATAAAATATCAATAGCACCCACATAAGAATTCAAATAACATGACAGAATGAAATTTGATTCGATAATATATCAATAATCATACATTTTATAACGACATTATTCACATTATTATTGGATTGTCCTTCTAATTTGAAATTTTATGATTTTCTCAGTTTTAGATTCTTCATGTTAATTATTCATTCATAGAATGAACGATGTATTTATAGCCGCTGAAAGTCATGTGGTTACAAAGTCACAGATAGACATTCTACGCGGGTTGACACAGGAAGAAAAGGCAGGTTCCAATTGAGTTCTTCGCCCACTCTAATCCCATGTACTTTAACAAACTGCTCCCATGAATCTATACTATAGATTCTATAGAACAGTGGGCAGCATTTCATTCAATCTGCTTTCCCTAGTCATATAACTATTTTTATCAGCAAAGTCATAAAATAAGAATTGTCGAATGCAAAACAGAAAATAGTCTTGAATTCATATCGTTGTCTTAAAAACAAAGAGTCATAAGTGCTATGCTTATGTACAGCACTTACATCTCTTTGTTTGTAACAGGAAAATATAACAATAAATTTGAGGTAATCATTTGGAAAGAATGGAAAGTACATTTCTAAACCTGTGAATTTTCTAAATTAAAACATTGTTTTTATGATGAGTGAAACTAATCCCACATTTCATAATTTTTTACAGAATGTCGAATGGGAATAGTTGGCACTGACGAATAACTTGGCGGTAGATACTGTAGTAAAGTGGCGAATGTGTATTTTTTTCGCTCCAATCGGTTTTTCTCGGCATTTTATGCAATATTGGTGAAAAAAATTATAGCATATAGTGAATTATATTCATGGTTATAGTTATAGTTGAATAGGTTAGCAGTTAGACCCAAGCAAATTTGAGACTTCTCTCCATTCGGAGTATTATTAACGCTCAAGTCGCCACTAAGAGTGGGGCAAGAGAGGTTAGAAAATAATCATCTGGAACAACCAAAGGAGGTAGAAATTGTTCAATCTATAATGCTATTCAGCCTCAATATATTTCTTGCTTCTATATGAAAGCATAATTTAATCAAAACAATTATATCTACTAATATTTTACAGAACGATTGTATATACGTACAAAGCGGTGCTGGCCTGCCGACGGTCCGATCATTACTTACATGAACCCGAGTCGAAAAATAAGTCGTCGTAAGATGTAGTTTTGACTGCTTCGAGTGTCATTTCTTTTGTTCTCCGACCTTTCTCCATGTCTTCATTTAACGTTTTTCAACATCAAAGACTTCAGCAATTTTGGAGGGAGTCAAAAAATTTCAATTTGACGTCCGCTATCGTCGTTTTACCTTTTCCTGCAACATCATACGACACTAAAATGAAGATTCGGAACGTCAACCGGGGGAAAACTTCATAAGTAGTCGAATTGGTGTTACGGGTCTTCAAAAAATTTTGACCTGCGCCGGGAACGGAGGGTCACAGCTATAATAATCATAAAAATTTTATTGTCCCCCCTGAAATTTCCAAGAGAAGGATGGGTTATCATTTGGGCAGGCTAAGTTTCCCTTCATTCAGGAACTTAGAAAATTTTCAAACTCCATTGAACTTTGAAAAATTTTAGTTTTCGTTGAAATTAAATTTTTTTTATTTCACTGTGGGCTCAAACTTTTTGATTCACTTTCAGACGCTGAATTTAATGAAATATCAAGTAAAGAAAAAATTGTTGAAAATTTTGATTTTTTAAATTGACCGATATTTTATGCGTTTCTCAGGTAACAAAACCCGCAATGGTCTAAAGGCTGCCAGTATGCCGTACTGGGTACAGCTATGACTCGTACATGTGGTCCTTTTTTTTCATCAGGTTTTTCTCATTTTTATGACGAGTGGGTGGTAAAATAAAATATACCGAAAAGTACGAAGGTTCGAGGTATTTTCTCGCCATCTCCGGAAAATTGAAAGACCAGAGGCATCGAAAATTCATTCTTAAACCAACCCTTGTGAGGAGTGCATCGTTCAAGGCAGTCTAAGTGAATTTATGTGTAAAGTGTTGTGCTGTTCAGTGTGTTGTAATTTCTGCATTGATTTTTTGGATAGGGAAAAACAAAAGTGATATTCTTCCTGTTAATTTAATTCGAGACACAACTTTTTTGTATCAGGATTGAAGGCGCTGTTGCCATGGTGGACCCAGTTACCGGACATACCCCAGTTTACGGACATAGCGGCAAGATATACTAATAATCAATATTTGCGTGAGAAACCCAGATTTTTCAATACTTGCAAAGTGTCAATATAAAAATCAATTGAATTGTTTGATTCACTGAAATGAAATCTTCTACCATTTTAATAAGTTAATTCTCACTGTCCAGATACTAGTGCCATTCCCTTAACTTTCCGATAACTGGTGCTTCCATGGTATCTTTGAAATATGTCAAATATAATTTATAAGATGTATTAGATATATTTACGTGCTTAGATATATGATATGTTAGATGCATAGACGTATTAGATTAGAAGGAGACGGAGAAAGAAATTCAGAACTTTAATATTTTCATCATTCTTCATTGAAATAGCCGCCTTCAGTGATCTGTATGTTTATATTTTTCCCAATTCAAGCGTAAATAAATGAACTAAATTTTCAATTATCAAATGAGTGGTTTTAATCGCGCAAAAAAATGGGGAAACCCCAATTTTTATACCTGTAATCCCAGCCTTCCTTAAGCCATAAAAGGATTAGAGAGAGATAGACATATCCTTCGAGGGTCATAAAAATGAAACTATCCAACGTCAACTTGAAGCCAAAAGACGTGCTACCCTCATTAAATATTGATGTCGAACGATGTTGTTTGATGTTATGAGTCGTCCTTTTTGAGTAACGACGATACAAAACGATATTTTGACACCAAATGATTTCAATAATTTTATGACTTCTACCGAAATGGGCGTCGTTTGACTTCACGTTGATGTTGGAAATCTTCAAAATACCTCCGAAAATGAGGACACTTTTGATGTCAAAACTACATCTTATGAAGCTTTATTTTTCGACTCGGGAATCGTTTATTCTTTTTTTTCCTAAACTACGTGTCAGAAATAGCTGATTCCGATCTCAAAAAATTCTAAAAAGACCTGGCTATGGGCTACAATTTTTTCAGAAGCCAATTTTTTCAGAAGGGATTAACGGTCCCGTTTTTTTTTAATTTATAATGATCAAAACGCGACTCAACTTACACGGGTTCTTATGGCAAAAATGAAGTTTTTGAAATTCAATATCTCGAATTCTACATGTCAGAAAATTTTTCTTCATGAGGAAAAGTTGTTGGGTTTGATGTGAAGAATAACTCTGAATTATTTCATATTTTTCGTCTTTCAAGTCTTCAGCGATAGTAATACCTCAAGTTCAGCTGAAATTCTCATGAACGAACGCTTCTATGACCAAAAATTGCCATTACCCCGGGAGAAAAATAAGGCGAGCTAGAGGCAGCGTTTTGGCATTTCCAAATGGCAACCTAGTGGCAGTTTTTATGCCACTTTTCTGGCAGCGAACTGGCGGGATTTGCGCCAAAAGCTGCCTTTTGCATAAAGCATCCAGTGGCAGCAAAAGAGCGGTTTTCTGGCAGTTGCCTAATGCCAGTACCCTGCCTCTATACTGCCGTCTTCATAATGCCATATTTAATTGGTTAATTAATTTTACTTATAAGTACGCCTAATTTATTGCGGTAAATTCAGAAATTACGGCCATCTTTCGCAGTTTTTGACGCAGATCACACCAATATAAAAAAAAACGGATCGGTCGCACCGTTCCCGAGATATTACGGTTTTTTTTTCCGGGACCGGGGCTCGAACCTAGGCTGCTCTGGTTGATCTTCCTCTTCTGGATGTTGACTTAGTCCGCACGGCTATTCTGTAATACTTGAAAGTATATATTTTTATTCTGGGTTATGAATATTTTTCCACGGCAATTTTTTAATGAATAAATTCTATGTATAATAAATGCATGTGAATTATTCAATGAAGGGAACTGTTCGTTTATTTCAAATGAGAGAATAGTCTACCGAATGATTATTAATTCTTGAAAACTGGAGACTCTGAAATAATTATAAATCGATAAGAAAGTAATCGAACATAGCAAGAATTTTTTGACATAATTAAAGAAGTTCTTGAATTTACTCAATTTAATTGAACCAATAATATTAATTCATTGAATTGACTAAAATCAGTACATTCAACAGTTATTTTTAGGTATTTCGAAAAATATTTGCTAAGGACCGTTTGCCTCAATATTTAATTCTTTTCACCATTATTATTTCGCGGGGGACCTTAAGGTGTTGAAATAATTTGTTTGCCGATTGAAAAAACTGAATTGCAAAATACTCAGTCATCGTAGCCATCGTAATACCAATTTTTTTGTCCTAGCAATAAATTGTTTTTAAGAAAAACCGAATCCATACAAACGATCGGTGTGAATCTGAAATGATTTAAATTAGTAACGAAACCGCCAATTAATACTACAATTATGAGAGATAGACAATTATGAAGAAAGGCAGTCAAACAACCGCAGCAAGGCAGATTCATGGCAGCATGTAGGAGCAGGCAAATGGCATCACAAGAGCAGATTGTATAAATGGCGGTCTTCTGGCAGCTCCAACACAGCACACCAATGACGTTATCGAAAAACTGTGCTTGAGCTGCCAGATGACGGCGTTTTCTGTTGACCGCTCTTGTGCTGCCATTTTCCCACTTGTAGGTACTGCCATGAAGCTGTCTCTTTACGGTTAATATACTGCCATTCCTCCAATCCACCAAGTGATCTGCCTATACGCTACCTGTGAACTGCCTGCCACTTTTCAATAAAAATAATGAAACTGCCATGTGCTGCTAGGAGCACGCCAGTTATCCGCTGCTTTCCGTCAAATCTGCCTCTAATCCGCCTGAATCCGGTTCGTTGCCCGCCTTAATTTTTCTCTCGGGACAGTGATGTCACCTACTACGAAATAAGAGACGTATCTCCAGCACTTAGATATTTTTTAGTTTTTAGATCTTCATTCAGTTTTTTCTGATCTCTGAAAGCATACTCATAACTATAGCCGAGAAATTTGCACTTTATTGTGTCCCGCGAAAGTTACTAGGTAACAGTTTAATTCTGAATTCCGTAACAATTATGATCCACAGGTATTTGACGTTGAGGTTTGACAGATTTGGTGAATCAGGAGGACGATACAAGTAATCTCCAGTCTTGGGAAGAATAAAAATCACTCATATCGTCTCCTCGGTTCACCAAATATGTAAAACCTATATGTCAAATGTATGTGGATCCTAGCTGTTACGGAATTTGGAATTGACCCGTTACCTAGCAACTTTTGCGAGACAGAATAAAGAACGAGCTTCTCGGCTCCACTCATAACAAATAGGTCTTAATGTTAAAATAGACTATAAATTTATTTATTATTAGAATTTGATTGACTTTGCTTTCTTTCGGGGAAAATTGATAATAACAAAGTGCCGTATCTCCAGCACATGCCTGTTTTTGTTAAAAGTAACACAAGGTCTGCTGGTCTTCCCTCCGAGCATTTTATTTCTCATCAAAAAATTTTGAAAACAAATAGGCGTAAGTCGACGAAAAAATGAATAAAAAAACTATAGAAACAAAAAGGCGTAAGTGCAAAATTAGGATTTCTTGAAGTAAAAAATCCAAATAATAAAAATACCTCAGTCCAAGACGTAGCCTGAAATATAAAAAAAAAAACAAAACGACGTAAGTGCGGAGATACATCATCCCTTTCACTTTAACATTAGCAATCACGCCACTTCGTCATTCTAATTGTCAGTTATCCAAATAAGGTCAAGGACATTATTGAAACCGTTTTAGCCCATTTTGGGAGACATGCCTAATTCACTCCAGAATCGAGTGGTTTCAGCTCTCACGCCACTTTGTTTCTAAGCCGACGATATATATCACGTGTCTCTACTAAATTCTCTCCACTGCGTCTCAATAATCTGAAGTCTAAAAAATGAATAAAACCAGAAAAAAGAACAGACGAGAATGAGAAAAACTGGAACTGAAAAATTAGCGTAACTTCAATGATCTGGGAAGATTGCTTCTTCTTTCCTCCATGAAGTGGCAATGCAACGAAGCACATATAGCCCTGGTAGTCCCACCGCATTCCAAAGGAATCTTCCATCACGATTCCCAGTGGAATGCTCAAGAAAATGTGTATAACCAAGAGGTGTATACAGTCCTCAACTCCTCCTGCTTCCTCCATGTGCTTCCTCTCAAACATTAACTGCATGTCCAAATCACGAGAGAAAATAATTCATTTATTTCTTTATTAAGTCTTTTTTTTTTTTTTCTTGAAATTCAGTGTAATTTTTATTATTGATGAAAACGAAATGTTACGCCACGTATTATAAGGTGAAAGACGTTGCGCGAATGAGTGAGTTTAAAAATAAAAATAACAAGAACCGAAAGAGTGCAGTGGACTTTGGCATGTTGGCGGTGTAATGGAAAAGAACGGTTGGAAGGGAGAATGAAGTAGTGAGGAAAAAGAGAAAGAGAGAGAGATAGATAAGGGGAGTCGTTTGGTTGGGCGTCAGCAAGAGTTGCGGGGAGCGCGCGCGAGTCTCTCAGCCGGCCTTGCAAGGACGTTCTCTCTTGTACACTTCGGCCCTCTATCTGTGTTGTGTTGTGCCTGGCCGAGTCTGTCTCTTTGGTATTGGTACGAACGTTGCTTTCACAGTTTGTAACGTACGATTTCATCGAGTTTTCTGGTCCAATATTCTACCACATGTATTATTTGGCACGAAGAAAAAAAAACACACACACAAAAATCATAACCAGTTCTTTCATTGGTATTTGAATGAAACTCAGTTGTATTTTTTGATTAAATATTTTTTTCATATTCAACTGACCAAGCCATTTTATTCAATGAACAAAAATTTATTCAACACTATTTGATTATTTATCATATAACGATTGAGAAATTTATTTAACATGACGAATTGTCTTTTTCTTCAACACTTTCATCGCTTTCAGTGAGAAATTTTTCATTGATTTTTTTTTCCTTCTTTGATTGATTGAACTTTCCTTCGAGAATTATTATGATATAAGTGTCCCTAGAAAACCCAAGGAGTCATTTCTCATCACATAAATTATTAATTTCATCGAATAATTATTAATGAGAAAATATTGAGAAAATGAAAAAATATTTTTTGTTGAAAAACTCTGAAGGTCTTATTTTTTTTTTTTTTTTAATTTCATCAACAAGACTCTTATTGCTTGATAACGTATGAAATGAAAACCCAGATGAATTATTTCAATTGCATAAAACATTATCCAAGAATTCAGTGGATAAATAAAACTGAAGAAATTAATACGTTGAAAAGAAGAAAAAAAAAGGAGGAATTTTACAAAGTCAGTAAATAAAAAAATAAAGTCTTTGAGAACATATAGACTGAGGTATTGAAAACTTGCATAACCAGTGACATTCTGCAGTTTTCTTTATCATAAATACCAGAGGAAGAAATTTCAAAATTTGTTTTATTTTTATTTTCATTTTTTTTTTAATCTGCCAGCGCCCACGGTGTTATATTACCTTGTGATGAATCTTCGATACTAGTTATGGAAATTTATAGGTGGCTGGAATTTTTATATTCCCTCGATTAACATCGTTTCTCAATGTCAAAGTAATACATATACTAGATTTTCCCCATATTAAATGAAATAAAAAGAAAATTGTGAATAAGGATGATATGAAAAAAGAAAGGGGGGGGGGGAGGAATACACTACTACCCCCTTCGATCGGTCATGCTTGGTCACGCCGATCGCTTTTCAATTAGAGGCAATACCGTGTAATTATTACGCCTTGAGGGCGACGAACGTTGATCATTAATTGGCCTGGGTTACAGATCGATTTTATTAATCGATCAGTAACGAGCGAGGATTAGTGTTCATTTGTTACGTGAATGAACACAAGTAACGAGGTATGCATGAGAATATCTTTTTTTTTTCATCCCAATAAAAATGAAACATTTCATTTTACACACTACCAGGAATTATCCTAGAATTTTATACAATTTTTTTTTCCTGTCTATTTCTAATTCTCTGAATGTTGCATTGGTATGCCAATGATTGTTGGTAGAAAAAAATGCGCATAAAGACGGTTATGTATGGATTTAGACGGCGACAGGCGCCTGCTATACAGACGATTAGAGTACTTCAAGACTCTCATGTGTTCTCTAAACGCAGGAAAATTCAATTAACCTCGATGAACGATATAACTTGGCGCCATTCTAACATTTTTATGCCTTTTTTTTCTCAATTGTCTCAGTCATTGGGAAAGAATCTTTTTTGCGATCATTTTCAATGGGATATCATGGAAACTAGTTGAGATATATCCTTTTCACCTTAATCCTTTTTCTCAGAGAATTGCAAGGGTAGAGGGAAGGATTGGAGTGAAAAAGGGCGTATCTTCATTAGTTCGAGTGGCACTTGCTCCTTATAGAGCTCCTTATTGGGGATATAGCCACTAACTATTAGAGAGACATTTACATTAGTTTTCAGAATATTCCCAAAAAACTAAATGACTACTGATTTGTTCGAGAATATCTTGGAAATTAAGCGAGATAGGAAGCTGTGGTCCTGGCCCTTTTTGTAGCCCTCGAAATTATCTATAAAAATCAATGAGGGCAAAAATACCTTATCTTTCTTAGTTTCCGAGATATTCGGCAAAAAGTATATTGATAAGAAAAAAAGTTATGTCCGAAAAACATGTACAAAAATTGAGGCACTGCGCCTTCCATGGAAAGGAATCTTGATGGATGTATTACCTATTGATTTTCATTCTGATATATTATGAATTATTGAAGTATGAAAGTCTGCATCTAATCATGAATTTAAGGAAAATGATAACATTTTTTTGGGAAACTCTCGATATTCCCAAGTGATACGGTACTGTATGCACACATGTAAACATTCATTGCACGTATAGGACGATATAGCACACACACAACTATGCAGAACGAAGCAGCAAATCACGACTAAGCAACGACCAGCTGATTGTCTCACTCAATCGTGGATTTTACCAAATTTCCATATCTTCAAGATCAAAATAAACACACGTGGTGAAAAAATATAAATTAATTTCGAATTACTCCAAAATACTGAAAGAGTCTCTATATAGTTTTTCATTGAAATCATTTGACTAGATTTCGAGAAAAAGAAAGAAAACCTGCCGAATTTGATTGATTTTTGAGGTTCTGCTATTTACTCTGTGTTAAAAGTGGAAACTTCATGATTGAATATTTCATTAACTACGCGATAGAAAAATGTCAAATTTTACATAAAAACTGGAAATAACATAATTAGTTATTCCACCAAATTTGAAAGGAATCATTCGATAGTTAAAAATCGGATAGAACAACCTTAACTTTTTTATTGCGGAAGTGTTTCATAATGAAAAGTACTTCTCCCGTGAGTTCAGCTTTGTTTTGAAGGATTTTTCTCTTGCATGATTGTAAGAGATATTTATTAATTGTAGATGCGTATTGGAAGCTTCAGAGGACGCTCAACGACCTTGCCTACGTCACGGTCTGATAAGGAGAATCATGATCCGAGGTTCTCGTTTGTGTCATACTGTACATGTGATACACATACCAATGCACTAGCCAGGTGTTTTCCATCCGGCTACACGTTTCGTGGAAATTTATTGACTCACTGAATAACTTGGAATTATCTTCTTTTTAAAAATATTTGAAGAATTACGTTCCTTTAATTTTCATGAGTGAAGTTCAGAGGCATCCAATTCAAACGGAAATGTTTAATAACAATAACTTTACGGAAAAAAATAAATATTTATATGAAAATGATGAGTATATATTTTTAAATGATTCTTCTTCATCTTGCCGAGACGAATGACGTATTATTTTTTATTTATCTTTGTTTCTTTTGTGTCTTTTGGAAACCATTCAGAGATTTGGACATGAGAGGCATAACTTTATTCTCACAATAAAGACCCAACGTTATTTTTCATATTGGACCACACCACATGTGAAATAACAAAAGACTGGATGAACGCCGCATTCGAAAGTTCTATCGAAAAAAAAAAGAAAAAAAAAAAAGTAAGAGACATATTTTTATGATCCAGCGGTTATGGTGCACCTTGGAGAATTTTATATGGGCTTTGAATAGCTCACACGTACAAGTTTATACAAAGAAGGCACGTGTCGTTTCCCGCAGTGCAGGCAGCATGTTCTCGCTCGTCTTAAATTCTTGGTGCAAAGAGAGGGAGAAATTTATATACAACTTGGTGGTGCTGCATTCCACAGCGTTTTGTCGCGTATAATGATGAGTATTGTGGTTATAAATTTTATCGTTTCTTTAGTGTGTCTATGGAAGAAAATAATCTGGCAGAGAACACTTTTGAATATATCGAAATATAGGATATTTAGATTAATATATTTTGATATCTAATTTATTTTTATTCGTCTGAAGGCATCTGATAAATTCAAAATTGACTTCTCATTAACATTTTTTGATGATAAATGTGTTAATGAACTCTTGTATCTATTTCTCATAAATTTTTATGCAGATGTATACATAAATGTTTTTACACTAATATTATTTTTCTTTATCATATTTTTATTCTTTTATCAATGAAGAATGGATTCATAATTAATTAAATGGAAACTTTCTCTATAGCCTAATTCTTGTGAATTACATTTAAATTTTTGAAAATTTAGGTAAATAGAATGTCCCACTTGAAGACACAGGTTTTGTGATTAAGAAACATGGAAAAATTCATTTTTTTAACATGCATTATTTTCTAGCCTTTGAGTTATTCGTTATTCATTATTGGAATTGAATTCTGATGAATTATTAAATGAAGATAACACAAGTATCAACGACATGAAGTTACGAAAGTCACCATTCATTATATTTAACTCTCACAATAATGTTTTTTATTTCAAGGATAAATACATTTATTGTGTTTACAGGTAATTTAGTTATCTTGAAGTGTTAAATGATAACCTGTGGAATTCGAATTTTTCGAATAAAGTTAGAATTTATTTAGTTTTGGGATATTTTTTACTCGACAAAACTCATTGGCTATTCTTGAAATTTAATGATTTCTTCGAGTGAGAAATAATTTGAAAAAATTAATCAATAATGGAGACGATTCTCGATGAAGACTCTACTCAATGTAGCATCTTCCCAAATTTTTTCAGATTTTTCTATAAAGTCCTCCACTCTGAAAAAAAATCCTAGATCATTTCGTCCCGATCTCTCCTATTAGTGTGAAAAATCAAGGAATCATATCTTCCAAAAAATATATTCCGAATTAGGTATTAAGGAGTTTCGTTAGTGATTGTGAGGGAAGGTGAGTTGTGAGGGGAATCTATTGTTCTCCTGCAGCGTTCTAACTACTGAATATGAAACAAGTCTCATGTTGAACGAATTTATTTTGGTAGATGAATGCGCTAATATAATCCAATTGTTCATTCAATATTTTATTCTACTTTCATAATCAATTCTAGTGCATGAATTATTTTAATCACTTAACATTTAATTTTTCCGATAAACTCTTGAAAGTGGAACTGAACATGACAACGCTGCTGGAGTCAGCATATATCGTGCTTCTAAGTTGGTAGCACTGAGCCATTAGTTTCGAGTTTAGTTCGATTGATCTAACCTTGCCTACTCTTGGATTCCCCATTACATTTTGAATCGCACGCCATATACTGTATATTCGACATTGTCACATTGGCATCAAAAATTATGTTATTTTTGAAACATTCATTATTTTTCAAATTGATTAAATTCAATATCTCCATAATGAATTAGAGGATGAGTGATCTCACCACTCACAATTTAACTGATCAATGAGCAATGAGGACTTCGCTTGAATTGTGACAACTTTCGATATATCAATTGTTTGCGTTCTTTTTTCTTTATATGAAGGAATAATTCTCAAAAACTAATCAGATGATTGTTTCCAAAATTTAGAGGCAAATTCAGAATACTAAAATCTCTTTGCCATAAAATTTTCATAAAAATCTCAATTACTTTGATTTCCAAACAAAATTCCTTAAAATAATCGAAACGAGAATTTTGTCAAGAGCATGGATCTCCAAGAATGCGTCTCTGGTTGTATATTTGAGGACATTGACTAGTGGTTCATCAGCCTGTATGCAGATGTGGCAACTTTTAAAAAAATACAAATTATTACATACAGGATTTTCGAAACATGTTCTCGAAGTGTCAGTTTGTGGTGTGTGTTGAGAACCCTTGATAACGGGTTCTAAAGTCATCCAACTCGTCTTAGAACCGATAGTTTTGCCCAAGGCCGTTGCTCTTGCGAGCGTTGGCTAGACTGAGGAATGATGGTTTCATGATAAATTGAGTGTTACTATGTACTCTCTACAAAATACAGATCATCAAAATCACTATGTGTCGACTGACACGGTGATAGGAAATACATTAGAAATGTTATATTAGTCAATGAGTGAGAGTTTTATTGAGATTGATGGAGAGCCAAAATTAATATCGAATTCTATTGATGACGCTATATTATTTGGCTTTCACCTGGTATTACTTGGATATATCCGTAGTCTCATGTTCGTTGCTTCATAATTCAGTGATATCTCGTGCACTCGAAGCTAAATCCATCCAGGTATAACCGTAACGACCTTGCAAGGTACTACCCAAGGCTACCTCTAATGCCTTCTTTTATTTATTTTTTATTTTTTTACATACTTGCCTTTCTCCTCCTTCTATTTCTTGCATTCCTCTTGATCTTCTGATGGTCTTTTGGGCCTCCATCTTGTTACACATTTTTGTCCATTCATTTTTATTTGTTCTAATATAACCGGCTTCTTTTATTTGATCCTGTTTGGATTTCGATCAGAAGTATTTTGTTAAAGGAAAAAAAAAAAGAGAAATACGTCGTGAGGTTTTGAAGTGGAAAGACTGGTTCGAGTTTGAAGAGGAAGAAGAAATTGCAATGATGTATCGGAGGAACTCAGTTGAGGATAAATAAATTTCAGTAAAATTCAATTAATTTTTTCAATGCAGAAATTGAAATATGCCAACAAAATTAAATGGAGCCTGAGTGCACTGTTAATTGTTGATTCATAATACATTTCAACTTAGGAGTAAATTGATCACGGAAGTCATATATGAATATATTTTTTTCCAACGACGAGAGTATTAACTTACCGGAAGCTGAATACCAGGGATATCATTAAGTGTAAAAATCTTCCTTATTCGTTTTAGTGAGTTTATTATGTTATGAAAGAACCGAGAGATTTGTGAGGGAGGAGAATGAAGATCAAGTTTCTGTAGTGAAGAATACTTTTTTTCTACTAACACATTTCTCTTTTATATGTTTAGTGACCTACATGAATTTCGCGTTCATTATTTTTGTATACTTTCCACGATAATGTACTTTGAATTAATTTTTTGTTCATGGAGAATTCAATTACTTCAACGATCTCCTTAGCTTCTTTTATTCCCGATTATATAACATTCAGAGAATGGTAACTAATATTGTATCTTTTTAATTGAAAAAAAAGAGCACTAGCCAAATTGGTGCTACAATTACTTATCACTGCCTAAAAATCACAGGCAAAATATTATAAGACAGAATATCACAAGACTAAATTTCAGTTGACAAAATATCTGATCAGACAAAATATCAAATATCAAATATCATATCATTATTTAAAAAAATATCACGTGACAAAATATTAAAAAAAAAATAATCAAAGAAAATATTGATAAATAAAAGACAAGAAATAATTTTTCTTCATAAAAAAAAAGATTTTTAGTATGCAGTTTTGTTTTCATTGAGTGATATTAAATTATAATAATTCATCATTATGATTATTCGTACCATGATATTTTATCGCAGTTCATTTTGTCTACTAGTAATAAAAAAAAAAAAAAAAATTGTCTATTGATATCTTGACCTGTGATATTTTGTGCATGATATTAAAAGTATAATCAAGTGTCGGGATACCACTAAATTTACTTTTTAGTAGTCGTAGAAGGTTATTAGTTGAGAAATCCAAAAATGTTATACTTTATTAATTCTTTTTATTCCCAGGAAATTTTTTAAACTTTTGTTAATGAAAAAAATGTCTTTCACAGTACAATAAATTCAGAGTGAACTCGTGCGAATTAGATTTCTCAATATTTTAACGTAACAATTATGCCACTTAATGATTTTTCCCTTTCGTGGATGAATCAATTTTTCTTATCGAAATGTGGGTAACTTTTTAATTCAGTATTATTTCGAAATGCCTGTACACAATAACGGTGTCATGCTTGGTGAGACATGTGCTATCTCGTCGATTTCGCACATTTATACGTTCAACGGATAGAATAAATATCGGAAAGTGGTACATTATTTTGTAGAATAAAAGCGAAAATTTTATTGGAAAAATTATGTAGAGAAAGTTATTTGCATCGTTAACCCTCGCATTTTTTCATCTAATGTATTATTGACAGTTAAATGTGTTTTTCATGAATAAAAAAGTATCAATTTTGTACTGAAAAACATTCTAACACTAAATTAACGAAGTGAATGATAGTGAATAGATATTAATCTGTTTCCTATCAAATTGTCCAAAGTTCAAAGCAAATCTCAGATAAAGACTCGAATTTAACACATGTTTCACACCGGAAATTTCCTCGGCTTTTCAATGGAATCTCTAAAAAAAAATCTTTCTCAAGTAGTTTAATCAGAAATAATTACAGAGATATCATATTGTTGGACAGTTGGGTTGGTCACACGGACTTTATCAGCCAAATTTTTATGATGCGATATCAGTTTCAAGTTTTTATTTTATTTGATAGAATTCATTGATATCTCAGATACTACGCAGAATTATGAAACTGCCAATTCTTGGAACGAGCTGAAGGAAAAGTAGGAAAGATCAGAAGAAAATGGACCTACGGGGCAAAGTGGACACGATTTTTTTTTCAGTGAAAGCCTCTATTGAAAGATTTGAAAAAATTCCCCAATGATGGAAACATGTTGGAGCATCTTCTCAATTTTTCTCAGATTTTACCATGGACACCTTCACTTTAAAAAAAATTCCTGAATCGTGCTAACGTGACGCTCCAGTTTGCCCCACTCTCATAAATAAGGAAATGCATCCCCCATATAATGTTGAAGAGATCCTATATATATATATCAAAGCCCAATATACTCAATAGAATAACGGAGTTTTTGAAAATATTTAAAATAAAAATATGAATCATTATTACTAGTCACATACACATATAGCCATATATCATATTGTCAAAGATTGTTAAGAAAATTATATCATAAATATTAAATGTACATGATTAGCAAAATGAACAATGTAATTCAAATGCATTTAATGTGAAAAGAATAAATTCGAGTGCAAATAAATATTTATCCCCTCTTTTCCCATTTCTACTAGAATGAAACAATTTCTGAAATGTTTTAATTTAATGATACATATGTAATTAGTTATGCAACAAAATATTCATTACGTTAATGAGATAAGTCCAACACTTTTACCATTAAAATGTGCCTTTAAAAAGAAATAATGTTTCACATAAGTATTCTGTCATATGAAGTGAATGGTATAATGAGAAAGATAACTGCAAAATTAATGAGAATTTCCATAAACTTCGCATTAACTCCAATTAAGGACGAAAATTTCAATTGTGCGATTGTAAAGGAAAAAAAAGTCATGATTGAATGGATATTTTCATTTAAAATAGATTACTAATTTATTTTCAATTGACAAAGTTAAGCTTCGAGAACGTTGAGCTGTCTGTTAAAAACGCGTGTAAGAGTAAACTGAGTGAGATACAGTCTAAATAGGCCACATTTGCGCACCTTTTCGCAATCATTTCGATCAGACGATAAAGGAGCCGTACAGGCAATAACTGCCCACACACGTGTCTTACTGTTTTCAAACTGTTCAAGCTACCTAATGTACATTTTGTCGTGAGACAGACGTTACCCCATATTCAATTATGGCGACAAACACGAGTGCGTTAAACTACTTTTCTATGCTTAAGAAATTCATCTACAACATGAACAACACACAAAGACATAATTTCTCCAACCTATTGTTGCTAATCTGCACCTGCACTACTGATACACGCCCCATCAGGTGCTAATTCTTTAGGCATAACATGTTCCTACATTATGATAAATGATGAAATGATAAGAATGGAATTTTTAAGAAATTTATGATGATGATGATGATGATGATATATGTTCGGTGGCCTTTTTTTCGTTACAATTTATTGCTCTTGTAATGTTTCTTGTTGTAAGAACCTGCATTCTTCTCCTCTGATCGTGTTCCCATCGAAAAGAGGTTCCGCTCGTTTCTATGAAAACGGAAGCGGTGGTTGAAATTATTATTATCATTATCCTAGTGAAAAAAGTATATGCCCCATGGCCAAAAGTTTATAATCTTCATTTTTCTAAGTTTTTAATTTTTGGATATACGACCTTAGATAATTCAATTAATTCTATGATATGGTGGCCTTTAGGTCTCTCCCGCATTTAAATTACGAGGCTTCTAAAGTTTTGGTATTGACGTTTCGGCTTCTTTGCGAAGCCCTCTTCAGGTTACTCATTTTTTATTCTATGGAATGAACAAATTACATGATAAAGATAAAGTTAAAAACAAATTACTTTCATCGGTGTTATAGAACTCTTTTAAAATGATGTTCATATTATGAATATATTACCTTAATTATTATAATAATTGATAAAGCGTATAAATTA
Source organism: Aleiodes leptofemur (assembly GCA_963942555.1). Taxonomy (NCBI): domain Eukaryota; kingdom Metazoa; phylum Arthropoda; class Insecta; order Hymenoptera; family Braconidae; genus Aleiodes; species Aleiodes leptofemur. The sequence goes on from OZ012609.1 coordinate 15,690,654, forward strand.
TGAAGTTTATAATTTTTGTTTCTCTATTCTTATGTGAAATTGATTACGTTTTTTATTAATTCAATGTATGAATACGTGTTGAAGGATTTTTTTACATTGATCTAGTCCATCGTCATCCTCACACACAACACTTGTATTCGAATTTTATTCGTAGTTTTTATGCTGAGTGTACTTAATATTCGTTTAAGGTAATATCCCAGAGTATTGTCGATAAAATAGAAAAAATGACAAGTTGTAGGTTATATTATTTGTTACAAAGTTAAAAAAATATAATCTTTGATACGGCATTAAAAAAGTAAGGGGTTAACTGTACTCGAATTTGCTGAGTTAATACCTTAGTGTGTAACTAAATGTGGCTTTGATGAAAACCTCTAATATTTTCATGTTTAACTCAATCTCAGTGAAACTAAATAAGTGTACTATTGCGACCATTTTTTTTTTAATTTCTGTCAATGTATGGAATTTTCCATGATGAATAAATGTACGATTCTTATTGATATCTCTCTCAATGAATACGAAAATTCATATGACAGACAGAAGTGAATTTCTATTACATCATTCTATTATTGTTAATCTACACCTGCACTGAAAATACACGCCCTATCAGTATACTAATTCCTTACAACCGATAGCTGATGTTTATTGAGTACCACAGGCATGGTACGTGATAAATTTATTGCATTAAATCTAATATTAGATCAGAAAGTTGATAAACTTGTTTGGAAAAACTTTATGATTTCTTTTCTTCACATAACACGAATCATAAATTCGGGTGATGCAAATTTAGTAGATTCTTTTGTCACATATCACATTATTCATACAATGAATACAAGAGAAAATGGTAATTTGAGAAATTCACTTTGATGAGACACATCAATTTCATCTCATCATCACTTTTTTGAATAATAATATTCCGGAATCTAAGTGAGATAAAGTAATTTGCCTAATGATCTTTCTCGTGGAAGAAGGCCAGATCTACAGAAATTTATTACGAAAATTGCTCTATCTCGCTTAAATTCCGTGTCATCTGTCGATAAATAGTGACAAGTAAGATCGATTTATCTCAAAACTTCCTATTTTTATCAACTTGATTATTCTCAATAAAATACCTCGGAAACTAATAGATTTTCTTACTGTAATCCTTTTTTGTAGAGAATTTAAAAAGCCAAAGAAACGAATGAGGCCGAAAAACGCGTATCTCCAGTAGTTCTTGATCTTCTTAAAATAAAAAATGACAAGAAAATACACGTATTTTGTTTTTGATTGACACTTTGAGCCTATTAAAATTAATGGAAATTTCAATTTTTGAAATACTCTTAGCAGCAGTGAATTTCAAATGAAATGAATTATTTATAATTTCTATCAGTATAAAGAAAAAATACAGGTCAATTTTTAAAGCACTTTAGAGATAATATTTGTCTGCCTGGATGTCAGCAATAACAGCAGACTGCTTGGCATCTCGCAACGTGCCTTCAAATAATCGTAATCAACTGACGCAATTCACTATCAATTATGATGAGTTTAATGGTTAAGAAAACAATGATAGTCAGTGACCCTCGTCGTTGTCATCGAAGACTTTATACGCTAATTTATTTCAATTACTCTTGTTTTCCAGATTGTACAGAGTTTGTGGAGTGTCTATTTTACAATAACTTAGATTACGATAATTTCTCAAGTGACAGGAGCTCAACATTATTTTTCTCCTCTTCTTCTTTTTTGCCTTTCCAATTGTAGAGCACTGCATAATTGTTTATCCACGATCTGCCGAACAATCTGGCACGTTCTACGTCAATTTGGAAACTTCCTCGAGTTCTAAATCTTGAGAACAGTATTACATAATGAAATTCCATCGTGGAATGTTTCAACTTTAATATTCACTTTAATGTTTGATAATCAACGAAGACTGTGATCACAAAGAAACAGCTTTCGTGTTATTATTACAGTCTATCCTGGTAACTTTTCTTTTCAAAACTTTGAGAAATTCGTTTCTTTAGATTTTTATTGTTTTAATAAATAAGTAGCAATTAAAAGTGCAATATCCCGAATTTGATGAGAGATATCGTATCGATTGATCGATATTTAAAAAACTATCGATCTTATATTGATGTAATACAGTTTTTTTTAGATCATCCCTCTTGAATTTAGTGCGAGAAATCGCATCGATCACTCGATATTTTGAAAACTATCGATCTCGAGTGGATGTGATATAGTTTTTTTCATATCCTTTCAAACTAACACTGGCGGAACGGAACTATCAAATGATATGCGATGACTCGAGTTCGATAATGCGAGATATCACATCGATTGATCGATTATCGAAAATGATCGATCGGAAGTTGATGTGATATCGTTTTTCCCCCCTAAACTAAAACTAGTGGAATAGAACTATCGAATGATATGCGATATCTCGAATTCGATGTTGGATATTGCATCGACCAATCGAATATTCGGAATCATTCGGTTGGAGATTGTTGTGCTTGGAAGGAATCTAATGACAAAAAAACACTATTGCATCATTTTCAGATCGATGTCTACTCAGACTTGATGACACCCTAGCGAATTCATTTATACCGATTCTTTGAGTATTTTTTGAGTACAATTTTGTAATAGTAGACATTGGGTAGGATTTTGGTATAATTTTCAGATTATACCCAAATCATACTCAAATGATACTAATATTTTCAGTATATTCGTGAAATTTTTATACCCAAGTTATCCCGACAAAAACACCATTGTTTTCCTTTCTTTACTACTAAAGTCAAAATATCGTTAATTTTTGAACAGAGAATTGTGTAATTCCTTGATTGAAAACGATGTGTGATTAAAAAAAATACGAATTGGTCAACTCAATTAATCTGTATCAATATCCTCGCCGTTGAAATGAAGAGGCGTAAGTGCTATACTCATTCATAAGACTTACGCCCCTTTGTTCCCCAAACGACGCTATACTCTATGCTCCATTTTTCTAATATCTGAGCCTCTAACGGGCGATAGAATTGTGACGATTGAAATTTGATTAAAGAATATCTAAATACCCGGCAGCTCAGTTGCAGAGTAGCAGACTAGTAATCCGAAGGTCCTGGGTTCGATAGCGTCAAACTGCTCGATTTTTTCGCGTTATTCCCCTCTCTAAACCCGCATGGAAAAGAAATATATTGCTATGAATATATTCAATAATATCGGATTAATAACGGGTGATATAATGCGGCAAAAATATGTGTGATGTTCAATACACTATGTAATCATACACATAATTATACTATTCCAATTATCTAGATTTTGATATTTCATCATGTAAATTTCTATATCTGAGTCATTTTGATATTGGAAAATATATTTTTTTATTTGCAATTTATCACATAATAAAGACAGTACACTTTACAGTGTTTTCCTGTTTTGTATGGAAATAATTATAATTTTTATTTTGTATTTGATCATATATTTTATTAAAGATAAAATATATTATATTCCATTTTACATAGCTACACTTCATGATAACTAGATAATTTGTATCGTTACCCTAATGCATATTCTGTGTGATATACATCTTCAATAATTTCAAATGTTCTCATGTTCCATTTAGATATTGTGGAGAGTACGTCACGTAGAGATCCTCCTCTAGAGAATCAATTAAATATTTTTTTGTCTCAAAATTTTAAAATTATATTCTTTTTTGGAATTTTTAACTGATATTTTTTATTATATCTCTGGAGTATTCATTTCATTATATGCCAATATTATATATTTCATTATATTCTGATTATATATTAATATTATAAATAGTATAATATATGCTGGAACATATTCCAAATTTATAGTTGCTATAATTATATGTTCCAATAAAAAAGAATTATAATGAACCATTATATCTTTCTCATTATCAAATCATATAATATTCCGGCAAAAATATGCGTATGGATTCTTGTGTCAAATTTACAATATTATATAATTCATCAGTTACTCAAGATTATATTTTTAATAATATATATTTTTTCCATGCGGGAATGTTACTCCATAATCGTTTAACATTCTATGTAATACAGAAGTAACAATTGAATTAAAATTTGATTTGAAAAAAAGACGGTATAAATTGGGTAGGGAAAATTCACAAATATACCCAAAATAACTGTATTTTTAGGTAGAATTTGGGTATATTTCCAGCATTATACAGGAAAATCACTGAAAATATGCCCATATCCGGAGGATAATTTGGGTATTTTTTAGGTCGAAACGAATTCGCTAGGGCAAAAACAACAATATGACCTCAATTTCCAATCGATCATCTTCGAATATCCATTAATCAATTCGATACCTCGCAAATTCGAGATATCGCATATTATTTAATAGTTTTAGTATTTAGGGATTTAATAGTAGAAAATTAAAACTAAGCTCTACAATTAATGAAAAATAACAATACAATACAAGTTTATCAATTTTCCACGAATAATATTTATTCATTATTTTATATTTATAAATTCCTCAGTCTACAATATCGCACGGGTTACACCTAAGGGGCGTTTTAATATTTGCAAAGTAATTCTTTCGTGATTACGACAGTAATTGGCCGTGCTAGAGATAATTGAGTGTCAGCAAAGCGGAAAAGCTGTTTTGAAAAAGAAAAAAAAATCTGAAGGATTAAAGAGAAAAAAATAAAAATGTAAATGGAAAAATATTCGAAAAAGTAACAAAAACCCGGAGAAACAACAGAATGAAGAAATAAAATGAATGTAATTTGAAAAAAAAAAAAGTATGAGACGTCCAACGCTCGAGGTCAATGCGCAAGATGATCATGCGGTAAATGCTAAAATGAAAGGAATAACACTCGTGTTTACAAGGGAAAGAGCTTAAAGAAGAGAGGGGGATTAGGGGGCACATCCAAGAGTTGATGGCAAGCCGGAGGGCCAAAGTGCTGGCGAATTACGCGGATATGTAGTAATGGAGTGGATACTTTTCTTCTCCCTCTTCCATCCCATGATATTGATTAATGCATAATTGATGAATATCTGATATCGATCATACCTCCACATCGCAATCACTGTGCACCCAATCATTATAAATTTAAACGCAACAACGTGAGGGCACAGAGGAAAGAACTAAAAAAAAAAAAAAAGGAAAAATATCATACAAAGTATCGCAAAGCAATCAATGGCTTGCAATGAATAAACTATCGATAATTAACTTTACATTGGAACTAAATTACACTAAATTTCACATGATTATGGTGAAGAGAAATGATGTTGATTTTAAATGTAATTGCAGAAATCGTAAGTTAAGGTAGTTCTATCCGAAAGGGATGTATAAAACTTGAGGCACTGGTGCCTCCATGGAAGGGGTTCTCGGTGCATGTACTACATATCGATTTTCAATCTAATATATCATAAATTCATTTATTCGATATTGAAGTATGGAATTTTGGATTTAATTATCAATTTAACGAAAATCATAAGATTTTCTAGGAAACTCTCGATATTCCCCTAAATCATACGGTGTTGTATGCACACATCTAAACATTCATTGTATGTATAGGACGATAGAGCACACACACAGCTGTATCGAACGAAGCAGCCAATCACGTCTAAGCAGCAGCCAGCTGATTGCCTCGCTCAATCGTGGATTCTATCAAATTTTCTTGTCTTCAAAAATGAAAACAAAAAATTCGTGGTGAAAAAATCTGAATCAATTTCAAATTAGTCTAAAATACTGAAAACATTCCTACGTAGTTTCTTATCGGAATCATTCGACTGGATTTTGAGAAAAAAAAACGAAAACCTGCCGAATTTGATTAATTTTTGAGGTTATGCCATTTGCTCTATGTTGAGAGTTGAAACTTTGGGATCGAATATCTCATAAACTACGCGGTAAAAAAAATCCAAAGTTCACACAAAAATCGGAAGTAGCATGATTAGTTATGCCACCAAATTTGAAGAAAATCATTGAATGCCTCAAAATCGGATAGAATTACCTTAAGGCTCTTAATCGAAGGACTTTGTAATTGGTATCTGTAATCATACTTGTAATTTTGCTCTCCAAGAGATTTAACATCAACAAAAGATGTATCAACAGAAATAACTTTAATTTTTTTAATTGCACAATAAAATTATAAGTATCAACACAATTTTTTGGAATTTTTTTTCGTAAAAACTATTTTTTTTTCTTTGTATTGAATACGTTAATCAGCTTTCAAACAAAGGATCTCGTCGAATTTAGTGATTTTTTTTTACTGAATAATAATCGTCGTCGTTTATCTTAAATTTTTATGGAGAATTAAAGAATTCTTTACCTCCTATAAAGTGAAAAACGAGCATTGAGTTTTAATAAAAGAGCCAAGCGGGGGGAAATGAGTGGCAATAAAGTTCATGATGAGAATATAGTAAAATTAATCTCAAGGGAATTGAGGCATGGTACACTGTACTTTTCCTATGAGAATCGTTCTTCGAAGTTCAAGATTTATTAAATGATCCGATATCTCATGATGGAAGTACCATACATCCGCTATAGAACAAGAAAAAAGAAGAAAATTGAGGGGTGAAGAAGAGAGAAGAAGAGTGGAATGGAATGGCCATCGCGTGTTCAGATACAGAAGGAAGGAAACACTCCCTGGACGTGGCAAATACGCACCCGGTACGCGATCTCGAAACATAAATTCGTTGTACGTCGATCTGGTAAGAGGGTGCGTATTATTCACCTCGGGGTGTGCAAATGCCGCTCAACCGACATGTATTGCGTGACTTAACTTTTTTTTTCTTTTTTTTTTCCTACACTACATTGCATCTGATAATGAATTTATTTTCTATCAGAATCATTATTTTTAAAGAGAATTATTCATTCACCATTGTTCATTGAGAAATCATGATCTTCAGAATGGAATAAATTATTCATTAATTAGTTATTTAATTAATGAATTATTCAAAGAGATTTATGTTTTTTAGTGGAGAATTAATGATCAAATTTTGTGTTATTCACTTTTTTGAGAATATCTTTTTGGGAAATTGTGCGAGATTGGGCGATTTTAAGAAATTCATTACATACAATATAATTTGATAACATATTGAACTTAATAATTTTTATTGATTCTCAACTTGTGTTATCAATTATTAATGGATGATAAATCATAAATTGCAAGTCATGGAATTAACAATATATATCTTTTTATTTATTATCAGATAGCTAGATATGAATTTATTGGAATTGAGTTTAATGGATTTGATAGATGCTATATATCTGTGGCTAGATACAAATATTTTAAGCTCAATGCTAGACTTGAATGCGTCCAATGGTGAATACCTTCAGCATCATTGATGTACGATGCTGCATAAGCGGATGCACCATCCGTACCAGTCACGTTTCCCACGAGCCAAGTGCATTGGAATAATTATTATCGACGTAATACACTGTATGTCTTACATATACACCAATGAAAAATGATCGAGTCTGAAGAAAAGTTTTTAATAAGACATTACAAGCATAGATGCCACATCCTTACGTATACATTTATTGCATGAGAACAATTCTGCTCACTTAATCTCATAATGCGCTTAAATCCGGAAATAATATTGAGGTAGTATCTCAGAGTATGATCGATAAAACAGAGAAAAAAGATGAGGATTTGTAGGTTAGTTTCCAATTAATTGCTGATAATTCGGGAAAAAGTGCTTTAATGTACCCGAAAAAGTGATTAAACTATTCAAGAGTCATATCTTCAGCTTGTGAATATCATTTTTTTTTGTTCGTCGGTTTTTTCTTACCTTACTGATCTTCTATCACATGCATGAGATAGAGAGAGAGGCAAATAGTTACGACTACATTCCAATTAGAATTTCTCAATAACTATATGGAGAATTGAATATTTTTCGGTTCTATTATTTAGTTAAAATGCTGTTCTTTCCGCCAATAGTTTTCGAATAATGGGTCAACTGTGTGGTTTTTTTTAAGTAATTCTCTTATTTTTGTCTGATTTAGGACGTTTCATCTCCTCCTCCGCTCTTTCCAGTAACTTGATTTTAAAAAATGTAAAAGAACTATCATCTTTGATACGACATCAGAAAAATGAAGGGTTCACTGTGCTCAAGTTCACTAGCATACTACTTTAAAATGTTTCTAAAATGCTCCTAATTGGTTGATTCAATTACGCTAATATTTTGCCCTTTTCTTACTTCCTTTGTTTTTTTTCTGTGGTTCCTAATCTCATGGAAATGTAATGGTGCAAATTATGTACTTTACATTTCCGCATAATTCTTTTTTTTTTTTTCGTTGTGTTATAACTGATACACAATTATTCTCGGGGAATCCTGTCTGCGCTTGCTAGCTTTTATCTGATGTTTACGATAAGATAGTGGCATTTCTCTCCTCTTCACTGTTTTGTAAAATTACAGAAATATTCGTTTCCAAATTATTTCAATGGAATATTTTAAGTTATTTTTTTAAAATTTAGTTTCATTATAATTTTTTTTGTTATCGACATTATAATTAAAAATTTGGTTCTTTCTCCTTAAATTTAGCAGAAGAAACTGAGACGCTGGGCAAAAAATTGTGGAGATAAATTTAAAAAATGAAACATAATCATATTTCACGTCAATTTAATATTCGCATGATTAAATGATAAATTTTAACTGTCTACGAAAAATCTTTCGTGTAAGTTAGTCACTGAAAGACGATGATCGAGAATATTCTTACCGTTATGTCTTGATCTGGCTGGCACAGACACGACGTCGACGCGTATCGAATACATTAGCATAATGCAAAATCTGAAAGAGATGCGAAATGAAGATGAAAAAGAGATAGAAAAAAAAAAGGTATCAACGAGAGAAAGAGAAATTCATTCAAAACACCTTTAGCTATTCACGTCTTCGATATATACGTAAAAGATGCAAAAGAGGACTTTGGGATTAGCATTCAAGAGACTCGACACATTTAAAAAATGACCCAATAATTACGTTGTTAATTTTCAAGACTTTTTTATTCTTCCACGAAAAATAGATTTTTAACCTCAGGTGTGAAAAGCTGAAAAATCTATGCAATATTTCATTAAAATCAACCGAAAAATTTGAGATTCAGTGCATTATTAATTGCCCTTGAAACTAATTCATGAATATATCTAGGGGAGCCTGGCCAAAATGCTGCGGGATTTTTTTGGAGAGAAAAGGCCTCGGTAAATAAAAATTTAAAAATTACTCAACAATTTAGACATGTTGAAGCTTCCTCTCAATTTTTTTCAGATTTTTTCATACGCTCCTTCACGCTGAAAAAAATTTCTAGACTATTTTGCCCTGCAGGTCCATTTTGCTCCGGTTTTCCCCACATATAGAAACCAAAGAAAAGTACCGTGAAACAACTCATCAGTCATAGTCATTGCAAAAGAATAGCGATGGGTACACGTAAAACATGATTTGCCAACGTTTTTCATTGTGTCGAAAATATCTGACTGAAAGAAAAAAAAACGAATTCAAAAGGAATAACACCAGAAGTTAATTTCAAAAACGCCTTCACATTCATTTGTTCGATAAATTGGACTATGAGTGTAAAAAAAAATGAGATGATGACAATTTACTTTCACTTCTGACAATTTCATATTATCAGATCTCAATTTCGTGTATCAAGTCGATGTAGGAAATTTTTCGTTTATATTCTAACTTGATGATACAAGCTAAAAAAAAAATGACTGCTATAAAAACGAACATTTATACAGTGGATTCTGTGAGTGACTTTCACTATTGGTATGCAAGCCACCGAGGCGTTGAGGACAAGGGCAAAAACAGTGTGATCTAATGGCTATCCCTATGGGCTACTGAACGCTCACGTCAATCGAGAAAGGTGGTCTTAGGAAAATATCCGAAGGTCGATGGTTCTATTATAATCTTGCGCAAGTGCTCAAGATTAAAGGGAATCCGGTAGCAATGGACTCAGACAACATTCTCAATTTATGGAAGTATCAAAATTGAATATCAAGAATGAAGAGGTGAAAAAGGACAAATCAATTTCTCTTCTTGAGGTGATTCTATCCAAATTTGAGTATTCGATTGATTTCCTCGAAATTTGGTGGAACAACCCATTATCTTATTTGCAATTTTTTTTGTAGAATTTAGAATTTTTTACAACGTAGTTAATGAGATATTCAATCTTAATGTTCCAATTTTTAAAACAGAGTAAATGGCAGAATTTTTTATTTATTATATTTTATTTTATTTCATTTATATTATTTATTATACTTTTATTTTTTTTATTTTGAAGACAGGAAAATTTTGGTAGAATCCACAAATGAGTGAGGCAATCAGCTAGCTGCTGCTTAGACGTGATTGGCTGCTTCGTTTGGCATAGCTGTGTATGTGCTCTATCGTCTGCAGTTAGGGTACACTTAGGAAAATTGAAATTTCAACAATAAACAACTGAAGGATTAATGATCTAAGTGATTGAAGATTCAGGAGAAAAGTCGTTATACGATATGCTTTGCTTAAACTGTTAAGGTACTTCCTTTCGTTTTTATTAATTTGCTTTTCGTTATTCGGTTGTTTGAGCTGTTATTTTGTACATTTCGGAATAAAAAGACTTCATAGAACCGCTTCTTCGCTATCTATACGTGCAATGAATGTTTAGATGTGTGTATACAGCACGGTATCATTTGGGGACATCGAGAGGTTCCTGAAAAATCTTATCATTTTAGTTGAATTCATGATTAGATCGTAAAATATCATACTTTAGTATCGAATAAATGATTCGATGATACATCAGAATGGAAATTCATTCATCCAGTGCCTCAATTTCTATACATCCCAATCGGATGGAACCTCAATCATTCCCAATGGAATGTCTCAAAAATTAATGGAGATACGCTCCTTTTACCTTAATCCTTCTTCTGTAGAAACATCCAAGTTATAAATAAAGATTCGAGCAAAAAGGCGTATATCCATAAGTTTCCGAGGAATTATCAAAAAAAAAGAGTTATCTCAAAACAATCACCACATTAATATTCACAAGTCAAAATACTCTATCATGTATAAAACAATCCGGAAATAATTTTCATAAAAAATAAATTCAAGATTATCACACGAAGTAAAATAATCATTTACAGCAATTACACGGAAAGTGAGCTACTTTATCAACACATTGACTACATTATTCATTCTGACATAAGGAACTAATGCCAGAGAGTCCCTACGGGCTAAGATTGCAAATTCAAAGCATAACTTTTCCGGCATATGGAACCGTTCATCCAGCCTGTGATATTCACCTCAAGACACATTCTGGTGGAACATGGCTAAAACGTTTTTCAAAATAATACTTGGCTGCACTCTTTATCACAGTAGGAAATGTACTCACTATTGCACCATAGACTGAGAATACTCCAACTACGTTTATATACATGTGTGTATAGATGATATATATATATATATATATGTGAGAGATTGATGCGGAATAGGACGATTAATCCTTACCGAGCAAAGTTATAAAAGCATTTCGCGGTCTGTATAGCTTCTCTTCGTACCTGATTACCAAGGCACAAGGGAGAAAGCTCAACGAACTCATGAGCAATGATGATTCAGTTAAATGAAAGTAGCCATTTTGTTATCAGCACTGACGCCTCGACGATTACCTAACATTCAACTAATGGGAATAGAGAGAATCTTATTTTACTTTTATTTTTGTTTTCAATTTCAAGGAGTTTCGTTAGTGATTGTAAGGGGGGGATAAGTTGCAAGAGGGATCTATTCCGCTCCTGCAGTGTTCCAACTGCTGAACGTCAAGGGAGTCCCATGTTGAACGAATTTATTTTGATAGATAGATGTGCTAATATAATATGATTTTTTCTTCTAATATTTCATTTTATTTTTATAATTTATTACGATAGATGAATTATTTTAATCGCTTGTCATTTAATATTTCAGCGTATATCGTGCTCTTAAGTTGGTAGCATTGAACCATTAGTTTCGAGTTAAGTTAAAAAAAACCAGTATTTTTTAAATTATTTAATTCAATATCTCCATAATGAATCAGAGAATGAGGCTCAAACTTATCAGAAATAATCATCAATTTTCGATTTCTCATTTTCCAATTTTTTGCCAATGTATCAATAATTTTTTCGGAACACTGAATTTTTTTACTAAATTTTTTAATATCTCCAAATAAATCATTCTCAAGAACTAATCCGATGATAGTTTCCAAAAATTTGAAGGTAGATTCAGAATAACAGAATCTCTCTACCATAAAAGTCTCATAAAAATCTCAATGGCTTCGATTTCCTAACGAAACTCTTTAATTCCATTTCCAAACATCTTACAAGTACACAAAACTTATTCACCACTTCTTACATGTAATTTGAGAGATAGAAATAATATCGTATAGGAAGTATTGCCGACTCTTGTTACAACGTGGATTAAAGTCTATTCTGTACAGGTTATACTTCCCGGTGTAATACGAACGATTAATCGCACTGTGGATTTGTGTAAAACGAAAATAAATCATTTTTTTTTCATACTCTTCTTCAATAATTTTTATAAACAACGTTCCAGAAACGTGTTTTTCAAGGTAGCTGTTTAAGGACGTTGAAAAAGGGAGACTAAGGATTTTTTTTTTCTTCCTTTTTTTTTATTTTTACAAAATATGAATACGTAGTCTTTCATCAAAACCTGCTGGCAAGATCATCATCGCATACCACAACCAATCAGGCTATACGTTGACATGCTTCCGCATGTGCAAGCAAATGGGCATTTAGTTTCATAACAATAAAATAATGCTGATACCAAAAGATATTTCAAGGACGTACCGAGTGTTATTTATTATGTTTTTAAGTTGAAGACAGAGACAGAGCGAGAAAGAGAGAGAGAGAGAGAGAAAGAAGTGTTAAATGATAATCATTTAGAAGAATGAATACCTGAGCCTTTCAGTATCGATTAATCCTTTTTGAATCCGGTTTTTCCTCTATTACAGCATCATAATTATTTCAATCTATCCGTTAATGAGTGCAGATTAGAGCAATGAAAGGGGAAGGAGGTTTCATCACAAGACAATCAGGTTCTTCAACGATTACAGGATGGATTCTTCACTTCAAGGTCGTTCAATTGTGCCATTTGAGGAGTAGAGGTGGTGATGATATACCTCACCACAGAACAGCTATCAAGGGAGTGGAGCAGGGGGAGAGGGGGAAAGGGAGGTTCGATAAAAAAAAAGTTGCTTAGGTGGGATGAAGGGACCAAAGGAGATGGAGAATCAGCGAAGAGAGCCTTATTTTCTCACTGACATTATGCTGGCATGAAGTGAAGTGAAGACCTGGTACAGCAGTCTCACTGGGCACTACACACCATAATCATCTGCGAGAGGTTTGGGGGAGAGGGGGAGGTGCATCAGTCCCTCGGGAACGTATCAATCCACTCGAATGAAATGCATTCGTTAAAAACAACGTGGTTCCCTTTTCATACAGCAAACATATCTATCCTTCATTCTCGTTTTTCATTTCTCTCTATTATTATTATTATTATTATTATTATTGATTTTTTATTTTCAGTTTATCGAATTTTTCCGTGTAATAGGCAAGACCACGATTTTTTTTAAATTGAAAGCTCCGATGAAAAGAATTGGGAAAATCATCCAATAATGTAGATATGTTGAGGCGTATTCTCAATTTTTTAATGTTTTTTTTGCAGAAATTCTTCACTTCGATAAAAAACTCTAATTCATTTTAGCCCGGAGGTCCATTTTGCCCAGTCTTCCCTATTTATTAAATTTTAAATTGATATATGTTTTTTATTGAGCTTTCAAATCAATACGAGGAGGATAATCAGTTATCCTTATTTGAAATTTTCCAAAAAATTCAGAAATTATTTTGAATTTTTTTTTCTCTGCTGATGGAAAATAGAAATGCAAAAAAATGTATAGTTAAAAAAAATTGATAATGAATCAAAATCTTGATTGTGACAGGAATCAGTACTCTTTTTCTTTTTATCTATTCTGTGTTCTGTTTTAAGCTATTGTTGTTTTTCTTAATTAATCAATCTATCCAGCTATTACAATTGGTTGAGTTTCATATTTAATACAATGAAAAGTGATATAAAGTAAGGAAATAGTTCTTTTTTGTTTTCGTCATTATGACAATTTGCATTTATCTGAAGAGCCTAAGAATGCTTCTAATCAGGAGCGAAACGTTGCAAATTTTTAAACAAATGTGAAGATTGACATTTATAATTTATTTGCTTCAATATCCTACTTAACTTGAAAATTCATTTGAATGTTATGAATGAGAACAATAAAACCAAAAATTAATAATTATTATGAATATATATTGGTGCACTTATAGCAAATTCCTATTTGAATTTCATCAATTAACTGGCACTCAAGGACCATCATTTGATTGGGTAACCAATAAAAATCCATTGGTTGAAGAAGAAAGAATTTATTAGATTTCAAAAAATGCAGTAAATTATTCTTAGTATTTATTGAATTCCTCCATGATTGATGAAAAAACCTTAGAAAAACTCACTCTTTACAAATAAATGGCTGTTATATAATGGTAAAGAGTACACATTTTGTAATAATTTCTTTCCGCTTACTTCTGAACAAGAAAAAAATCCCATCTCCACGATTATTCAAATCTGAATTAATTTTCCCTTAAATTATTTATTGGCATTGAAAAATTTTACATACTGCAGTGATTTTTTAATCTTGAGAATGAAAAAAAAAGTGATGAAATGATAATTATTGCTTGTGATTTATAACCATCGCATTCCATGCGCATTTGATTGACGTGATTTTGTGTTAATGTTAGTATGTTTGTGTTACATATGATTGCGTATATAGTGTTGACAACGACTCAAGCACGAGAACTTTGATCCAAGGTGATAAAAAAAAATTTGCAATTTGCTATCATCGTTATAAACTCATTTGAATTAATTAAAATATCACGTGATTTTTCCTTGCTCTTGTGACAATGCATGTTAATTTCAGCCACTTGATCTTAATAACATGACAACACTTATCTATTGATATTTGTGCGTAAATTGTTCAGCTATTTCAATTGCACAAGATTTAAGTGAAATATTCCATGAATCATATTATGTAAAACCGGATAAAACGACTTTTTTGTGATAATTTCTAGAATATCTTGAGAAATTAATGGAGATACGGCTTTTTTCACCTGAAATCTTTGTTATAGGAAAATTCAAGAGTTACAAAAATGGATTAAGACGGAAAGGGCGTATCTCCATCTCCATAAGCTTGTAAAATATTCTGGAAAAATGAATGACAAAAAAAATAAAATCTGTTTTAAATTTTTACATTTTACAAGTGAAAAAATAAAGGGATTTGCGAAATTTCAAACTGCACAAGACAGAGTACATACATGTACTTATAGTGCACGAAAAATGGTGTCGCTGGTACTATAAAAATATTAGATAGGCGGGAATCTTCACTCTCGACGTTTGCCCACCAGCGATATCGCTACTTATACCTTCAACTTATTATCTACCATGTGTGAGAAACAACGTATTCAGGTTTTTTATCTTTGCTAACTTTTATTATATCTCTATATGTGTGCCTGGTATATGTATCTTTCTCTGTAAATGCGCATGTTGCTTATCGCATTTTTCAATTGCCCTGACACTCATTGAAGTTCTGACAATTTTAAAATTTAACAAAATCAAGTTTTTAAAACTGTATTTTTGCTCTCTCTAGTTTCTTAATCATTTTTTCCATGGAATATGAATTTTTTAAAATTCATGCATTAGGATTTTTCAACTGTTATTAAAAATATCCAATTTCATATTCATTTTTCCATCATTCTGCATATTTCTGATGATGAGATTTCAAAATATGGAAAAAAATACATTCAAGTGAAATTACTCAATTCTCATGAAAATGAAAAAAAAAAAGCTTTATAATAGCGAAAAATGTGCGTGAAGTATATACATAGCACATAATTTACCTCAATTTGCTCTAAAAAAAATTATATCTGAAAATTCCATTAATCCAAATCTATCGACGTTGAAGTCGAGAATTTTGCAATTGGTTTTGTGAACGTGTAATTGGGTCACACCGCATGCCAGATTAATGTCAAACATTTACATACAATCAGACTTAACTCAGATTCCTTTCTCATTGCTCTGTTATTTCTGGAATATTTGCACTCTAATTCAGCAATACGTTTGACCAGCTGCAAAAGACTGTCCAGAATGAGTATAACTATGTTTTATTTTTTTTCCCTCTCTCTCTTTCTCTTTCTCTACGTGTTACATTAAGTACGTGTGGCCAAAAGGTTCATTGATCTGTAAATAAGAGAACGTATAAGAAATGTATCGGATAATAGATACTTACATTTTCACCTTTTACTTTATGTACACTCCTTAACCATTACATGGCTAAAAAACTCACGAAAAAAAAATTTAAAAAAAAAATCGATACAGAATGAAAGAGAGCACTTTGAAATACATTAGCACTCACTTGAAATATAAATCCAGCTTTCAGCTTTTATTTCGAGACAATTCGAACGATTGAACTACTTGCATGTATTGGGAACAAACAATACAACTTACCTGCCAGATTTTCTTACAGAGGAAAGGGAAGAAGAGGGGGAGATAAAAGGTATGGATGTACGTGTATATGTAAGTGCAGGGGAGCTTCACTGAATGTTTATCTAGGTCAGTTGGCGATCAAGAAAACATGTGTTCGTGATGGCAGTATAACCTGATCATGCAGGTATGCTACATTCTATGCCAGATGGGAAGTATTGAATTTACTTTAGCAAATTGTTTTAGGTAGTTCTATCCGGAAGTGATGTATAAAAATCAAGACACCAAGCCCTCCATGGAAACGATTCTCAGTGCATAAGTTACATATTTTCATTCTGATATATCATGAATTCATTTAATTGTGAATTTAACGAAAATTATAAGATTTTTTTATGAAACTCTTGATATCTCCCATATGATAATATGATGAACATTCATTGCATGTATAGGACAATAGAGTCTACAACTATGCCGAATGCAGCAATCGATCATGTCTCGATGAAAAATTTCAATTAATTTCAAATTACATCAAAATACTGAAAGAACTTTGAGAAAAAAAAAAGCTTCTAAATTAATGGAACTGAAAATAGTAGACATCTGATTTTTTTTTTAACCAATAATTCAAAAAAATACAGAAAATTCAAAAAAATATAAGTGCAATTCTTCTAAATATTTTTTCTACAACAATTTATTTGTTTAATAACATCCTAATAATGAGTGAGATGTCGGCTGATTTCATTATTATTCGGATTTCATTGCTTTTTGAGGTTCTGCCATTTAATCTGTTTCAAAAATTGAAACTTTAGGATTGAATACCTCATTAAGTACGTGTCGAAAAATTTCAAATTTTACATAAAAATTGGGAGTGACATGATGAGTTACTTCATCAAATTTGAAAGAAAAATCATTCGATGACCCAAAACCGGATAGTACTACCTTCATTTTTCATTTTTATAAAGGACTAAATAGATGATAATTGCTGTGATTTCTCATTTTTTTTGTCTTCCATGCTGGAATGATTCCAAATTTTCAAAGAAAATAAATAAAGCTTAACAGCCATTCTTCAGAGGAGCCATTACATAAATTCTTCTTCACTATTTGCATACAAGTGCAATGTTTCTTGGATTATTCATTGATTTCATCAATCGCGTTGGGGAAGGCTGACGTCATGAAGGCATAAAAAGGGTAGTTGTATTAAAGTCTGCTGTCAGCCTGCAAATAACAAAGTTCAACTACATTATAGTCTAAAGTGCTGATGAAAACTTTAGAAAAATTACTGATTGCATTGCACAATTAATTAACTGATAATCTGTATCATTATGACAGGCTATAATTTTCTTCTTATTAATTGTTACATAAAATTGCTGAAGGAAAATATAAATATGTGAAATAGTTGGAATTTCTAGTCGTAGATAATTATAGTATGATTAACAACGAAAAACATTCACCTCTCTTATAAAATTTTCCATGCACGACATCTTGTGTATATATTTGTGCCAGGATATCTGGAATGTCAGGAATTTTCAAAGACGTTGGACTCTGTAGTCTTGTCTCTTGAATGTCTACTTAAACTTTTTAATATGGCTAAGAACAAACTGATCTGCATCTGTATAAATGTTTTGAATTTATAATTTTATTCATAATTTATCCATTAAATGAAATCAAGCGAAAAGAATTTCGACATTCACCTATTGAAAACATTGAGAGGTGAAGAAAAAAAAATTGTTTAATTAATTTCAAGGAGAACTTCTTTCAATACTCAAATTTAATTTTCTATTAGAATATTTTTCTCATTTTGAGAAATGTATCAAGTGCATTTTAAATTAAATTAAGTTCATTAAGTTTATTAAGTTTGATGGTAATTTTTTTTAGATATAAATTTAAAGAAAATACAGTAATTTAATTAATTAAATTAGAAATTGAATGAGAGATGGAGTTGATGCAGAATGTGGTTCAGTAAATAATTGAAAAGGCTCAGACTAATCATAAATATTGAAGTTTATGATAGAGTTTAATTTCTCAGAGTCTTTTTTCAATCTCGTTCAAAGTCCAAGTTGTGAGCGATACGATATGGTTGATTGGTATCAACTAATTCTCAAACAATCTTATGAACTTAATTGAACGAGCTGATAAAGTTGATGGCAGTATTGATAATATTAGACCTGAACATCCAAAAAATCAAATGCATATATATCGTTTAAGGCCTTTTTATCCGGAAAGGAGGTCTGAAAATTAAGGTGTTGTGTCCTCCATGGAATGGGCTCTCGGTGCATGTATTATGTATTAATTTTCATTCTGATATATCATAAATTTATTTATTCAATATTGAAGTATGGAATTCTGCATCTAATTATGAATTCAACTAAAAATATGTAATTTTTTAGGAAACACTCGATATCCCCAAATGATACGGTACTATATGCACACATCTAAACCATCATTGCACGTATAAGCGATAGTCCACACACACACAGTTAATTGCCTCTCTCATCGTGGATTCTACCAAATTTTCTTGTCTTCCGAAGTAGAAAAAAAATCCGTGGTGGAAAAATCTGAATTAATTACAAAATTCTCCAGAATACTGAAAAAATCCCTATATAGTTTTCTATCGGAATCATTGGACTGAATTTTGAAGAAAAAAAAAACCGGTCGAATTTTATTGACTTTCGAAATCCTACCATTTACTCTCTGTTAAAAGTTGAAACTTTGAAATTAAATATCTAATTAATGACGTGGTAAAAAAATTCAAATTTCACACGAAAATGGGAAATAACATGATGAGTTAATCCACTAAATTTAAAGAAAATCATTTGATGAATTAAAATCGGATAGAACTATCTTGAATGGTTGCTATGCAAATACTTCAACTAGGATGAGTCTTATAATGCGGAAACATATAATATCAAATATGTCCGTTCGTATGCATAAATATATATTGGTATGCTCATACGTGTCGACCATCCCAGGCGAAAGTAACGCATTACAGTTAAATTAAATTTATACCGGGGGCGCGTTATAAACTCGGAATTCTCCACATTAATGTATCTGTGTGTGCATACATGTAAAGTGGCCTCTCCTGCTTCAATTCTAAATCTGTCTGGCCTGTAAGCACGAATACGTTTATTTATAAGAAAACTATCACCCTGGCAATCTCACGTGTAAGTACACTAGCTAAACCACTGGCCTTACGCAATAGAAGGCCAATGATATGCTGCAGTGCGTTCTACTCTATCTAAGCTTATGACTTTTACATGCCATCAACTTCACAGTTTTGATAGTGTTTAGCTTATTATATATTATTGACGATTGAAATATACATCTGGACTGATAAATAATCTCTAGTAACATATTTCGACGAGATGAAGTGGAAGACGGAGGAATTGAGAAGAATTATTATAGAGGGGGGGGGGGGGGGGCTGAAATGGACACACTTTAGGTTTGATTATTTATGTTATGGAAATCGCTTGAAATTCCTCATCGGCAAGCTGGAAAAATTTAAAGTTACAAAACATGTCAAAATTGATTTATGATCATTTCTTGGAAAATAAATTTTCTCAGGCGAAAATCAAGCGTTCAACTCTCTACAAAATCGGAAAATTTTCCTTTTTTAGGAATAGCGCCAGAGGAAAGATGAAAGGTCAAATCATTTGCGTTTGAGTTATGTGTTTGAAAAAAAATATCACTCAAAAATGGATATTTTTTTCAACGATATAAATCCATGGGGAATGAACAGTTCGCTACGACCGATAGAATCGGAAATATTCCTTAGAGAGTAAATCTTTTCAAAAATCACAAAAAAAAGTAAAATTTTCAAAAAAATCGAAAAAGCTATTCTGACACATGGTTTTCACGGAAAATTCCCTCAATTTTCCAATGGAATCGTAAAAAAAGAATCTATCTCAAGCCGCTCGATTGGAATATCCTTTTTACCCCATGTTTCTCTAATTGCATAGAAAGTTTAGTTTTGCAGTATTCATGTATCCTAAAACTAGTTGAAATTCATATTTGAATATTGTAGGCTTTCGATTGTTATTCATACTTTTCCTAATCTCTCGTTTTACATTCACATAATTTCCCCTTTATTGCTCTGAATTTACATTCACCACTGATGAATGAATGAACAAACTATCTCCACAAAAATAATCGAAAGAAATTATTTCAGACAACTTTATTTGTAATAAAAATGACTATTCAAGGTGATATTCCAGTGAACTCGAGAACAATTAACCCCCTATTTCTTTAAGGGGGGGGGGGGGGTAGGGTTTTGACGGTCAAGAAAAAAAGCCTATTTTCAAGAATTTTTTTAGATGATACAGATAACTTCCGTTTATTTAATGAACTTCTATATAATAATACAACATATGAACTATAGTTTCCGAAATTTTTACTGCAAAATATTGATAAATGAGGCATTGCCAGTAAATATCCGCAGGCACCTCCAAAAAAACCGGTGTGGACTAGAACTCTTCGCTGGATCAACAGAAACGGGAAAATTCAAGTGCGTTGATTATGTAAGATGTTTCTCGAGGTAATGTCGTCGGATCTTTTCTTTTTTTATGATTATTTGTTATTTTAAAATAACAAATTAACTGAGTTTTTCAATCAAAAATCGCGTTTTTTACTTTTTAGCGCTACCAAAAATTGAAAATCGATAAAAAAAAAAAACTCGACGACATTACCTCGAGAAACCTCTTATCTATTCAACGCACTCGGTTTTTTTTGTTTCAGATGATCCAGTGCAAAGTTCTAGTGTACACCGCAGAACCACTTTTTTTCGCAGCGCATGCGGAGATTCATTGCCAACGGCTTATTTATTAATATTTTGCAATAAAAATTTCGGAGAATATAGTTCAGATGTTATATTATTATATAAAAATTAATTAAATAAACCAGAATTACCTGGATCGTCTGAAAAAAATTCTTGAAAATATACTTCCTTTTCACCGCCAAAACCCTACCCCCCCCCCCCCCCCCCCTTAATGCCGTGTCAGAAATGATATTTTTTTACATTTTTCAGAATTTTTTCATAATCTTTGTCCGTATAATTTATGAGATATGAATTATTGAAGTTACCGAAAATAATGGTGGTGGGGATGAAACGCTCTAAATCAGACAGAAATAACGACATTCCTAAAAAAAAAACCACACAGTTGATCCATCATTTAAAAGCTATTGGCGAAGAGAACAGCATTTGAAGTAAATAATAGAAGAAAAAAATATTCAATCTTCCGTAAAGTTATTGAGAAACTTTAATTAAGAGGTAGTCATAACTATTTGCTTCTCTCTCTATCACATGCATGTTATAGGAGATAGGTAATGTAAAAAAAATCGAGAAACAAAAAAAATCTATCCACAAACTGAAGGTATGACATTCAAATAGTTATTTCCGCACGCCGTGTGGAAAATAGTCACTTTTCGCATGCTACGCATGTGATCAGTGGCACTTTCCACAAGCTGTACATGAAAAAAATGTACCTTACACGTGCGGTAAAGATTTTCAGACTTGTGTGATCACAAAACTCACCTTCGGCTCGTTTTGCAACCGCATACGCGTCAAAAAATACTTTACAGTACTTGTTAGGTACTGTACTAAATCACTTTTTCGGGTAAATTAAAGCACATTTTCCCGAATTATCAGCAATTAACTGGAAACTAACCTACAAATCCCCATTTTTTCCTGTTTCATCAACCGTACTCTGGAAGACTACCTTCATTTTTCCCTCACGTCCTCTTCACGTGAGCATTATTTTATTTACTCTCAGTAAAAGCCACTAACCGTATTGCACTAGAGCTAAATTTCTAAACGACGGAAATTCATTTTAAATTAAAGAGAAAAGAACACAATGGATAGATAGAGGGATGTCACTCACAATTGGCGTTAAATCATGACAGATCTCTTTCGTGGAATAATTTTTTTTTTCACGAAATAAGTCAAGTTATCTTGGTGATTTGGCGCAACAATTCACGCCATTTCAGATCGGTATTTTGCGATAGGAGCTCACTGTCCGTTGGCGTAAACGACACAGCCAATGATTTTCCAACGATTGGATGCTATGGGATGATACTTCAGCTGGGGTTAAAGTATATAACATAAAAGACGAGAAATCTCTTTTTTCTTGTGTAGTTAAAAGCATGAATTTTCAATACAAGTAGCTGGATAGAATTCACTTGACTGTCTCACGGGCATTCAGGGGGGGGGGGGGGGGGGGATAAATTCAGTCCTACAACGTGTGTAAATTCATCGCTTCAGGAACAGTAGTAGGAAAATGTGTGTTGAATTTTATACAACGTATCTTTTCCCCCCACCTTTAGAATGGTCCATGCCTGTATTCTAAGGATGTAGCAGTGTCAATGTCGTTAATACTTACCGGATAAACTTGACTATCGGATGAATATCAGTAGGTAATGTGAGGTTTGTAAACTTACACAAATACCTACACAAACATGAACAGTCTATTTCATGGTGTTCATACACGTATATTGGAGAAAGGGATTTTAATACTGACATAAATCGAAACATGCGAATAAGCCAAGTGGTGTCCTGCATCTAATAGGCTACTGTGTAAACTGCGAACTGTGTTCTCTTAGAAACACGTGAGTATTCCTGTTTTGTTTTAAATTTATGGCATAATTCAATGTAAGTATCAATCGTTTTTTTTTTCTCATTTTCCTTCTATTGAAACAAATAGCGTTTTAATTCACGTCAATAATTGTTTGAAATTGGCATTTTCATGCTCATTGTTAATGAAAAAAGCGAAGAATTTCTATGGAGTTTCTGAGAAACCAATTCAGCACAATTTTATCAAATTCAATGTTGTTCTATTCGATTCTAAATCATCGAATGATTTTCTTCAAATTCGGTGGAATAAGTAAGTATGTTATTTTCGATTTTTGTGGAACATTTGAATTTTTTTTACCACGTAGTTGATGAGATATTCAATCTCAAAGTTATAACTTGTAACACAGAAGTAAATGACAAAACCTCGGAAATCTCTCAAATTCGGCACGCTTTCTTTTTTTTTTTTTTTCAAAATCCAGTCGAATGATTTCGATAAAAAAACTATATTGGAATTCTGTCAGTATTTTGGAGTAATTGGAAATTAATTCAGATTCTCTCACCGCGTATTTTTCATTTTCTATTTTAAAGACAGGAAAATTTGGTAGAATCTACCATTAAGTGAGGCAATCAGCTGGCTGCTGCTTAGACGTGATTGGCTGCTTCGTTCGGCGCAGTTGTGGGTGTGCTCTATTGTCCTTAACATGCAATGAATGTACAGGTGTGTGTAGACAGCACCAAATTATCTGGTGGATATCAAGATTATCTTAAAAAGTCTTATAATTTTCTTTAAATTCATAATTGGATGCAACATTTCATATTCCCATATCGAATAAATTAATTTATAATACATCTGAATGAAAATTAAAATTTGATACATGCACTAAGAACTGCCTTCACGGAGGGCCCAGTGCCGTAATTTTTATACATCCCTTTCGGATAGAACTACCTTAAGGATCATTGATAACGTTTAACGAATTAACCCAACATATGATGTCACGATTTCCACGAGCCAACGCTCGTTAGAGTGGAATGGTATGCATACCTGGGAAGCGTGTCCCAGCCGACTCGCATGACTTACTAATGCCCCAATGCATAATACCGCTCGTGGTATAATTACGCCTTATGTGACTATATACTATATAACTTTTCTCGCGAATGTCGTACGGACGATGACCTCATTAATTGCTCACAAACTGTGCCCTCTTTCACATCTCAAGTACACTGCCCCCCCCCCTCTCCCCTAAAATATCAAACTCAGAATTATGGTTCTACCGAGAATGTCTTATACAGGTACCTCTTTCATCTCAGAAACGCAAGGCCATCAAATAAAGAAAAGCATGCATAAAATGACAAAATATTCTCTTTCCGTAAATACTAAAAGAGGTGTTACGGAAGTTGCGATATATCGAATTGAAATGCAATTAATCGAATATGTGAAAAATGACGATCGGAAGTTGTTGCAAGAAAAAATCCCATAGGCGCGCGCAGCGCGCCTTTAATTTGTTTGCTATTATATTTGTGGAAGAAAAATTAATGGAGGCGCGCGTAGCGCGCTTTTATTTGCTAGTCTAAAAATAAAATGCATTGCGAGATTTCATCAAACTGCGATAATCGATTTCGAATATATCGAAATCCCGTAATGCCTAAATTTCATTGGGTGACGAGTTGCACAAGACAATCAAAATACAAAACATCTGTTGTCAAGAACAAATAGGGTTACTGTAAGGGAGACGCCACAATGGACGCGAACAAAATGCAACATAAATTGCGTGCCTTAATGAATGTATGCAATTTGTGCGTCCTTTCATGATGTTATTTGGCTATTTTGAACTGTCCATGATGAATTCTAAATCATAAACAGGAGTTCCAAAACTAGCACGAAAAACTGATTGAGATTCGAAGATCTGCACATCATCTAAAGTGATATCTGTCACATTACTGCTTCCGTGAACAGAAATGGACTCAAATGAATTGTTGATATTATCTTATGGATGTATGTCTTCAAATTGAGTTTCTATAGGTTCATACATTTTTTCTTTTTAGAAGAAAAAATCCTCTTAATGATTCGGAATTTATCATTGGCAGTTTGAAATAGTTAAATAACTTGAAAAAAGGACATCAATTGCGTGGTCAAGTGAATGACCTGGGCCAACTATTGCCTATGGACCCCGTGAGGGATATTTTGGGCATTGTCATTCTTGCGAAACGATTGAGAATATACGTGTTTCCGCTCATTCATCCAAGTAGAGTCACTCACAATTATATCTTTTGTATCTTCATATCAGACAATCGATTGTTTAATAAACATTAAATGG
Source organism: Aleiodes leptofemur (assembly GCA_963942555.1). Lineage (NCBI taxonomy): Eukaryota > Metazoa > Arthropoda > Insecta > Hymenoptera > Braconidae > Aleiodes > Aleiodes leptofemur. The sequence continues at coordinate 15,716,018 of OZ012609.1, forward strand.
AGTGTACTAACGGAGTTTAATCATTTCTCGATTACAATAATCAATTATAGTACACTACCCACTCGCGGCACATTTGGATTTAATTATCAAAACGCAGATGAACAAAAACCAAATGTTTGGTATCAAAATATCGTGCATAATATGTAACATTTCTCCATTAATAGAAACAATCAATTATGATTTACGAAAAGAATAATTTTCTTTTGAGTTTTGGGAAATGATGATACATATTGGTTAGGTTAAAGTCACAATTCGCAAGGTGCACGCAAATCGCACGTCATAATCTAGTATCAAGGAGAAGGGCACGAAATATTCGAATTGAATTTAGAGGAGCAATGTTTTTTTAATATGGATTTTCGAATATAAATTTGATGATAAATTTTCAAATCGTATTTTTATTGCAAATTTTCAAATACTTCTCTTCTATTTCACTACTTTTTCACAGTCTGCATGAAAACATTGAAGTTATTCGCAATGACATAGACCGGTATGCCGTCATTTAATTCTTCTAACGCATCAATTTCAACAGCGACTGACTCGATCAGAAGCTTACGCACATTCGTTTCATCTTTTTTATCACTCGACATAAAATCTACTTATTATTCAATGAGAATGTAGTTAGTAATTATACTCACTATTATTTTTATAATTGAAATACTATCTATCTATACATACAAAAAAAACACATGTATATAGGATGCTTCAGCTTCTGACATAAGCACAGGCACCTCGTCATGGGCATAGATAATTCACTAAATCAGCTAAAGTGGGAGAATGAATTGAGGAGAAATTGAGGTAAATTGAAGAGGGGTGATATCCTACAGAGGCATATCTCTGGAGGAGCCACTGTATTATTATTAGAAGCAAGCTCTCAGTGTAATCACAAACCTCACAATAAATAATTCGAAAAAAAGATGGTAACTAACAACGGAGAAAGGTAATGAAATAAATAAAATGAAATTTTTGAAAAAACGTGTCATGTACCAGTGTGGAATCATGGAAATTAAGTACCACCCAGGGGTCAAGAAATTCTCTTAACCAAGGAACTTAACATGTTTTCTAAATCACGTGGAAGACCAACACCCGCGTTAGCTGTTGCCTGTCCCTTTTCACTGGCAGGTGCATGTAAATGTGGCAAAGTGTCAGGCGTAAAATATTGGCACGACATAACTGAAGCCCAAGGGGGTCCTCTTTTGCTCAGGGTTAACGTTAGGAGGATGGGATCCGTGCAGGAATGTCGTCTCCTGGTATCCAATAGTCCCTTCGGGCATATTCTCTTATCGTCTCTCTTAGCTAGAGAGCCCCCAGGGACTCTCTTCAATAATTCTCCCTCTCTCTCCCACCTCTTTATCTTTTTTTTCCCCTTTTCTCATTGCATCTTCTTCCCTAAGTCTACTTCATTCCCTGCGATCACACGAGCGTCTCATATAGAGGCATACCTTCGAGTGATTGCCAGCAAAATAGTGCCGGCATCGCCTCATAGAAAAGCAGCATACTATACTCGGACACAAATACCCCTCTCTCCTCTCTTTTTCTCTCTTCTATGCTGGTAGAGTGTCGAGAGACCGCGTACACGACATCGGCATTCGCGCGTTCTTCTTGACTGCACATGCTTGCTCACTAGCGAGAAATGTAGCCAGTGCGCATGCTCAAGCGCTAGTTGTTGCCTTCCGGCGCGCTAGTATCTTGCCCCAGTGCTTTGTAAAGACTGAAACAAACTGCACTTCCTAGTATCTAGTGAAAGAAAAAAAAAAAATATTTAAATTTATATCAAATTTTATTGTCGAAAATTAGAAAATTTCTTATTTCAATGAATGAATTTAAATTGAAAAACTGATACGATTTAATTACAAGACGTTCGTCCACCAGAATTCCATCTTATCTAAATGCTTTGAAGATAATACTATCAGAACATTCAACCTCACTTCACTCTGGTGATGTGTAATTTCCATAACGAATTAGAGCAACATCAGGTTTAAGAAAATTACAGTAAATCAACCCTATGCAAACTTTAATTTACTCCTTTTCTCAGTCTCATATGAGACTGAATATTTGAAAGAATGAATGAAAAAAAGAGAAATTTGCTGGATTTAAATTGATTTATCAGAAATAAAAACATTTAATCTCATATCAAATGTAAATTTATTTGCATCGTTTATATGAAGAATTTCCATGGATAGAAATGAGAAGAACATTTTTTTTTTTTGATCGAAGAACGTTAAAAGTGATATCTCGTCTCGCTCGAGCACGTCGAAACGAATGTACATGAGAGAACGCCTCTCGTGAACATGCAGAGATAGAGCGTAAGAAACACTGAGAGGGATAAAAGGACTGTAAAAAAAAAAAGAAAAAAGAGAGAGAAAGGAGAGAAAGAGACAAGTGGTCGAGCACAATTGTCCGATCAATTGACCGCGGTGCCTTGGCACGAGCGAGTGGCTTTCAGACACGCGCTGCAATAATTTTTTTAAACAAATGTGAAGTACGAAGAGCGAATGCAAGCTGTACGATATAGGCTACCCCTCGCGCAACAAGGACTTGGAAAGAGGGCGATAGAATCTTCATCACCGGTTGGACCCTCACTTCACACACAAACACACACATACTCTCAGTTCGTCCTTGAGTATACACATAAACATGAGGAACAAAGGTACGTGCATAAGAGCCAAAAAAAAAACGACAAAAGGCAGATCAAGAATGAACGCAATAGCTTTTTCTTTCTATGTCTGGTAGAAATACTCCACCTCGTTTCACCTCCATACTCGCACAGTCAACGCCCACGATGTGCCAACCCACGAACGGAATCGGCATTCTTATATACACCCGTTTACACTTTTTTTCTCTTCTTCTCCTCATTCTTAACCAATTTTTTTTTATCGAACAATCGACTGGGATTTTCTCTATAAATAGCCAGACTCAATGCACTGGGGATTATCCTACTCCTAAGGTGCACATTCAAATGGAATATATGTAAATGCTAAATTTATACCAGTCGATAAGGTACTTCAGGTTTCACAATACTTTTTTTTTGTATCAAATTTTCTTCCAATCCTCCAAGAATAGTTGATGTGAATTTTTTTTTTGAATGGAATTGATCGAAAATGCGTGAATCGATAGTGAAGAGGTAGAACAGGATGAGGCAATTTTTTTGCCGATCTTTCTCGGACAATATCTCGGAAATTGACGGAGATACGCCCTTTTCATCTTGAATCATTTTACAGAGAATTTCATGAGCTACAAAATCGGTTGAAAAAGGAAATCGACTTATCCTGATTTTTTGATTCATCTCGAAAATTGAATTAATGTGAGAGATGGACTTGATTAACGAATACCAAAAAAAATTGGCATATTAGCCTTGGTTTAAATTGATTTTGAAAAATTATCACTCCAAGTCACTCAGTGAATTATGCTTTGAATTTAACAATGGCTTGTTTCAAGTGGGAATATGTACTAGTTCAGGTTCAATAACATGATCCAGAATATAAGCGAGGCATAAGCCTTGTAATGCCTCGATATGAGCAAAATAGTTCAAGGCTCTATGGAGAATTGAAGGAGAAATGTCACAAGTTCTTATTATTCATATTGTCTTAAAATCAAGATTGTCATCAACATTCCTCGCTAATACTATTCGATTCCATATCGTCGCCTTAGGAACAAAGTGGCTACGTGCTATACTCATACATAGCACTCATGCCCTTTTTTTTCCCTGAGGTGACGACATGATCTGATTAGGAACCAGGCGAATGAGGTCACTTGATTAATATGTTCAGTATTCCTACGTAAATTTGTGTATATTAATAAACCCCATTCTGTTCAATTCTGAGGACATCAGTACCTTTGATAGCACTCCAAAGATACTTTCCATGAAACTAACTGTCGCATTAGGCAGAATAACACAGATGAATGCGGGCCTTAGCTCATACTTTGATAATGACAGTTTCTTAAGCTAATGGTCGTGTTGATTTGGCTTCAAGTAAGAGTGACTAGTGCAGGAGCACGAAATTGTTTTGGAGATTCGAACGAGTCTCTGCGCCTGCAACAGGTCTCTTCGAACCTCCAAAACAATTTTGGGCGCTTGCTCGAGCGACGTACTTTCAGCCGATCTACTTACTTCAAGCCAAACGAACACGACTAATAGTGGAATTTGTTAAAAAAGTAACTAGGTTAATGACTGATCCTGAATTACCCCGGGATCAGGAGGTCAAACGAAACGAGATAATTACCAATATCGACACCACGGGTGATTTGGGGGACCACCACAAGTGTAATCTAGTCAAGAAATTAAAGAGCTTTATATTTTTATAGAATGTATCATGTCAACTATTATTTAAGAATCCCTTCTCAGGTCCTTGTGTTTGTTAAGATTTGTGTTCGATTTCGTTCCTGAAGACCGGCTGCGGAGGCAGTTTTCATCGATGAGAAACTCATCAACGCCTTAAAGAATACAGTCCACTTAGAGAAAATCATCAAGGGAATCATGGCGAGCTGCGGGTGTCCTTCAGTAAACGTCACGGCAAGAAATTCGCCATGATTTTTAACATGATTTCCCTAAATCTGACGCGTCGGGCCAGGAACATTCTCTGATTCTAACACATCTTTTTGTCCCCACCACATGACACTCATGTCTCAAATGCGTAAGTCAGCGCATCCAAATGCGCAGGTCTGCGCAGCCAAGCACATTCGTGTATTCTGAGAATTGAAATGCCCGCTGAAATGCTTGTTTTCGATTGGTCATCTTGGTGGTCATAATAAATCGTAGTGGAGAGCAAGGATCACCCAATATAGAGTGAGAATTCAGTCAGATACAGCGAGCGATCAGATTTAGGGAAATTCCACTGTACATCCTTCGGGAAGTTTTGGCATTTACACTGTTTTGAATTTCAATGCAACTTATATTCATCCAATTCAATTTACAATTTGACATGAGAAAATGAAAGAAAAATATGATATTCGACGATGAAGAAAAAGCATATTCAATGTACATCTAAACGATGAGGGCTATTCTATTGATCGCCGGCAGGCACAAACGGTAACATCTATTATTTATATCGTTACAACCAGCAGACTTTGCTGTATCCCCAAGGCAACTCTCTTTGTCTCTCTCTCTCTCTCTTTTCCCCTTTGGACCTGTCTCGATGTTTGTGGGTATTAGAGAAAAACGGTTTGTGTGACACAACGGGCGACAACGAGAACACCAGCGAATTGCGATCCCACGCCACCGCCAGTCACTAAGAACCTGAACTCCATAGATTGTCTTATTATATGCTAAAGCCTCTGTACACGTTGAATAACAGTTTGGAGACATTCAACAGACTAGAAGATTCCGTGGAACCACAATAAAAATTAGCTAAATTGCTTCTTAGAATTTCTAGCTGGGAATTATCATTAAAAAAAATATTTCTTCACTATTTTTTCTCATTTCTAGCTTTTAATTAGCGAAATATCATATTATGAAAAAAACACCTATTTTTCGGGAGACATACTTGGATAAATAGCTTGAAGTAAAGTATTTTTTTCACGTATTCTAAGATTATGAGTTTAAAAATATATTCCTTTTCCGCTCTTTCACCAATATAAGTTTCTATTATCATGCAAATGAGAATAAATCACCAATCATTTTTCAAAATTACATGAAAATCATCACTTACATCGCACCGAATTTATTCAAACCAATGTGACGTCTCTGTGGCATTCACACTCGATCGATCAACGTTAAATTGCAAATACATATATTTTTTTTTTCTTCATCAAATCAAGTTTTTGATTCTTCCTCTTTCCTTATAGTATACATCAACGACCGGATATTTTCTCCCGTTACAAAAATATATCCTCGACGAAAATGACGATGACAATGCTCTTAATGGGCTTCACACATATGTCTATCTTGTGCATGTCGTCGTTGAGTATGATAAACGATTTGAATTATTATCGAATCGAGAAACCGTTTCACTGTATATTCACATTGTACACAAAGTAATCTAGAAGAACTTGATGTTTCTCGAAGAGGAATGAGAAATGTATGTTCCGTTTGTTCTTTTTTTTCAGAGACTTTCAAAAATTATATAAAGGATTTGATGACTTTTCAGCTGAATTTGTCTTTTTTCATCGTATTTATTAATTCGCTCAAAGGGAAAATGATCTTATTCCACCAAATTTCGAAGATTCGAATTAATGGCGCACACGGTTTCTATATCCTATTCTCCCATAATTAGGTGATAATTCATGACACAATGGGACATTACTTCTCAATATAACCCATTCATGAGAAAATTTGTGAAAGTTGATTTCACAAAAAAGGAAATCAAATGGAGTTACCATTGCAGATTCATAAGGATATTCAAAAATTAACCAAGTATTCTATGAAATTGTCGCTCCTGCATGAAAAATTTCTATTTACTCTTAAATACCTTCCAATAAAGTTCCACCCACTAAGGTGAATCTTCCGTTCTCTTCTTCTCGTGATTGGTTATATGTTCACAAAGGGCAAGGAACATAACTTCTCACGTCTGAATTTGATGTGAAATGACAGTCATTTTGAAAAATTGTCATATGATGGATTTATGACCGTCATATGACAGTCATGTGACGTTGAGCCTTATTCGGGTTAGAATTTTTGTCATGATCATCAAATGTGCCACATATCACCTTATTAGATGTAAAATCACCATTGTCCTTTTTTTTCGTCACAATTTTGTCATATTCAATCTGAGTTTTCCAATCATGATGATTTCAATACTGGTTAGGCTTCATCTACTTAGACGTAAAATAACGGTCAGTGTTTTTTTTTGCCAAAGTTTTGTTACAATCCGCAATTGTCGTTGGTAATTCGATATGACATATTGTTTAATAAATTAAGGGAACATGTGAATTTCATCAACATATTTTTTAATAAGCTCGTGTGAATATTACATCCACTTTTAGTAAAGCTTTCTCTTAGGGAACTTAGCAGAATTCCCATCATCATTTACTTGGATGTAATCTCGCCGTCATTTGATAATTCAGTCAAAATTTGGTCATATAACAAAAACGATCAGAATCCAGCTCCTTCATGTGACGGTCACAGACGTGCCATATGATCCGTCACTGACATTTCAGATTTTTTAGTCATATCACTAGTCTGAATCTACTGATTTGGGGACTCATGATGTCTGTCGATAAAGCACATATAAGAATACCCGGGGGGGGGGGGGGGGTCCTCTGCATCCCCCAGGATCATTCTCTATATTTGACCTGCGCATACGGCTGCGCTAACCTTCGCATTTGAGACACGAGTCTGATATGGTAAGGACAAGGAAATGTGTCAAATTCAGAAAATCGTCCTGGACTGACGTGTCAGATTTGGAGGAATTTCACTGTAGAAATAACAATGAAACTTGATCTTTAACGAAAAGTCCTAGACGGGCCTGCGAACTTATTTGAAAGTATATTATAGGATTTTTCTTTCATACCCCTGATAACCTTATTAACAAGTTGCTTTCTTACTACAAATACCTAGGTGTTGTTCGACCATTATCTCTCAACTCCACTGCTCCTGTGCACCCACACAAGTACAATATGATAAATAAAAACTAACAGCCTTCTTTAAAATTCCACTCCCTTAGCATGTGATCAGCTCTATTCCATTAATCGTATCAATTACGATTCTCAACTAGCTCTTATATCCGTTATATCGAGATGATAATATCAACAATACCTTAATGGTAGTACGTATACACATACGTAATGATAACATTTATAATGCGCATTAACGTTTTAGATAAATGAAAGTAATAATCCCAACTCGTGTTCAATCGTGCGTTGAGAATTAATTTATCGGTTTGTTTTTCATTTAGCATTGTTATCTTCATTATTTTTTTTTTTGCAAATAAACATTGAATCGTTTCATATGTCTTTCTTTAAATTGAATAGGTAGCATTTAATTGAAACAACATTATTTTCGAGAAACAGCTATTTGCAGATTCTATCATACTTCCATAATCCATTGAAATTTACGGATACTGTTAGAATTGAATTGTGTTTGAATTTTCCATATATATCTTTAGAAATTAATTGGTATCCAACTTTTTAATTACAGTAAAAATATCATATTTTTTAATATCATCAGGCAGTAATCGTTAAAAATATTGTAGTCACAAAAGTATCATAATAATAATATTATTGTAAGCCATGAAATTTAGCTCTCAAATCAAGTGAAAAAATTACATGATAAATTTTTTATTTTCTTGGAATATATTTCCAACATTTTCTTTACGTGCTGAGCCTTATAGGCGTAAATATATTATTTTCAAAAATGCTCTGGAGGCTTTGTCCAATTTATTTGTAGTTCATTTAGTTTGTGTAATAGTTTGCATATGATATTTTTCTGTCATATAATATTTCGTCTATCATTGTTTTTTAAGATATTCTGGCTGTGATATTTTTACTGTTATTTTTTATTATGATATTATTGATTGTGATGTAAAAACTTGAAGGAAATTGATTAATCGTGATTGTGAAGAATTAAACATACATTATTGTTTGATAAATCTCATCATCAATAATATGTGTAAGAAGGCAACTCCGACAACTATTTGCCTCCCGAGTGAAGCGAGGGTGCCAAATCTTTGTCGAGGTTGACTCCTTTCCGTTCGTGGTGTCTATACTTTTCTTTGCATCGAGGAAGCGGAAAACAAACGTTTTTAACCGAGCCAAATGAGGTTAGAAACGTCGCTTTCAGCCCCTATATGCAAAAAAGAACTTCCCATAATTCTGCTTGAATTGAACTAAGAATATTCCGATGGTGGAATTGAGGTGGTTAATCAACGGTCTTTCAGCTATGGTGTATTTCAACTATTAGAACATTCAACAATTACTGATAATTAACGTGTTTTATATATTGTGATCTTTGTATTTAACATCATTTGACCACTGGTTTTTCCCCGTTGTTAAATGGGTTTTTCACATGCTTTAACTATCGGTATCTTAACAATTCATTTCCCTTCGCCTTTTCACCATCTACATTTAGTCCACTACAATCATCTGGGGGCCTATTCTCTACGCATGGGGAACTGTTTTCGTTGACGAAATAAAATTCATGAACGTATCAGATAATTCATCTATCAATTTTGTTAACGGATTTACGATTCCCTCACGAAATGGAGGTTTTCAGTCGAAGAGGTCACATAACCTATTTTCTCTTTCCTGAAAACGAAAATATTAATTGCGGCAGAGTGTCATTAGAACATTTATGAGTGAAAAATGAATTAGGTTTGTCATCTAGTGAATCCTGAACTTAAGGAACATGTGTAGCTCCTCGGTGAAGAGGACCATCCACCACGTCTAACAAGGAAGTGACATCCGTAAATGAACCGGAAAGTCGTTTCGTCAACGAAACCCTTTCGTGTGGCAATATCTCCCGTGAACGCAGATAATATATTCGTTGACGAATCCTGTTCCCATGCGTCGAAAATAGGCCCCCTGAGTTCGCCGTCGTGTTATTTCAGCTACGACGTTGTCGAATTCACTCTATACTGCCCGGGCGTGTTTACTGAGTTTTCGGCAACGCTGCTCACCGGAAAATTCCATTTAGCATGGACAAAATTTCGCTATTTACTAGAATTCATTTTATTTCAACATCAATTTTACAGAATATGTCATTTAAAAATATAATAGTTTGTTTAACATTTCAATGAGCAGTGTCAATTTTTCCAGAATTTTACACTCACCCAAATGTTCATAAAAAATAAAAACAGTGGAATCCGGCGAACTCCTTATAGGGGGACCAGTCTAAAGTTAAGTCAAAGTTCAATTGTTAAAATCAATTATGCAAATTAAAACCAGTCAATTTCAATTAAAGTAAAAATTAATTATATTAGATCACCCTAATTCTATTTTTTATTTCTCCATTTCTCTACTATACTCATTAATTATGGAAATAACGCAATAGACAAATTACCATTTTTTGTTAATTTCATATAATTTATTTGGCGTCTGTGAATATTATCTTCGTAGAAACTTTTAACCCCAACAGCCATTGACCCAGACCACACCGGGTGAAGGTTTCCTTCCTCTCATAAAATAGAATGAAATAATTTCCAGAAATGAATAAAGATAAAAAAAAGAAGCTGTTCTGAAGAATAGAAGAAATGGTCACGTTCTTTTTACTTTCTCAAATAGTAAAAAAAATTGAGGATCTTCAGCCAAACTTTTTTTACCCATTTCTGAACCGATACAAGAAAAAAAGAAAAGCCCTTGCCAAAAAAAAAAATTAAAAGGAAAAAAATTGAGCAAAACTTAAATCTTGCAACACCGTCATCATCTTGACAACGCACGTTGGGAAGTGACTTTTTTGTAGATTTTAATTAGATTATACAATCTTTTATTTCTTGCAGAAACTGTCATTTCATATTTTGTATTTCGGCTTTCATCTCAATAAACATTTGAAGAAAAAAAAAGTACATAATATGGAGAGAGTGTGAAATACTGTGAAATACTGTAGCTCAGAAGGGACGAGTAAATGGAACCAGTGTTTTTGAGTAATTTGTCTGGTAGTGTCATGTACCCAGACGTTTTATTGGTCGTTCGAGTGACAACGACCCTCGGGTGATTATGTGCATCAACAAGGGACTACTGCATCTTTGGTAGGAGGGTGTCAAAGCAATCGTCGTTTGATAATTTTCTGAGATAGTCGTAAAAAATCTAGAAAAAAAAAAGAGAAGAGGCTTTAAAAAAATGTAAAACAAGACGAGAGAGCTGTTAAATTTGACTTCAGACGAAACATTCAAAAAATCCCTTCATCAATTAAATATTATCATGTTAAATGATATTCTTACAAATTAAATACTTTTTCGAAGAAGTGCCCATGCGTGCCTTAATAGTTGTTATCACAATTCAACGCATTATTTTTTTCACAACAGCTATAAAATATCAAAATATCAACAGCAGTGTTATGACGGCAAATTCTCCATTACATTAGTGACTACAACATACTAACATTTCAACATCTCAGAAATAACGTTGCCTGCATCATCAAAAAAATTTCCTTCTCGTAAATATAACAACTCAAATTTATTCAGCAGCCGGCTTCTTTTCATTCAGAAGCTAATCGCTAATAAAATTAATCGTGACGCAGAAAAATGACATTTAATTATTTTTCATCATCACGCGGTTAAATTAAATGACTATTTCTACGTACCTCTTGGTCAATATCAAGTGTCACTCGAAGCTAAGAAAATATTAAAAAAGAAGACGTCATAGTGGGATGGGGCATGAGTTTCCCCACACATACATTTCGCACGCATCTTATGAGTCATGTATTGATGATTATGTTGGATGCAGATGCGTGCCAGGTTCATTCTAGAAAAAAAAAAGGAAAAAAGAAGAAGTAAAGAAAAATAGCTAAGATGGCAATAGACTTGAAGGCGAGGCTTTTCCTCGTGCGAGGGCCACGACCTCGTGAGTTCTCCAATAGATATTTAACGGAGAAAATGAGTATTTCATCGAGGTACAACGACCCAGCCAGTTGGCTATGTAATACGGGGGAAAAATTGTATATGTTGGCTCGAGTTGGATATATGGGTATGGGCACGGTATAGATGGCTAGAAGACCCGCAAAATTTTATGATAGCAGTATATTTTGCTAAATTTTACTGGTCTCGAGTTGCACGACGAGAAAATAGCTGGGTAATTGGTACGTGGCGTACATGGTAGAGAATCTCTAATGCACTTTACGTTCAAGGGTTGTATCGTCCATGCTCATATAGCGGAAGACCTTTAGCCACCAAAACGACATACGACGCACCAAACACTTTTCACGTCATTTCATTCGTGATCAATTTTACTTTTGTGCATGCTCACCAATGTTCTCGCATATTTTCTGTTATACTGCTGGTTATTTTGTTTTTTTCATTTTATTTTTTTCATTTAATCAGAATCAGTTATAGAAGGAAGTCTTCATTGGGAAGAAATGGCACCAATAAAAATTAGTATTTTAAAACCGTAAAATTTGATCTTCATACATGTTCTTCATTGATCATATCGCTGCCTCAGAAACAAAGTGGCGTAAAAAAAAAAAAAAAAATTAATTTTTTAACTTATTAAGAAAATAAGTACATAGAGCATTAAAATGCGTACTTTTTCCTCTAGTCAATAACTTGTACACATCGCGTGGAACAATATCAATTGAAACAAAAAAAGAGAGAAAAAACCTCGATAAATTTAATACGGATTAAATGAAACTTCGAAATACTCATCTGAAATTTGGATTTTCCAAAAAAAAACCATTTGCAGTGGTGGCAACTAACTTTTATTACAAAACACACAGTTTTGATGTTTCACTGCAGAGAACCAAAATCATACTGGTCTAGAAAAGGCTCATTTGGTTGAATTACCAAATTTGCCGTTCTCTTAAGACCATTGGTCTACTATAAACAGAGAGACGTATCTCCGGCACTTACATGTTTGAGTTTTTAGCTCTTTACTAAATTTTCCTGATCTCCGAAAGAATACCAATAACAAATAGGTTTATCTACGGCACATACGCCTTTTTGTTATTTTTAATTGATACTAACAAAGGGGCGTATCTCCAGCACATGCCGGTTTTTGTTATGAGTAACACAAGGGCTGCTTATTCTTTCCGAGCAGTTCATTTCTTCTCATTATAGAATTTTAAAAACCAATTTGTGTAAGTCCGAAAACAAAATTTTGATAGAATAACTATGAAAACAAAAAGGCGTCAGTGTCATCATATGGCATCTTAAAATGAAGAATTTGAAGAAAAAAAACAAAAGGACGTAACTCCAAATATTCTCATGTCATATGAAGAAATAATAAAAACAAAAAAAGTGTAAGTACCAAATTAGTATTTCTTGAAATAATAAATTCAAATAATAAAAAGACGCAAGTCCAAGACAAAGCCTGGAAAATTAAAAACAAAAAATAATGTGAGTACAGAGATACGTCCTTCTCACTTTGACATTAGCAATTATGCCCCTTTGTGATTCTAATTTTCACGTAACCAAACAACGTCAAAGACATCATGAAAAACATTTTGAATCGAGTGTTTTTGGCACTTACGCCACTTTGTTTCTAAGGCGACAATGTTCATTGTTTGTTATCCATTAAAATGTTTCTAATACGATCAGCCTTTCGATATTTCCATGTTGCGTGCTCGCGTATCTGATAACTCGTCTTCGTTTCATTTTCATTCCATTGGTCTTATCTTCTTGACACTGATTAACAGCTAATGAAAGTCTTGGCTTAGTTGTCTTAGGTCATTGCCCCAGTCTCACCGGATTATTGTTATTCTATCTGAAGATGCCAATGCAATGGAGCATAAAAATAGTGGATCAACTTCAACAAATCTGTCTTCCCCATCGTTCACATGATGATAAAACAACTGAAAGGGGAAACCAGTTGGTTCTTTGGCTTATTAATTCTAAGTTTTTTTTTTACGTTGGAATTAAGAAAAAAATTTGGACAGTGAAAGACACATCGCATAATAGAAAAGTGAGAAAAAAGATAAATTTTCGAATTTCAAAGAGATCGTCCGGCTGGCGCCATGGACAGGGTGTAATTAGAATCCACTGTAGGCGCGTGCAATCTCCTTACCCACGCTGTTTAAAATGAACGTATATACGCGTGGACACGTGCATATTTACATTTCAAGCATGAATGACATAAAATAATAAAACTAAAAGTCTTTAAGGAAAACTAAAAGTTGTTGGAATTCATAAATATTCATAAATCTCAGTAATTAACCATTCCAGAAATAAATTCCAATTTTATACACTAGCATGACACGTATAATACCTCCATGTGTAACTGTTTGTTTATAATTAGATTTAAGAAAATGAATTTTATTTTTTTCTTAATTGAATTTTCCTTCAAGTTCTTTTTTTTTCATGTAAAAGATTATGGGCTTAACGTTGTAAAATTATTAATGCAAAGTTCTTAACATTTTCTTGAACACTATATTTGCATAAATCATCGGATGCTCCAAATGAAAGAGAAAAAATTGAAACAGATTCTTTGATCTTACGAATATGCCAAGATAATTAGTAATGACGAGGAATTCAATTGAGAAATTGTGAGAATTGAAGGAAAAAAATTATTTGAAGACGAAAGGTATGTGTCAATATGGCGCCAGAAGATAGGGCGTAATTATCGTTCGTAGGTGCGACGATCCCACGCCCTCTGCAATAGTGTAGCGAATTGGATGCACAAGTGCGTCATGGTATGATGCCACAGGCGAAAAATTCTTGTGACAAAATGAACTTTATGATTTACAAACTGGAGGGAAAAAAATACCGTTATGCTACAAGCAAAAGGGCGCAAGTGCCATTCTTTGCCAATTTGAAGCATCCTGCATAAATTGCTCAATGACAAAAGGGCGTAGTTCCCGCACATTTTTATTATTATAGAATTTCAAAAAGAATGGAAATTTGAAATGAACATATTGTTATGGAATGAGAAGATACTGCAAGAATCTTTCCCTGCTCTTGATATACTTTGAAGATAGTCGGGAGACAAGGAAAAAATGAGCGTAGGGTGAGTGGTCCAGTGGTCGAACGGATAAGACTCGTCAGACACCAGTGATCGAACATAAGAAATTTGATGATTACTGATATATATATAGATATATCTAACAGTTATATAGGCTCTTATTCGAGTTGATGAACATTCTTTTCTACTTCGAAGATTGTAAAAAAAGATATTTCACTGGATCACCAATTTTTTCCAGAATAAATACGTCAAACAGTTCGATCACTGGACGAGTTCAAACTAGTGCTGGGATCCAAAAAAGTGACGGTCATTTGACCAGTCAATTGACCGTCAATGACCAATTGGCAACGACTGCCCATTTTGGTCAAAAAATAATGACCAAATCGTGGGTCAGAAAATTGACCAAACATTGTTTTGACGATCAAATTCCAACTAAATAGAACTAATGAATTTTTTTTTCTTTATGAACCTCATGAATATTTTCGTCAATAAATTCTTATATTTCCCGTGTCAGAATTCCAAGACGATTAACTCGTGCACTGAGCTAAAGACTTCTGTGTCTCATTCTGTGACTAGAGTCAAAAACATTCAGGATACAAGTGATATGATAGAACGTTATGGAGATATATATCTATCTGTAATACAGGAGTGAACTGAATCTATTAGGATAAGTGCAGAATTTATACAGAGTTTACAATTTGTTGAGAAAATAGAAGAATATTCCTGTGATATAATTATATTTCAATTTAAGGTGTTTCGATCGCTCCACCTCGTATCTAGCAAGGGTACAATGGTGGCAAAAGAAGCATGGACTGTATTATGTTATTAACATGATCAACAGGTTTTTTTATCTAGAGAAACATGTTGTTCAACGTTTATTTTCACGGTAAAATCCATAAAATAAACTAAATATGTAGATTCGTCAATATTTTTTCTTTTTTTAATTTGTTCTCTCAATAAAATTCAGAGACGTCCCTGGCGTAATACACTCAAACGCAGTGTATATAGATATACACGTACATGAGCTCATGTGTGTGTATGCACGAGCCTGCGTTTGTGTATGTGTCTTTTTTCCAATTTTTCATATTTCAACATTTTTTTTCTCGTAAGCTAAACGGGCAAATAAATATTTTTTTTTTGTAAATATTTCTAACAATTGGCACTATCACTGGGATTTTTTTCTTTGAAATCCTTATTATTTTGAAGAAGTTATTGGAAAAAATATGACTAGATTGACGAATCGCCATGTTATCAAATGGAGAAAAGGGCAAACTTTGAGGGGCGATATCTCTGTTTCTGGGTTTAGGGAAATATTTCTCCACATAAATTTTTCGGAAAAAATTTCTCGGAAAAAATTTCTCTGAAGAAAATTTCGGTAATTGACTAGTTTTACTCTGCCAAATATTATAAAAATTTTTAAGAATTTTACCAACTTTTTGGATTGACTTGATGTGTTTTGATGTAGTGGAGATCGGTAGCGAGAATTCAAGGCAAGCCGACATAATCCTAATTAAATTTTAACCAAAAACAACGGACTTTTGTTGGAAGTCAATAACCAATTTTATCAAAGAAAACGACAACTAAATGAAATTGAGATTATCACCACGTTTTGCGTAACCCAAGGCCACGACGGGGACGTAGTGGTGCATAGGCCTCGAAAAAACCTATCACGACCTATCCTATGCGACACTCGGGATTTTGATGAAGAAATTTATTGACTTAAACACCGCTCACCTTCACTGAGCATTAAAAATTTCAATTTTTTAACTTATTAAGAAAATAAGTACATAGAGCATTAAAATGCGTACTTTTTCCTCTAGTCAATAACTTGTACACATCGCGTGGAACAATATCAATCGAAAATTACCTCATACCAATTGAAACGGAAAAAAGTGAAAAAAAACTCGATAAATTTAATACGGATTAAATGAAACTTCGAAATACTCATCTGAAATTTGGATTTTCCAAAAAAAAAAACCATTTGCAGTGGTGGCAACTAACTTTTATTACAAAACACACAGTTTTGATGTTTCACTGCAGAGAACCAAAATCGTACTGGTCTAGAAAAGGCTCATTTGGTTGAATTACCAAATTTGCCGTTTTCTTAAGACCATTGGTCTCTGTTTATCATTGTGTTTTCACACCAACTGTCTTTGTCAGGAAGAAATCAATTATTTCACGACTACCTCACCTCTCATCCTGCCCCCTCTCCCACACTCAATCAAAACAATGAACTCTACTCTCTTTTAAATTTAATATTTTTCTATATTACTCTAAAATAAAATTTGATTACGCAAGAATGTAATATTCATTGAGTTGTTAAACACAATGAATAAAATTCAAGTTTTTTGACTCGAAATTCACAACTCCGCTCATTTTGTAAAAAAAATTTTTATAATCAAAATTTTCGGAAATCAAACTCAATGCGAACCTAGAATAGGCGCACTGAACATGACGAATGAAAAAAATTGCAAAGAAAACAATCGGAACACTAATTTTCAGTTGGCAGAGCTATAGTACCCAATTACCAAAATTTCTCTATAGACTTTGTATGTGTTGAATATGAATTTTCGACAGAGAACTTTTTTTTCGAGAAATACATTCCGAGAAATTTTATCCGAGAAATTTCTGCCCGAGAAACAATCGACTGCTCCCCTGTTTCTAGACGGGCAAGTTAATTTTTGGTACATAGAAAAGATTTTTTATTTTTTTTTATCTTCATTTTGAGCCTACTCTGAGGAAAATCCTTATTAACGTGATTTCGCGATCGAAATACCTTAAGGGGGGACCAAGGTGAAATTCAAGGGTCTTTGGTTGATGGAGGGATCCATCGAGTGACATTTGGCACACGATGGGGTGTGTCAAGAAAGCTAAAAAATGTTGAACACAATCCATTTTGCCCCGTATTTCAAGATAAAACGTCATTATTCGGCTTCATCTTAATAATGCCCCATGGACCACAAATTTGATCCGATTCAGATTTTCTGTTTTTTCAAATATTCGTTAGCCTTTCGAGAATAAAATAAGGTATCCGTTCTACATTACAGATTATAGATCACGAGAAAATAAATTTTTTCCATTCACTCATTCTTTGCTCAAAATTTTTTCTATTGAAAAAAATTCGTTGAATTGAGAAAAACTCATTTTATAGTGATCTATGATCTGTAATATAGAATGGATACCCAATTTCATTCTCGAAAGGCTAACAAATATTTGTAAAAAAAAAAAATTCCAATCGGATCAAAATTGTGGTCCACGGGGCATTATTCAAATAAAGCCGAATAATGATGTTTGATCTTAAAATACGGGGCAAAATGGTTTGCGTTCAAAATTTTCTAGGTTTTTTGATACATCCCATCGTGTGCCAAATGTCACTCGATGAATCCCTCCATCAATCAAAGACTTTTGAATTTCACCGTGGTCCCCCCTTAATAAGCCATTTCCTCTTTAAGAATATCATACCACTAAGAATGACAAAAAAATGACCCAAGAACAAATTGACGGTCATTTTCTATCTAAATAGCTGAATTTTATTATCGATTTTGGTTCTTTATTCTTGATTCGGGTATTTCAATCGCCGATATTTCACCAAAAATGAGAAATACTGCACGACTTTTGGAAATGAATGATTTCTATGAGTATTTCCATTGAATTTAAAGAAATTATAAAAATGACATAAAAAATGACCGAAAATAAAATTGACGGCCAATTACCATCTTTAGAGGTGGATTTTAACATTCATTTCTCCTGACTGACCGATTGAATTTTTGACGGTCAAATTCCAACGAAAATTGCGGTCAAGTCAGAAATGTTCACAAAACTGTCAATTGACGACTGACCTGACGAATTTCAAAATTGACCGTCATTTTACATCTCTAGTTCAAACATTGGTCACCTCACCCCATTTGAATTTATGTAAGATGAAGAACAGAACGATTACCTACACGAACCCAACTACACGTTAACTCTTAAAATGAAGTCCTATAATTTGATTTGGTGATTTTGAAATATATTCATTCATTAAATATAACAATCAAGGACTCGTCCGGGATTTGAGCCCGGCAATAACAAAAGGGCGTATGAACTGAAAATACGCCCTTTGGTTGTTATGAACTCTTATAACATTTCGTAAATTTTCCAACATTATTAATTACAGGAAGACGTATGTTTGGAGATATGCACTTTTGGTATTATGAACATCTGAAAGATAGAATTGAAAAAAAATAATAATCACTAAAAGGGGTATGGGCTGAACATGTATTGGGACATACGCCTCTTTCCCTTCGAGAAGTAAATTTTTTAGGACTTGCACCGTTTTGCTTCTCGGGTGATAATACATTCAACCACTGGTGCATTTCTACTAGCTGTCGTCAAGGCTTGCCCAATGTTTCAATACGTGTAAAACTTTGGCGAGAAGTGCCGATAGTACATCTAATGCGAGGGAAAGAAACGAGTGTATACCAGTAGAATACTGCTCCTCTCTTTCATGGATAAATTAATAGGAGTATTGGAGAATCGAAGTACATGTGTGGTTTTTGCGACGATGAGGGCAACTGTAATAACGTAAGAATACCGTAGATACTGAAGAGAGTCTCGATTAATTTATTCGCCATCGTGTGTGTATGGATGAAAATGAAATGAAAAGAGAGAGAAAAAAAGATGAAGAAAAATTAAAAGACTCGCCTTGGGGCACGAGTGCAATGGTGGAATTTACTAGCTGGTATAAAACTTGCTATTCACCTCGGCGCAAGCGCAGAAAAAGATATTTTGTACACGTTGGGATTCTCGAGGATCCCATCTGAACCGGGTCACCGACTCAAATTCAGTGGGGGAGAAAGAAAAAAAATAACAGAAATGAAAGGAGAAACATGGAAAAAAAAAAAAAAAAAGAGAGCAAAAACGAGAGGAGAGGACATTCCACACGGTTAAACAGGGTGGGCGCGCAGTTATTTAGGTGTCTCAAATACCCTGGGCCAAGAACTTGTTGTTTGTTGCTTGTGGTTTGGTACAGCTCCACCTCCAGGCTGGTAGGGCTCTTTCCAATGTGAATGGAGCAAATTGCAACCCAATCGACTGGGCAATTTATTTTCACTTTCGGCACATGGGCGTGCAGTGGTGCGCGTGGGACGACACTCTGGATAAACTGGGACTCACGAAACGGAAGTCGTGAAGTGAGTCAAACACAAAAGTAATCGATAGATATTTCTTTCGACACTTTCAACGTTTAAGATTTGTTATCGTTCACAGACCGATTGTTTACAATCTATATCAATTGATAAAAAAATAATTGCTGATTCCTTTTTTGATTTTTAGCTGGCAATTCAATGTGCACTTCGAGCAGCCATATAAATTTTTCCTCCAAAAAAAACTTCCGATCGTTATTTTCAAATATTCGATCAATCAATGCGATGTCTCGTATTTCATTCGAGATTTGATGGAATAGGAAAAAACAATATCACATCAACTTCCGATGGATTATTTCCAAATATCGATGAATCGATTCGATATTTCTCAAGTATCGATTAATGGATTCTATATTTTTCAAATACCGATTAATCGATTCAATATTTTCTAAATATCGATTAACTTGTTCGATATTCTTCAAATATTGCATAATCGAATCGATATTTTTCAAATATCGATTAATCGATTCGATATCTCGCATCGAATTCGAGATTCTGCATATCATTCGATTGTTTTCTTTCACCAGTTCTAGCTCAAGGCGATTTTTCATGGGCTATTATGATTTATTTAATCTGATTTTTTTTCCCAGCCCACACTCTTGTTGTAATGCGGAAGCGGAACAGCGAGGAACCACCAAGGTCTACATTGTATTCCTATTCACCCGTGTCTCTTCAAAAAAATTAAAATAAAATTTAATGATTTTGCCCACATAAGAATATTCGTAATATGAATATGGTAATTGACTTTTGGTCATGATTATGCTGGTCCACTCTTCACAAATGACGGCCACTCAAGATTTGTACTAACGAGTTTGAAATTATACGACTGCTACCATGCGATTCACGCGTTTCAAGCGTTATGTTCATCATAGGTTTTTCAGAAATAATGAACAAGTTGTTTGCAGAACCTTGACGTGAAGAAAAAAAATTCCAAGACAAACATTTCGTTTTTGTGTTTTCGTTACTTTAATCTTGAAATTATAAGACGTTTCTTCATCCTTCATGTCAAAATCTATTTATTTTCATTCTTTTATCTTGATTGATTTTCTAGATAATGAACAAGAGAAGTAAACATGAAACATTATCTAATGGAGGATTGCAATAAAATTTCAATCGAGATTACAGGTTTTTTTTTTCTTTCAATTCACTGCGAAAATATTTGTAAATCAAGAATAATATTGTCGCTTTTAAGAATATAATTTTTTCTTTTCTATTGCATCTGGGAACATATTATATTGAGAGAAGAGTTTCTAATGCACATTCAAGTATGGAATGTTGGAATGAAATAACCCGTAGAATTAATTATCGTCTTATCAATTAGAATGAAAAGCAATTGCAAAACCCGTGTGGTCCCATCTACGGTTGTACTTTGTACATAAAATAGTGGAGAGGTTCATATATTTACTATTGGTATGAATACACATTTAGGACTACTTCTAAACGTCGTATTGCGGCAGCTTAATAGAGGAAGCGTGGCACTATACCGCCTGATGGAATTTTAGAATTGTGTGGGAAAATTTCAACCGTTATCGTACTCTGTTAGAACTTGGCAATAGCTTGTCAATACATGGCTGTATACGAGTCATACAAAGAGCTAAGTTGTAGTGTACTTTTTTCTATTCTTCATCGTTTCTGCAACAAAAAAAAAGAAAATAATCTATGCATTTAGTTTTATCTGACATTAGTCAAAAACATGTGCATATATTATTTCCAATACATCTGAGGTGAAACGCAATAAACTGGAAAAAAATACCCGTGGCTTGGGAGTAACGGACTTGGATTCATTACGTACACGCGATCGAATTTGTTGTCAATTTCATGAGAAAAATCTCCAAAGAATCCCACAAACTACCTGGTTGCCATTACATCGTATACGGGAAATTTATTTTTATCTTCACAGGAGTGTCCATCTTCATGAAAAAAACAACACACTTGAAGACCTATATTTTACTCATGTAAAATCGAATTAAAAAAATTTTATGTTGTGTTTTATCTCTTCATATATTGTTACGTTAGTGTTATGAATGTGCAAATTCATAACTCACATCCATATCGAATTCGCGCGACATCGCAAAATTACAAGATATCCTGATGAAAATATGCATGACATACTGTAACAAAAAATGTGCCTCATATTTCTTTTTTTGACAGATCATAAAAAAGATGTCTTTTTTTTCTGATCAATCATGACCGAATATGTCAAATTAGCTCATTGACCAAAAATGACCAAATCTGTCCGAATGTGGCATGCATATTTCCATCAGGGTATTCCGATTATAATATTATTCACATTAAAATTTATTCATTTCTTGAACTGAGGAAAAAAAGTAGGGAAAACTATCGATAAATATTGATTCCATTGACTCTTTGTGAGAATTTCCTTTAATTATTCAAAAAGTTGTTGAATTTAATTAATTTTGTTTATTTAACCAATAAATTTGTTTGAATTATCAAAATTCAGTACATTAAGCAACTTTTTTAATTATTTAAAATCAATATTTGCTACGGATCAATAGCATCAATATTTGATAGTTTTGACCAATTTTTTTTTCTCAGTCTGCAATCGAAAGCAATTGAAGTAGGCATTGGAAAACATTCGCCAATGTATTGGCAATGATTCAATGATTAGTATTTTTACCGTGTTCATTTATGATAATACGAAATGAATACTTAGTAATATAAAAATGAATACGTAATACGATTGTTGAAGTGAAAGTCGCATTTATTACATATTCGATATTTTTCTACACTGCAAGTATATATTTATTTGTTATGTCAAAGTAAGTAGTGCACAATATGTTATTTATATGAATTGACATTTTTACAAAATCATATTGAACTGTGCAATAGTAAAGCAACCTGGAAGCGAATATTTTGTGAAATCACTCTTTCCACATATGCAAATTGCAAGTGATCAGAAATTAAATTCTTAAATCACTCATCCGATAATCGACTGGACGTTCAATCATTGCTGATCTCTGTTAGGAAACCAGGATGACTGTCATTCGAGCTTCCTCAGCTTTTCAATAAAATCATCAAAAAGAATCTATTTCAAATATTTTCACAAATTTCAAAAATCAAAACTAAAATACTGTGAAGGCACCAGTTACCAGACGGTTAAAGCCATGGTATCGGTTCCCGGACAAGTTAAAATTAAATTATCAAACTGATAAAAAATTTCAATTGAATGAATCAAAAAATTTACTTGATTATTATTTTAACTTTTCGCAAATACTGAAAAACTAGATTTTTTCACTTGAATATCAATTATTAGTATATTTTGCTGCTGCATCCGGAAACTGGGACCCGTCCGGCAACCGGGTCCACCATGGTATGACCATTTTAACTAAGTATGCAATAATTACACTGAGTGGTATGTTTTTCAATGAAAATGATTGAAGGGAATGTAGTTGTGAAGCCTTCAATCATTCTAATAACGCTACTTATCAATTTGAAGGTCCAAACTTCATTAATGCCTGTTGAGCAGTCTCGCAACAAGAAAAAATGCATTCATCATCTTTTCGTCATATTTTCACGTATACTTTAACCGTTTTTTTTTCCTTTCTTATCCAAAAAGAAATTTTGAGATGGAAGCCAATCATCAAGTTTCCCCTCCTTTATAGTGACATTGGATCAACAGCTGTAGCATACTAATAATAACGATCTCCCAGGCTGCATCGAAAGGATGGTATCCACGAGATTAACACCGATGACTTGCAGCAAACTAAAATGATAATTCAGTGTTGATAAGTTGGGTGTGTATGTGTCTCTTGTGTATCCAATTGAGAGGTGAAAAGAGAAAGTAAAAGGGAGAAGGTGAAAAAAATATGAATTTTATCATGCGATAACGGAATACCACAATGTCCAACAAAACGATTCCCCTGCAAACTCTCTGAAAATAAGTGAGCAGACTAGATTAGTAAAATTGAATGTGATAGAAAACTTGTAAAAAAATTTATTATGAATCTCTAGTACGGACGCTTAATGATAGATGCGATGATGGATATCGCGTGTAAACGACGGGGCATACGGTTAACGGTATGAGAACTCGATGCCAGTTCATACTCCAAATGACTAGCAGTATAACGTAGTATACCAATTTTGATAGCACATGATGGCTCTCACTTCTCTTGGAGATATTGCAAACCAAACCGGCAATTCCAATGCGAATACATCTCGTGCGTAAATAACGATACATGGGTAGCGTTTG
This sequence comes from Aleiodes leptofemur, assembly GCA_963942555.1. NCBI lineage: Eukaryota > Metazoa > Arthropoda > Insecta > Hymenoptera > Braconidae > Aleiodes > Aleiodes leptofemur. The sequence continues at coordinate 15,739,889 of OZ012609.1, forward strand.
TGGCTTCGCTACGCCTCGTAGCACTGATAACAATGGTTGAGTCGAGATGAGTCTTGTACGTCCTATACGTCCTTGTCCCACTTGTCGTAACATCGAAATTAAGCTTAAGCCATTGGCAACAAATTGACTCTTTATAACTGTCTTCCGGGGAACGGTTCTTTCATTGGATTATTTCTTGGAGCTCCATCTTCCTTATGCATTAGGCATTTAAATAAACTTTATCTACAAAAACAATTGATCATTCTGACGAATGCATTCTGTGTATTTGATTTTCTGATGTTGCAGAGAATAAAAGGGAAACATGGTTTGTACTCATTTTCCTGCCAAAGCATATCATGTGCAGAGGCGTATAATCGTTTTTGAGCTTGAGGCATATCAAATAGCCCAGATGAGAGTGAGTGCGGGTGAAATTGGATTTCCTGCATCATCAAGACACGTTGTCTAAAAGTAGTCAAGATACTGAAATAAGAGGATTATTGCCTCAGGATAGAAGATACTTTTCCTATCCTCCAATGTGTACTTGTAGAGCTGTAAGTGACCAGTGGCTGATGATGGCGACAGCCTCTGGCTAACAAAAGTCACGGGCGGCAGTCTATCCTGAGGTCATTAATATTGGTCACATGTCTCTTCTGAAACTATTCTCCTGACACTTCCGTCCAACATGTTCTTTGGCGACAACATTATTCACTCGAATTATGTCCAAACAAATTGTTTTTTTTTTCTTTTCAATTCTGTATTTATCCATTGCTTTGTGTCTATAGACACTTATTTTCCTCCATAATTTAGTTGAATTGACTAGTTTTTTTTAATTTAAAGGTACTAAATGACATAGTATAAACTTCTGTGCAAACACATCTTCTGACTTACCATTGCGAAAATATTTCCCATAATCGTCTGACGTTTGATAGTGTTGCCTCCGGTTTTTAACGTTTATTGCCAACCAACCCGGGGTCTCTTACAGCTTGTTTCTTTCTCTCTCTCTCTCTCTTCCTCTCATGTAGTCTTAACAGCGATTGTAAAATCTCACCAGTGTGTTATAACATCTATAATTCACTGACTGATATTACCTGCGGCCCTCCCTACCATCTAAACATGATGATAAATAAATCCAAGGGCTCGTTAGATAGGCCGTATCAATTAGATTTTAAAATTTTTCACAGCTTGTGGCTTGGATATACACTCCGTTTATGTGTATAGCTTTGAGATACGATCAATCTTCTTTCGCTTCATTGGAATTTTTTCTTCTTTATTCCTATCTTTCTTGCTCTTTCTTCTGTTTTTCCTAACCGAATGATCATGTTCAATCTACATTATTCTTCGTGCAATCAATCTACCTATGCCCAGATATGTCCTTCAACTATGAGAAAAAAAATTATTTGCAATCTAGGACTTTTTGAATTTACCCCCGAGCCATAAATCTCCTGCTTCAAGAAGAGGACACTCAGTCAGTGCCTTTTATCGGATACTATATTGACTTGATGAGAAAATAATTGGCGAAAGTCTCTTACTACTATCCTCAGCCAATTCATTTTTTTCACGCACAGGTTAATATGCTTAACATAAAATGCATGATCGCGTGTATGTCCAAAGACTATACGGTATATAAAATCCAAATGAAGAACACGTCAATGACGTTGAAAATTCCACGACTTGAAACATTTTACCTCTTGTAGTTTTATCGGACTCGATGATTCTTTGCTGTTTATATTTGCCTTTGGGAGGAAGAAAGTTTGCCCTCTAACACCATCAGTTTCTCATGTGGTGTCATCTTCATTTAATCTTTTATTTTTCATTTTTTTTCACTGTATGACTCGAGATACCATGACACAATTGGGACTCTCTTCTCCATGCATAGAACTATGAAAAAAGTAATGACATTCTCGTAGATTAAACTAGCTCCTAGTTTCACAGAATCAAGAATAAATTATCAACTTAGACACAAAGTGGCTAGATTCTGGAATGAAAGAAGCATATCTCCTAAAGCCTATTGCACTTGCCCCTCTATCGGGGATATAGTTAAATGGAATAAGAATCTCCGAAAACCACGCCAAGATGTTTTTCATGATATACTTGACGTCGTTTGGGTAACTGAAAATTAGAATAACAAAGTGGCGTAATTCCTAATGTTAAAGTGAAAAAGACGTATCTCCGTCCTTACGTCTTTTGGACTTCCGACTTCCGAATGGAAGCTTTATAATGGTAATTTTTTTCGAGTTTGGGATTTTATCATAATATGACTGCAAATGACCCAAAACGTCAAGATCCACCGTTTTTAAAAATGTCTGTGTGTATGTATGTGGGTGTCTATGTGTATGTGACACATTCTCCGTTTTACTCTGAAACGGGGATAGCTAGCGATCTGAAAATTTTACCATATGTTTGCCATGCGTGCTCCAAGCTCTCACATAAATTTCAGCTAAATCGGCCGGATAGTTCTTGAGAAAAATGAAAATGTCGTAATATCGTTTTTTCAACTTTTCTCGATGAACAATAAAATTACAGCGTCGACTCTCAGCAAGGAGATGTGCGCTTATGAGCTGCATCTTTGACCCCTGGGGTGGTGGGAGCTCAGATTTTTCGTTTATCCAGTATAAAATTTTTAAGAAATTTTCCGTAAAAATCTTGATACCTCTATAACTTAATAAATTATTGAGATTGAGACCTCAGATTTTGTGAGGTTATACATCTAATGAGCACAAAGTTTGGTATTGAAACTGAGCGGAATCGGTCCAGTATTTTCTAAAATATGAGCATAGAAACATCCGAAAAAGCAAGCTATATCTTCAAGACTATTGAATTGATTATATTTGGGATGAGCTTAACCCTCTGAAGCCTATTTTGGTTTCCGCACACCAAGCACAGAGCAGTGATGGTAGATTTAAAATTGAAGAATCCATTCGAGAGCTTTCTGCCAATTGCATTGGCAGAATATTAAATGTTAGATGTTCAAATTACGCACAAGTAACGGGGCTCCTGCTTGTTTATTATTTTGATTTTTTTTAGTTCAAGAAAACCTTATTTGGTATTTTACGTTTGGGCTTACAGGTACTTACGCCTTTTTCTTTTGATAATTTCTTCATATAATCTGCGACTTTCTGGAGTTACGTCTTTGAGTTTTTCTTCCAATTATTCATCCAAAAATGCCATATTATAGCATTTTCGAATTTTCGTTTCTATAGTTTTGCTATTGAATTTTTTTTCTAAACTTACGCCTCTTTGTATTTAAAATGTCATAATAAGAAATGGAATGTTCGGGAGGGAGACAAGCGGACCTCACCATACTTATAACAAAAACCGGCAAATACAGGAGATACATCTTTTTGTTATTATCTCTTCAAAAACAAAGAGACGTATATGCTGGAGATACATCACTTTATTATTATCAATTTCTCCAGAATGGAACTGAAGTCAGTGAAATTCTAATAACGAACAAACGTGTGTGCAGAAGATAGACCTATTTATCATTATTATTCTTTCGGAGATTAGAAAAAATTGAATAAGGAACTAAAAAAAAGAAAACATGAGTACCAGAGATATATCTCTTTGTTCGTAGTAGGTAGCACTCACGAATATATGTTACAGTTTTTTTCTTTCCACCATATTGCATAAAATGCCTCATGTCCTGTTTCAGAGAACGAAGAAATTCTGAAAGGATTCACTTTCCTAATTACTCTCAGATCCATGGAGTTATGTACAAAGTTGGTTTAATAAATCGTTGAACCATGGTTGCGTGCAAGCCGAAACAAATGATTCGAGTAAGGCGTCGTAATTATACCATGCTCATTACGTAACTCGTGATCTTGCATCCTCACGAGACAGTGGAGAATACTTGGAGAGGTGTATTCTAGACTGGTGCTTCGAAGTAGTAAGGGTTGCCAGAAGCGTGGGAAGCTAGGCACAAAGGAGATGAGTGAAAGGTGCAAAGACGATCCAATTAGCGAGATGGAGAAAAAAGTTTAGAAATTGGCTGAAAAAAACTGAAAAGGAAATTAAAAGAGGCAAGAAAATAGGAGAGAAAGAATGAAAGTTTTTTTTTCAAACTACTGACAAACATGACTCTATCAACTACTAGACGTATCCGTAGACCGTGGGTTCGAATCCCGCTTGGGATTCGAACTCACGACTGATTTTTTTCCGGGTTTCTTCCTTCTAGGAACATTAATTCATTTTAAATAGCCTAAGAAAGGTAGGCGAAGATGTAACTTTGAAGCTTCAAAACTTTGAAGCTTTGAAGCTTTCAAAACTGTTTTGAAATGAGAATCTACATGAAGGGTAGCGTGATTCTGAGGTAACTTTGAAGCTTTAAAACGGTGAAGCTGTGAAGCTTTCGAAACTATTTTTTTTTTTTTGAATGGAATTATGCGGACTGAAATTCGATTGAAAAGTATGGAAACTCCCATTAGCTCAGTTGGCACATTAGTGGACCAGTAATCTGAGGTCATGGGTTCGACGCCCGCTCGGGCATTTCCGACTCTTCCCTGAGTTTCCTTCTTTCGAAAAGAATTGGTAAAGTCACCTAGTGCAGAGACTTTGTTTTTTTCCAGTGCCAAATCTCTTGAGTCATATATGAGCATTGAGTGTAATATTATGGTATGAAGTCTATAAGAACTCAGGTCCAAAGAACTAAACTTAAATGGAAATAATGAATTTTACCTATACTTCGTTTTGATTGATGAATAAACAAGAGCTGTAGTCTCAAATGCCTTGACTGTTGATTCAAATGTAAAGTTAGTATTTAAGATTACCTAGTTTCATTGAGCTAGGTCATCTTAGATGCCAACTTTACATAACTCTATCACGTTAACTAGTAAAGAAAAACCTGTAAAATGACAAATTTTGGTTGATAAATGCATTGATTAAGGAAGAAAAATTGGTAGAGTAGCGGACCGGTAATCCGAAGGTCGTTAGTTTGAATCCTGCTCGGTCATTCCCAATTTTTTTCCGAGGTTTTTTCCTCTAGAAACTTAATTTCTTTCCATTTTTTTCCAACGCAAAGTGCAGTAGTTGATCCCCAATGGATTAATACCTCGTAAAGACTATCCATATAAAGGTAACTCTCGAATTCCCGTGTTCCTACATATGCCTCGAATTACAGTTCTTGTATCATTCCACCTGTGTGAAACGTCGGCCAGCTCTCATGTGTGCTTTAGATAATATAAATACCTCAGACGGTCCAGAACATCCGGTGTATTCATTCATATATAGCTACATTGCGGTGTAGCGGACAAGTTGCATGCAAGCAACGACCTTCAGCTGCACCACGGGAATTCCACTTGGGGTTTTGTACACTTACACGTACCTCTGTGTGTATCGAATCGAACAAATTCACCCATTGCCAACACTATTGCATCTACATTGAACTCATTAAAATTCGTCCAGACTTTTAAAATCACGTGATGTGACAACGCAGATGGTGTATAGACGAGTATTCAGTATGTGCGATCGATTATACGAGATATGAACTATTCATTTTAAAAGTTTAAGATGAGAAAGTGCTGAGTCGTAGAACACTTCAGGCTCTCTCTGTCCTGCTCCTTCCAAGGACAATGCTCATTATTACCCTGACTTTACTAAGTTACGCAATTTCTAGAGGCTTGGGAAGAACAACGGAGAAACGGCTGACCTGACATTGGCTCTTATATACATTGTGTGAAAAAGTCAATTCTATCGAATTGTTTGATAAAACTGAGATCATCGGCTTTTAAATAAATAAAAAAGAAAACAATTTGTTAGTCACACACTTGTTGTACTTGTTTTATTTGGAATTCAATTATTTCTATTCTTAGATTGAATCCTTTTACATCATTCCAACTCCTATCCGTTTCCGTCTAAAAAAAACACATTGCGAGATTTCATTTGAACTGCGATAATGAATATCGAATATATCACAATCCTGTAACGCCTAAATTTCATTGGTTGACGAGTTGCACGAGATATTCGAAATACGAAATATCTGTTGGCAAGAACAATCAGAGCAGTCTTCTGACGGCACATTTGAGATTCAGTTACCTAAGCGTAGATGAACAAAGGATGAATGTTTCGTATTAAAATATCGTGCATGATATGTTACATTTCTCCCCATTAATAAAAGCAACCATTTGTGATTTAGGAGAAGAAAAATTTCCTTTTTTAGCTTCGAAAAATGATGAGTTATGAAAATATCCGTAAATATTGATTAGTCTGGAGTCACAATTCGAAGGTGCGCGCAAAGCGTGTGTCATATTCTAGTATAAGAAGAACTGTTACCTATAAAGTACAATTGAATGAAAAGCAGGAAAAAAAGTTAGAAATGAAGAAATTTTAGCAATTCAACTGGCTGATTTTCTTATCTACTCATCTGATAATTTCTTGAATTGCGTTTTGCTAAAGGAATCGTAAGTTTATTAACGCCGAAATATTCTAATAATAGCACGACCTTCAGTGATAAGCACAATGTGTGTCAACAGTGAGCTCCAATCTGGGTTAAGTAGCAACACTCAAGCGATTCCACTCAAGTCTTCCATTATTGTACAGAAATTTCCGTAAAAAAGCATTTCTTCCATGAGGATGACCTTAAGATTTGATTGAGTATACTTCATGAAAAAGCCAAAAAACAAAGACCTAATAGTTGAAGTTAGCACGTATTACCGGGGCGTGTCAGTACACCCAATCACCGGATACCGAGGACGTGATCAGTGTTGACAACATGGCGCCCGGAAACCAAATGGAGAGGAAACCGGAAATATGACGTTGTTGTGCACGCGCCCACACTCGTACCAACCAATTCTTGGGACTCCCCTTTTTTGGCGCTATGCATGAAAGTAGGTTTCCAGGAACATTTCACCACCCTTCTCGTTCGTATGCTCACCTCATTATAATAAACTCTTCGAATTTTTATTTACGGCTCGTTTAATTCACCCAACCCTTCTTTCCTCTCTTCGTTCATGAAAAAAAAAAAAAAACCATAATTATAATCCATTGTGTTGATTTATGATATCAGTGTCATGTGTGAAATTCTCAGAAGAAACAAAATATTATTCTGGCCTATAATTCTGTTGGCACTATCCACTGATTTTTGACATGATATTAAGGATGAGGTTAATAGCACATTCATGAAATGAGTTCAATGATCGTAACAAACACGTTGTGTCTGCCAAAAAATGATATATACAAGATACTCAACATACTCAGTTTATAATAACATTAAATAGTTTGAAATTACAACGAAATAAAAAAAATTAAAAACTATAATATTTCTCGAATGAGAATGTATAAATCATTTTGATCGGTGAATTATGCGACGAAAATGTTGCTGATTTAATTTAAGATTTACGATTTGTAGCAGATGTGGGAACATCTCAATTTCGCTATTTTATTTTCATAAAGGAATACTTTAGTAGAATTTCAGCATTAGATACCGTCAACTAGTTCATTTGGAATCTATATAGTCGCCTTAGAAGTAAAGTGGCGTAAGTGCCAAAAACACTCGATTCTAGAGTGAAAGAAACGTATCTCCGCAATTACGCCTCTTTGTTTTTATAGGTTTTCTATTGAATTTTTCTTTCAATTTTGTCTATTCGTTCTCAAAATTCTATAATGAGAAATAAAATTCGCGGATGAAATACAAGCAGGCCTTATATTACTTATAACAAGAATAGACATGTGCTGAAGATACGCCACTTTGTTATTAGCAAATTTTCCCAGAAAAAAAACCAAAGTCAATAGAATTCTGATAACAAATAAACGTATGTGCCGAACATACATCTCTGTGTTTGTAGTAGGTGGCACTTACGACTATGTGTTATAGTTTTTTTCCGCCACTATTGTATAAAAGGGCACTTACGCCAATCCTTTTCTCATACGACGATATAATCATCATTATGAGATGGGAAAGTGATATAATAATATAGTTACTACTGTTACAGATTTCTGGTACCTGCCTAAATAGAATTTCTTGAATTATGAAATAATATTGAGTGACTCACCCAACTATTCACGTTAGTCATTCAACGCTCTAAAAGAACACACTCAATAGCGGAGGAATGCCAACGCTTGGAAAGAAAATATGTGAGGTATGCAAGATAGTGAAATACATAAAACTTTGACGTCTTATTATAGTCACAGTATTAACTCAGAAAATCCTTTTATGTTTGCATTGTGACTACATCTTGAGGTATTATGTAGGAATTCGCTTTAATAACTAGCACTTTATTTTCCAAATTAAAGATTGAAAGATTTCGTATCATTTCATATATTTGCGAACGATGCACTATTTAAAAAAACAAGATGTGATGTTCGAAAAAAGGACAAATATCCGAAAATTTGAACAAACGAATATTCGAGAAAAAAAAAGGAGATATTCGAAAATCGAATATCAATATTCGATTCCATTCAATCCGATCAATATTCACATATCCCTAGAAACAACAATCACAAGGATTTAGCCCATGGATTGCAATGTATTACAAATTTGGATTGAGATCACAGGGATGCCAATTTAGTTATTTGCAGTACATAAAACTTTAAAGTTCTATTATTGGTGACAAATAGACAGTAGGAGCATCACGCTCTTGTCTATCAATAGAATTGAAACGTTGGAGCATTTCAGTTCAGTAACGTGGCATCAGGTCGTGTTTCTCACGTTCCACGGATGAATCACGACAACGTTGGGATAGCCGCTAGGGCTATCAACTGTGTGGTTATACCCAATGCGTTCCACGTAAAAGACATATTACACATGGTACCTTTAAAACACGTAAGAAAGAGAGAAAAAGAGAAGCCAATTCTCTCTTGTGAAAACACGCGAGTCGAAGGAAAGCGGTAGCAATTACAGGGAATTTTTGGCTTGAGATTGGTTGAATCACCTTGCTAAATGCAGTTGCATAATTTTAGGTGGGACGATGAGAAGAGTATACACTCATGAAATTTCTGGTGATTCTGTTTACGGGACATGGCCTATTTAGGTGTGGCATCTAGTACCTTACAAATTATTAAACTAGTAAAATTAAAATATATATTTTCATCACTTCATCATCACGAAGTTTAACCAATTGGTACACAAGTCAAAATTAAATTAATGTGTAATAATTAAAAATCTTTATGACGTTTGTATGTGGAAATTGTTGCGGTATGTTGCACTTACATGTTAACAGGAGTTTGGAGCCAACGCATCCAGCCGCAATGCAAATCCAAACGATGCCACTTTAGTACGGATGATTCAGAGACCCGGTGTATTCCTGGCAGTGCGTGACGTATTAATAATGCAATTTACGATGCCAAGATGCTATTTTCAGTGGCCAAAGGAATTCAATGGTTGTAGTAGTAAATGTTGTTGCATTCTCCAATGGAATCCCACTTACTTTCTTCCAACTAGATGTTGTCTACATTGTAAATTCTGCAAGTACGAGACAACAATGCAAGTATCTTTTGAAAAATATCCTGATGCATTTTGTATTCTGTACACTTGAATTGTTTATTATTTTTGCCTATTATTATATATTTGCATTTTATATTGGATATAATAAATAATAAGATAAAAATATAAATTAAATTTTTTTTAGACAAGACACTCTATGAGCTTAAATAGCCAAGGGTAATTCAGACAGTTGAATATTCTCAACGTATTCGTGGCGCCATGGTTAGTTATTCTGTCTTGCATACTCATCTCTTCTCTTCAACAAGATTTCACAAAAGAGAAGAAGAGAGAAAGGGATAAAGTGAATGAAGTATCTTGGTGGATTGTTGGAATTAATAGGGGTATTGCAAGTGATGGAGGATCTTTCATGAAACATGCTGGCCACAATGTCACCCATGCTACATCCACAATCCCCTTGAAAACACCACGGAGAATTACTGCTCAGACGTGATAATCGCTTCTAAGACGAATATTTCTCAAGTAATCAGTACAAAGTGCAGGCATTAAATTTGCTTTATTTTTCATTTTTATTTTCACTGATTTTCCACTCATTCTTCTGCAGGGTATATGTATATGAGAGTGCAGAGGGAGGATCGAGAGAGCTCTATGATAACCAAGATGATATTTATTCAAGAACACGCGAAAGCTCACTTAACACCTGCATAAACCGACGACAGCTCACTATGAGAAGCGTTACCATACGGCTTATATACACCTGAGGGAGCAACTCCATCATTATGTGCAGTAATATACTGGATTGCCATTTATCACAGACGAGAATTCGACTTTTTACATTTCATTAGTTATATTTCCTACATTCTTACGTTTCATGAGTTGCATTTCCTTTTTTGGGCCATTTGGTCCAAAGATAGGCCATTTGGTTCAACGATGGGCCATTCGCCCAATCAAGGCCAAGCTCAGGTAAGCTTCCTTAGCTTGCATGGTTTTTGGAAAATCAGTTGTATTTCTCGTATAAGGCCATCGATCAATTGATGGGCTATTGAGCCCAAATATGGGCCATCGACCCAATTTTTGAAAGATTGCGGCAACCTTCTTTTACCGGCCTAGATTTGAAAAATCACTCACATTTCCGTTTTTGGGCCATTGGCCCAAAGATGGGCCACTGGCTCAACTAAGGCCAAACTCCAGCGACCTTCCTTTGCCTACACGGTTTCTGAAAAAGCAATTATTCTTCCATTATTGAGCCATTGGCTCATTGGTGGGTAATTTCGTCTAAGGATGGGCCCTTGGCCCATTGATGGACCATTTGGCCCAACCGGCGCGGAACTCCAGCGACCCTCTTTTGCCTACATGGTTTCTGAAAAATCAATTATATTTCCAATTTTTGGCTCATTGGTCCATCGACCAATGTACCTGAGAGAGCAGCTTCATCATTCTGTGCAGTAATATACCAGATTGCAATTCATCAAAAACGGGAATTTGACTTCTATACTTCATTCGATGAGTTGTTTGCTTAGCCAATGACGAAAAGAATTCAATCGAGATAATAGAAATACAAATGTGCTTGAATATGAAAAAATTAATGGGATAAAAAAATTAACTATTATCTGCAGCCAGTATACCTTTGTTCGACCCGTTCAGAAGACTTTTTTAGATTTTCACTTCCGTCACATCATGATAAGTTTTTTTCTTTGCATTTTTGTAGCATTCAATGTGCTAACACAGAATTCTCTGGATTTTTAAATGATGCCTCAGCATAGAAACAATGATACCTGGGCGAAAAAGAAAAGAATAAAAAATATCAACGTCCACGTTGAAGTCAAAGACAAGGTATATAACTCGTAGAAAATATACGGATGTGCAAGAGGGAACGAATGAATAAGAATACAATGGAAGTAGTACACAGCTGGCACATGCTGTCCATGGCCGCTAGTCCTGCCTCACGTGTGCCGCAGTCCTCCATGAATATTTAGTCTGCAGTAGACTTCTCTTGTCCTACCATAAAGCACCGGCTCTACAACTCATCGATGAATATTGAGGAACAATGAATTCCTGGTGGCTCTAAAATATTTGAAAATTAATGCAATCAAATTAAGTAGAAGCTCATCGTTTGCGTCGGAAAATAGCTTTTTTCGAAGAGCTCCATTATATTAATTTATAGTAAGGGTATCACGTCAACAAAACACAAGTAAATATTAACACTGTACATTTCAACACAGCAAAATTCAACACGCGTAATATCAACAACAACAATAACACAATTTAGTATTTGACAATAATTTAATTTAGTATATTACAACACAAGGGCAGAAAGTTGAATTTCCTGCACTGCGTGATATGATGCCCGAGGCGAAGCCGAACATGTACGCAGTGCAGGGCATTCAACATTCTGCCCGCGTGGTGCATACGATTTTTCTCCATGCTCGGCCAAAAATACGTTCACTGTTTAAATTTCTTTAAGTGACATAACTATGTTTTAGTAAATATTGATGCCTGCCCCGACATTTGCAGCACGAGCGAAGCGAGTGCTGCTGGTGGGGGGCAGGTATCAATACTCACTTTAAACATCTGAAAAAATTAGTACAATCATCCATTTTCAAGATAAATCAATTTGTCTGGAAACTTTATATCCTCGTTTTTTTTAAATTCAAGTGCCTTCTCACATTGGCGTTTTGAAATATACAAAAGCACTACGTCATACATTGGATTGTCGCGTAATTATAATTAAGCCAAAACATGTGACACATCGTTGGCGAGAAGTCCTTCTAATCCTCTCATATCAGTTTGAGTGAAAAGAGGAGAAATATTACACAGAGGAGAAATATCAAGTGACAAAAGGATTTAGATGACAGGGAATCCAGGTACTCCATCACATTTTCTGGAAAACGATGTAAACGATACAGAGTGATTGTTACCGGAAGAATCATCAAAATCTTTTATTATCTCTTCTTCGTTTGGGCTATCATCTGATGCGAGTGTTTCATTCATTTTTTTTTGTTTTTTTTAAATTAATCGCAATTTTTAATACCAATTCTTGAATTATATTCACTGACACATGAAAACAAATTAATTTCAAGTGAGCTCTGAGGTTATGTGTCGAAGCAAGTTAGACAGCAGTAACGAGAGTTTCTGTATCGGGTAATGGCGTGCGTGTAAATTTCTCTCCCCGCTGTGGTAGAGGGCGCGCGTGCAGTGCATAAAAGTTAGACTTTCTGCTTCGAAATCGATGCAGGAAGTACATACTTTCGGCCGAGGTATGGATAAATAGCATATTACATGCCTAGGGCAGTAATGTAAGAAATATCTCAGAGCACATGTAATTGTTGGCCGAGGCGAAGCCGAGGTCAACAAACATGTGCTCTGAGGCTTTCTTCCTTACTGCCCAAGGTGTGTATACGATTTTTCTGCACACTGGGACAGAAGTGAGCTTACGCCCGAGCGCAGCGAGGGCCGAAAGTCTGACTTTCGTCCCAGTGTACAAAAAAAGTCGTTTTCTGCCCTCAGGGAGGAAAGTACTATGTTTCTAACCTCGCTTCGCTCGGTTAGAAGCCTAGTTCTTTCCTCCCTCGAACAGAAAAATAGCATACACACCCCGAATGGGAAAAAGTCAACCTCGACGAAAATTTGGAACCCTCGCTTCGCTCGGGAGGCAAATTTTTGTCGAGGTTAACTTCTCCCCTCCCTAGGTGTGTAATATACTATTAAATTTCAATATTGATTCTTACAATGATAGTAAGTATCAGAGAAGCTATATCGTCGCCTTGGAAACGAAGTGGCGCAATTGCCATTTTTCCATTTTTCTTCCAAAAAAATAAAATGGCGTATGTTTTCTTTTTCGCTCCAATCAGTTTTTCTCAGTATTTTATGCCACAGTGGTTATGAAAATATATAACACATATTCGTCTGTGCCACCTACCACGAATGAAGAAATGTATTTCCGGAACTTACGTCTTTATGTTTTTAGTTCTTCAGTCAACTTTTTCTGATCTTCGGAAAAATACTAATAACAAATAGGCCTAACTTAGGCACGCACGTCTGTTTATTATCAGAATTTCACTGACTTCGCTTTCCTTCTGGGAAAATTTGCTACTAACAGAGTGGCGTATCTCCAGCACATACGTCTCTTTGTTATTTTGAGGTGATAGTAACAAAGAGGTATATATTCAATTTGCCTGTTATAAGTGAGGCAGGACGTGAGGGTATTCTTTCCGAGTATTTGATCTCCCATTATAAAACTTCAGAAACGAAAAGGCATAAGAGCCATAGTGTGGCCCCTTTAGATGAAGAATTCGAAAAAAGAACAAGAAAACGTAACTCGAAATATTCTCATGTCATATGAAGAAATTATGAAAATCAAAAGATGGATGTGCCAGATGAGGATTTCTTGAAATGAAAAATCCAAATGAAAAAATGACGAGAATTCAAGACATCGTCTGAAAAATAACAAAAAATGACATAAGTACGTCCCTCTTACTTTGACATTAGCAATTATGTCACTTTATTATTCTTATTCTCAGTAACCCAAATAATATCAAGATCATGAAAAAAATTTCGGCGTCGTTCTAGGAGATACGCCTCTTTCACTCCAGAATCGAGCATTTTTGGTACTTACGCCACTTTGTTTCTAAGATGACGATATGATCTTTTTTTGAATCTGTGCATAGTAACAAGAATCAAGGCATGGTGACTATGCCGCTACCAAAATATCCTGGGAGGGCTTCAAGATGTAGATAAGCAAATGTATCGAGGGTTTTTCAGAATACCTACAACCATTGGTCCTTTGAAGTCTGCCAAACATGTTCAAACATTAGACCGAAAAGTGATCAATCTCTTTTAATCATTCACCCAAAAAGAATTTCATTTTCTCCTTTCTACAAACGTAAACTTTGTTCACATAAATATTTGACGGTGGCACACAAGCTGCCTTTGGATTGCCTTTTGAACACTTTCTAACCCCTCTAACGAACCTGGTCTCCCAACACTGCTTTATTTTTTTGCTCTCAAAACGACAAAGAAATAGGAAAAGAGAGAGAGGGAGAAGTAGTTCTCAATTGCCTGTATTCATAATTTTCTCCCCTGAACGAATATCATATTACAAATCACAATTGTGTTCATCAGGTATTCGAAATGTCACCTTGAATTTCAGGAATTAATGCAAAAATCAAGAACCTATAATTTATTAAGGAAAAAAAATGCTAATGAAGTGAATATGAGAATCTTTCGGGCCGCCTCCCTTTTGTTGGATTCACATATGCTTATTCATAAAGACTATTGAGTGAAGGGTTGAAGGGTGGCTCCACCTGCTCAACCAGTGAGCTGGAAACACTATTTACACATGTTTGAAGATGTATTTACTTCACATTCTGAGCCATTTGCACAATGCAATAACCATAATTCATCAGTACAAATGCCTCTTTTTTCATGAAATTTTGTAATAAATTTCTGTTAATTCGAGAACTATAATTTAAATTTTCAAATTATTCATAAAGATTATAATAAATTGATTGACAAAAAAATTAAGAATTTCATTAAAACATCTTAAAATGATAATTCAAAACATCTTCTGAAGGAGAATTATTCTCATTCCAAATACCGGAATGTTGAGATAGACATCCTAATATCACATTTCAGACGGAACATCCAAGAATAGCCATGAATGATAATCTCATAGTACAAAAAAAACGAAGAAACCTAAATGATAGAAAATATTTAATCTTATCTGTAACATTCTTAAACGCACGATAAATTATTTTGGTAGGGTAATTAAAGTTAATTGCTCAGTTAAATCGAGCGACATATTCAGATACCATCGAGTTTTAAACCCGGGTGAATTTCTAAATTGTACGTGAAGAAAAAAAGAAAGACAAAATTTATCATGAATAAAAATATCTGGCATCACGCCGAGTATGAATAAGCCCTGATTCTATCGTCAGTGTCTCCCCCATTGTCAGAGAACAAAAACAGAATGATGATTCTCCTGGGACATCCCGCCTAGGTTTTGATTCCGTGTGCATTTTCATTTCTTTCTCCCCCCCTGTCAATTTCGTCAAGAATGTAATCGAACCACAAGTGATACAATCGATTCTAACCGCACGCCGTAAACAATCTTTATTTTCATTTCCCCTCCCTTAAACTTCAGTATTGCAGTGTGTCAATGTGGACGACCAACATGTGTGACGAGCTTAACTCTGGTACTGTGTCTGCCACGTGTACATTGGGGTAGAAATTAGTGGGGTGGAATGGAGCTCTTTTCACAGTTATATTTTATGGTAACTTCCGCGTGAGGAAATTTGAGGGTCGGAAGCATTTACCCATGTGGGCATATCCAATTTATTCAGTCAAGCAGATGAAAATAGCTGTCGATCAGTTTGATTCATTGTCGCAATAGAATGAATGAGAGTTTATTAAACTTGATAGGAGCTTAGACAGATCGCAAATTTTTCCGTCAAGCGGTTCCGATTGATTATATTGATCCTTTAATCGGACCGAGTCTATTTTGTTCTTGGTTCTTGGGATTTCAGGAAATTAATAAGAGGATTTTTTGTCATCCTTCCTTTCCAAACACTTCAGAAATTAAGCGAGATAAGGTCATTTTGTCCTAATCCTTTCTTGTAGAGAATTTCGAGGAGTTTTGTTGAGAAATCAAAGTCACTGAAATTTTTATGGGAATTTCATGGTATTGAGATTCTGTTATTCTGAATCTGCTCTCAAATTTTGGGAACGATCTGCTGATTAATTTTTGATCTGCAATTACCTGCAGATAGCTGCAAATTTAGTAAAAAAATTAATTACTCCGAACTAATCATTGATAAATTGGCAAAAAACTAACAAATGAGAGATCGATTATTGATAATTATTTCTGGGAAACTTGAGCTTCATTCCCCGATTCATTATGGAGATAGTGAATTGAATAATTGAAAAAATATTGAATTTTTTCGAAAAGAACGTCATTTCCAATGCCGATGTAACAACGGCGTATATACAGCGTGTGGCACGCAATTCAAAATATAATGGGGGATCCGAGAGGAGGCCAGGCTAGATCAGTCAAACTAACCTCGAAACTAATGGTTCAATGATCGTCATGAATTATAAATAAAGATGGGATGAAAAATTGGATTATATTGGGGCATCTATCTATCAAAATAATTTCGTTCAACATGGGAATCCCTTGAAGTTCAGCAGTTGGTACACGGAAGGAGAACAATAGATCCCCCTTGCAACTCATCTTTCCTCACAATCACGAACGAAACTCCTCAAGAGCATCAAAGAAAAATGGAGGTAAAATTACTCCATCCCGCTTAATTTTAGAGATTAAGGTGAGTCTACAATAACACACTTTATGAGTTCGCGTCATGCAATTGATATATCTATATTTATTTATATTTATTTATTTGAATACCGTATCTATAGATATATTAATTACTTCAGCAACGCAACGTGAACTCGTAACACGCGATATAGTAGATTCATCTTTATTCTTAAAAAATCATGAGCATAAAAGATTGAAACTTTATTTCACTTTTCGCTACTGGATCCTTTAATCCATAGCATGCTTTACCAATATTTTTATAGGTGACACGTGCAAACGATCTTTTGTGTGAACCACGTTGTAGTAGAGGATTTACTTATCTCAATGTTTATCCTAGATTTTTCCCCTCTCTGAAACTTTACGATAAACACTATTGCAATTTTCTTTTTCACTTAACACAGAGTTTCCATCGACAGTAGTGGCCATATGTACGAAGCAAACATCATAAATCCTCATGAGAAGAATAACACCCGGTCCCGCCACTTTTAGTGTAATACAATCGCGTGAGGGTGAGCATATAAAAACGAACAGAAGCTGAATCGTTACTCCTTATTGTACGAATAAAAGGTATATGTACTACCTTTAACTGTGGTGCATTGAGTTTAATGAAATTCATGACCCTCAACCCGATTGCAGGGCATAAATGTAGAGGATAAAATGTATAACAATGGTACTAAATCATACGTATAACTACAATTGATCCTAAAATGGAAATATTCCACGTTCCACCTCTTTTAGATATTTTTCATTTTTTATTGATTCTTATCAATACATGAGAAATGGGGATGATGAATATTGGATTCAAGGTGTAGAATATATTCGGAACGTGACTGATGAAAGACGGACGATAATCCCATGATGATCGTTAAGGTGGTTTTATCCGATTTTGAGTTGTCAGATAATTTTCTTCAAATTTAGTGGGATAACTAATAATGTTATTTCTTATTTTTTGGTGAAATTTGAACGATTTTCACCTCATAATCAATAACATATTCAATCTCGAAGTTTCCACTTCCAACAAAGGGTAAAGAAGAGAATCTGAAGAATCAATCGAATTCGGCCGGTTTTCTTTTTGTTCTCGAAATCCAGTTGAAAGATTTCGATAAAGAAAGTATATAGGAATTTTTTCAGTATTTCGGAATTAATTCAGATTTTTCCATCACGTATTTTTTTAATTCCATTTTGAAGACAGGAGAATCGTTCTATACGTCGGTGTTCTTTATTGTCCTTAAAGTATAATGAATGTTTAGATATGTGCATACAGTGCCAAACACCATCGCAACATTTAGGGGATATTGGGAGTTTCCCAAAAAATATCAAAATGTTTCTCATTTCCATGTTGAATTATTATTATCTTTGGGATGATCCCAGAGATGATAAATTTCGAAATGTTCGCTAAACCATACACTGAGGAAGAAAGTACCTACACGGAGAGGAAAAAACTATAAAAATTACTGCACAAATCACGTTAACTTAGCGATGAATCGTCAGGTTCATAAAAATATGTCGGATATCACATTAAATATTGCAGACTATCCGAGATTATTTGCCGCAATAGAAATTAATTTTTACTGTTCCATCTAGTATTTTTTGGGATGTTGACTCGGTTTACTAAAATTTATATGGAAAATTTCAAATTATTATTATGCGATTAATAATGTTTGTGATCTTCCCCATAAATTTTTACTATCTTACACATTTAATCTCACGCATTGAGACATGTTATTGAGTGATTCGGCTCCGCTCGCTGGCACTCGTTAATCTTCGCGAAAAACAAAAACTAATCCGACTCCCCCGGATTCCCCGCTCCACGATATTTACTTATTTCCGTGGTCTGAGCTAATATGATGAGAAGGTAAAACGGCATTCCTTTTGCGAAAGAAATAGTTAAAAATATTAAAATTCATTCGCATCCGAGAAGACACTAAGAATAGGTAAGTCACGTTTATAATGATAACTTCCAAAAGTTGCTTATGTGCCGTTTACTTCCAGTAAATATTGAAAAACTTACTCTGTTTTACGTTTCCAAATTTTCCTGTCAGTTATGATAACCTGAAAACCGCTTTTGTTGTTACAATATCCTTGCCCTAATTTTTTCCCTTTTCCTTTGTGATTCCAGCATGAATCCTGCCTTGGTAGAACGAACGTTTGACAGAGCTCTGAGGGAGCAGAGATTTGGAGTTCCTGGCAGCATTCAAGTAAGTAAAAATGTGGATTGCTTATAAAATCGTCGCTTTGGATGAATCCACATCTATCAGCTTCACCGTATTTTATATTCAAAAAAATTAAAATAATTTATAATGATATTTGATAATTGATTTTTTTAATCATCAAGAGTTTTACGGATTTTTTTCCCATACATTAATTAATTGTTTTTTTTCGTGTAGAATTGAGGAGACGTTTTAAATTTTTCAATCGCTGAGAAATTACCAGGAAGTTAATGATTCAGCAGCTGGTTCTAGGAATAAATTCCCTGGACAAAATCCCTTAGGATTTTTTCCGGGGGGATTTTTTCCAGGGGGATTTTTTCCGGGAAATTTTTTCCGGGAGATTTTTTCCGGGGGGATTAATACCAGTTACCCAGCAGCTAGAATATTGTGAAAGTATTCCACAAGATGCTCGACCTTTTGTGCTAGCCCTTCCAGGACTTTTACAGCGCAAATATTTTTTTTTTGAAAAAAATTATTATCATTTCATAAAAATTCTTTTTTCTTTCGAGCGAACTTTTTAATGATTTCCCAAATAATACTTTCACAATTAATTAAATATTCAATATATTTTTTACAGATAATAAAGATATTATCATCCTGTATTTGCTACCGTTTCTCATAGCTCTACCAACGCCTAAACGCAAGAGAGATTGTATAGTTTGTTATAATAAAAATTGATTACTAAAATATGACTTTGAATTATTTTGTTTTTTTTTTTCAGCTGAAAAACTAATTCCAAATATTGAAGAAAAAAAAAGAAGTTTTTTTTTATAATGAAAAAAAAATGATTCCAAAAAAGAATTAAAAAACGTAAAAATTGATAAACGAAGAACTAAATTTTCTCTATATGGCAACGATTTTAATTCAATCTACTGAACAAGATTTGTTGACTGGAGGTCAAAATTTACTTACGGACTTCTACTTTTCAATTGAAAAACTTGAAAATTCTCCTTACCAGTAACAATAAATTTTAGGAGAAGATGATACTATAAATTTTGCTGTACTACAGTTATAATTTTTATTTAACTTGTGGTACAGTTTTTGAATTTCGCTTTGTAAATTTTTAATTGCGGATTTGAATTCTAATTATTCCAAAATTTACTTGATTATTTACAATGTTTTTTATAGTATTTTTCTCTCCATGTAAGCAAATATATTTCCCTGAATAATTAAAAAAGTTATTGAATTTACGAAATTTAGTCAATTCATCAACTTTCTTGAATTATTGTGAAAAAAATATTTGCTTAGGACCAATGGTATCAATATTTGATTGTTTTTACCACTTTTTTTTCTCAGCGTAATTAGATACAAAATTTCATACTTCAACATCGGATAAATGAACTTATGATACATCAGAATGCAAATTATCATGTAATACATGCACCGAGAACCCTTTCCACGGGGAACCCACTGCCTCAATTTTTATACATCCCTTTCGGAAAGAACTACCTCAACAACAATCTCAACTGATTAGTTGAATGATTTAATTCTCTAGAGAGCTAGAAAATTTATCTTATCAACAAATGGACATATGTCAAGCATGTGATGAGAAAATTACTGGTCTTTAGTAATCCCATCGGGTGATTGAGAAACAGATGGTGACAAGGAAGAATCTTCAGGACCGTAATATTGCCGTCTTCCAAAATTTACGACAGGTAGAAGCTCCTAAAACGTGGGGGGTTTCTATGAATATCACGAACCCTAGGCTCTCCAGTAGTGCTTCTAGTTCCGACAATTCCATCCTTTTTTTTCTTCTCGTCTTTTCCGAACAATGAAACTATCCCATGATGTTCACAGCATGTTTTCCCAGAAATTTCGAAGATGCGAAAGTACCCTCGAGAGGAAAATATATTTCTTTTTACAGAATTTTTCACGTGAAAAACTCCATCATTCTCTGCAGTCGATCACTCAAATATGATTTTTCACTTACATAAGTTATTATCATTTGAATTGATAAAAAAAAAGAAACCCAGTATTGATCGGTTTCAAATTTCCAAAATTAAATGGAGAGACCACCCCGTTACTCTCTCGTTCCATTGCTTTCATGGCACGATGTGAATCAGCCATCTGTTGCACGAGACTATAAAAAGTCTTCTCTCCTGTACTTAAAAATAATAATAATGCTACTAAATTTTCAAAAAAAAACCCTTGAAATCGTAATTTGAGCCTGGCTCGAGAATTTCACTAGTCTTATATTACTTGATGTAATTTTTTTTCTCCTTCCAATATCTCAGCACAATTTTGTGGACATACCAACTCGAAAGAACCAATAACAAATGTATTTCAAAGATACGAACAGATCCTTGAACACGAACGTAGAGTGCCTCCCTTTGGACTGACTGTCATTGAAGTTCTATCCATGCCCAAGACCCGTAGTAAATACGAGCATTCCACAGTCCCATAAAAAGAAGGTAATGGCGCGGGAAACTCGACAGGATTTTCTAAGTACATCATCGTGACAACTTGGGATCTCTTATCCCCCCCTCCCCCTCTAGACATCAAACTTCCTTCTATTTATAGTGTTCATTAAAAATAAATTCAAAGCTATTTTACAAAAATAAATCTAAAAAAAATGAAAATATTTGTTCATCATTGACAATTTGTTTGGTGGATGCACTTTAAGTGAATTCCGAGAGAGAAATTTAATATTCGAAAACTGGTTCCCTAAAAATATCCAGGCACGATTGCATTAGACTTTAAAATTTGATCTTCTCTAACCTTAGAAAAAATGTTGTGTAAAAAAAAAGGAAGGAAAGAAACTACAAACTAGTTTCTTTGCTTGCGAACATCGTGTGTGTATTTTGAAATTTAAATTGTGCTACCACTTGCGCCTGCAATGTCCGAAGCTGCCGAGAGTATTCTCAGCATAAAAAAAAGAAAGGTAAAGGCACCAGACTCTCGTGGCTCCTTATCGAATCTTCAATCATCAAATTTTTCCGGATAATTTGGAAACATTCACGGGGTGAAAAATTGCTTATTTTCCGGACTAATGAAAATCTCAGGTTGATTTAGGAATAAGTGTATTAAAACTCATAAACGGAAGGGAAAAATAATAATTTATTAATGCAAAATTATGGCAGAACTTCATTTTATAGCAACATATGTATATAAGCCTCTGTAACATGCGAAAACCATTTATGTGCAAATTATTCGCAATTGAACATTCCGTTCGTATAATTATCATTCCACCACGTGAATATGCTATAATAAAGACTATGAATATTGTAATATGACGAGTTGAAGGACCCTCATGGATGACCTGAGGCATACAATGTATGTGCTAATCGAAAAATAAATTATTACGATTATCAAGATTGGAAGAATGAAAGAAGGAGGAAGGAATTAAGAAAAAAAACAGTACCTCGAAATTGAATCGAGATATTGTACTCAACCTATTTTTGACTTTTCAAGTACACACATTCTGAATCATAATACTTCCGGCTAGCCAAGATGTCTTGTTCAAGAGTATTTATCATGGAAGGCCTTTTTTCAAGGGTTTTTCAGTTACAATTCATGCAGTTTGAAGTTTAGAGATCACCCAGCATAGCAATGGATTGTGGTGACTGGCAGTGAGAGATGTCTCTCTCTTCCTCTCTTTCTCTGTTTCTATCCCGAGCTTATGTGTATAAAATCCAGCAGCGATGTTGCCAGCGATATATATTTGTTAGTTGTATTGGTGTATACCTTCGATCGGCTTTTGGTCAATTCTTTTTTTTTTCTTTTCTTTCTATTCAACATCCTCTCAGTAACTTGTGTGCCACGCTTCTTTCTTTCCCCATCGTTCTTCAACTGTCGGCCTCGGCCGTCCTTGCCCTGTGGTGTGGTTGGGTGAGATGATACGCTGTGTGTGCGCACTCACGTCCGTTACCAACTACTAACAGGCTCGAAAACATTTGCAGACCAACAAGAAAATACAGCTGAAGGGGAATTAGAAAGGCACACTCGCGTGTATATGATTTCGTCTATAGCGTGCGTAGGAAGGAAAGTTACTTGAATTTCTCCCCCACCATAACCTCCTTTTTTTTTGCTCTCTTTTTGCTTTTATTCTCATTCTCCCCGTTTCAATCGAGTTTACTCGATATTTCAAACTCTTATTCCCATTCGTTTGGGATAAATAAAAATAAAAAATTAGTCTCTCTAGTCTCGTATTTTCACCATTGTATGTTTCATATGAGTTTATCAATTTGTTTATTTATTCATTAAATCAACGCCTTAGAGTTAAAGGGGCGTAAGTGGTGTGTATAAGCATAACAGCTACGCCTCCTTGTTTCTAAGACGAAGAAATGTTATATCGTTAAAATAGTGATGGGACGTGTTAAAATACGAAACCAATCTTTAAGTTTAATATCATCATGACAATTTACATCAATCTAAAGAGCCTGAAGAAGCTTCTAATCAGGAGCGAAACGTCGTGATTTTAGAAAATAAATGTGAATATTTATTTCATTGTCCAAATCCCAATAAATCTCTTAATTAATCATCTATCATAATGGACGACAATAACAATAGCAATAAAAAAAAAAGATCAATATTTTCTTCCAAGCATCAAAAAGACATTTCATTGAGAATGATGAAAAAAAAAAGTATCAGTAATCTGGCAACGTTGGATCCTTCTCGATGCACAACGGGGACCATTCGATGTTTCCTCGAACTCATAAAAATGTCCAAGCTAAAAAAAATACCGACGAAGGAAGTAGCACTTCGTTAGTAACACAAGGAGGGGACAGGGGAGGGTAAACACCTTCCTTTATCCAATAGGTGTCTACACTTGAATTACGTATTGCCATTCTAGAAACTCTCTGTGCCCTTTACATCACTGTCTTTCTTTCTCTTCCATTTGACCATAGCATTGGTCACTTGGGTTAGGTACTTCCTTTCGTCTGTGAAGCACATGAGACGATGCCGACACTATCACAACTTTAAAAGTTTTAGTACAATAAAAAAAAAAAAACAACGAGAGATGAATAGTGCATTCAGTTAGTTGTCGTTTGGCCTGTCGGGATCCTATTAAGTTCATTATTGCGCGTCACCAATAAATGCTCAACCTTCTATCTACGCAGCTTTTTAGTTCGTTGTTTCTTTCATCCGGTCGTTTATTGCTCATGTGCGTGAGCAACAGTTACCCGAGGCTTTTGTTCTTTGCCATCCCTATAAAACTTTCGTCCAACTAGCTCAATGTAGAAGGCACAACACACTGATATTTATTATCATTTTCTACATACAGTTCCATTAAGCTTCAATTCATTCCAATTATTTGTTATTAAAAAACAAAACTTTTTTCCTGTAATGTTGGGGAGTTCTTTGTTGCCATGCAAGATTGTATTACTACAATCGTTGAACTCTCCTGAAATTGAAGGAAGAAGAATCATTGATTTATGATTGAAGCTATAAGCTTTCCAGAAAATGCTTATCTCAATAATCTTTATTGATTTCGCCTGATTATCTTAATATAAAACATGAAAACTAAAATGTACCCATTTCACCCTTTATATCCTTTTTACCCCACCTTCTCCTGCATTTCTTTCAGATCAAACAGACCAAGGACCACACAGAATTAAACTTTTATCTGTTATACATCGAACGGAGGACAAGACTGGCCCGATCCTGAACCTTTTCATTCAAAAAAAAAAATAAAAAACGAGAGAACCACTCGAATAATTAACTTGAGGAGAAAAAGTAAAAGAAGCAGAAGAGAAGATTCATCGATTCGTCGTTTTCACAAGTGATCAATAGCTACTACCAACTTACAAAAAAATAAGATTCCAATCTATTAGTATAATGAGCCACGATAATGCAACTTTTCAATGTCCATCTATAGGATAATGAAATGATATTAATACAATACAATTTTGAACCAGATTATACGTTTTTTTTTTTTTTTGATATTTCAATAAAATATCGTGTGAACTAGCACAAAGGAAGTAGGGAAAAAAAGACGCAAAGATACTTAGAACGCTACATCCTGATTTGTGTTGTCTGTCTTATCTCCAAACCTCAAGAGTCACGAAGGTAAACGGGTCTGAAACGTTAATTGCTGGAGTCCGTTTGTGCCTCGATGGAAATCCCTCTTTAGTATGTGACAACTACGTATTCTCTTTCTCGCAGTATCATTTCACAAATTTGTTTCTTTTTTTTCTTCTTTTTCTTCAACAGATTCTTAGTGAAGCACATTTTAGTATAACCGTTGAAAATAGCGCAAAGTTGTCGGTGTTAACGGAGCACTTAGTGGATGATTGAGAGAGACAGTTATCTCGGAATGGTTGGCTCGTCGTTTAGACGGATTTAGATAAATCGGTTTGGATGTTTCTGGCACTCAACATAAGGACTGCCGGTCATTTCAACTAGTTTCTTTTCGGGTCCGGTGGCTACGTAGATGAAATGCACTCTAGCAATCCTGATTACATCGATCATTTTATTCACTGATGAATATTATAATTCTAGCACTAGGAAAAATGCTTAGCACGAGCCTCTCAGATGAAATATATATAGGAGAGACCGGGGCGAAATAGACTGCTAAATCAAAATGATTCAGCATTTTTTTTCGGAGGGAAAGACTATAGCAAAAAATTTGAAAAAAAATTGAGAAGATGTTCTAACATGTCTACATTGCTTTTGAATTTTTTCAAATTTTTTCGTAGAGGCCTTCACTATTAAAAAAAAACGGGATTCCTTTGACATGCAGGTCCATTTCGCCCCAGTCTCCCCTATATAATAAATGTAGAGATATATTAAAAGAAATTTTTTATCGTTCCGTACAACTGAATTTTATTGAAATAATAAATACAAAATAGTACATCAATTTTCCACTTCATCGAATATCTTTTGTATTCCTCTCATGAAATAAATATAAGTTAGGATAAGATCGATAAGGTGTTTTTTTTTTTAGTTTAATAGATCAAGAATGATAAATATTACCAGTTTCATTCTCAAAAATAGAAATAATCAAAGAAAAAAAAAGAAGAAAAATTCATCGATTTTTCATTTAAATCAAGATAATCTCTTATCCTTATCGAGATTACCTGATTTCACTTGGCATCATGTGTCACTAGCCCAAGTGTTAGGTATTATAGGTTAGTACTCATAAAAGCATATAAAATGCAAATGAATTATGTATCGCATTATTCACGGCTCTTCGTTGTAATTCACACATGTATCGTTGACAAGAGAGTTTAAGTTGTATTGTACATATATATTTTATAGCCCAAACTGCTGAACTTTCCTCGCATTCCTTTCGTAATTTCATCCGTTAAATCCTCTTCTCCGCCTCCTCCTCCTCCTCCTCCTTCACCTCCACCTCCCATTATTCGCTGAAATCAAAGAAGAGACCAACAATTCTCTCTCCAACGAATAATAACTTTACCTAGAGAAATGATCCTGCAATTCTCATTATTTTCCTCACCTCAATTCAATTCTTCTCTCAGCAAGATAAAAAATTCTCTTCCTGACTCTGGTTGCAGTGTGAACAAGAATAAGACTAAGCAAAGTTGAATTCATTTTCATTTCTCTTCCGTTTTTCCTTTTTTTCTTTCTAATTCCTAATCTTTAATAGATCTACCGATCTTCATTGTTGTCGCACCAACAATTAGTCGAATTAGTACTTCACTCTCTTTCTATGTATGTGTGTACTTTGTGTTATTCCGCACACAATACACATACGCATATATACATATACACTGCAGTAAAGAGTGGTGGAAAAAATAAATAAAAAAAAATGTTTCTCTGAAAAAGAAAGAAGAACGGTTTTGTGTACACGGGCATTATGTTGTTCGGTTTCTCGATCCTCGGGACTTTCCGTGACCCTTCGTTGTGTCATGGCGGACGAATATAAGGAGAAGGTAAAAGAGGGGAGGGGGGAAATGGCCCCCTACCACCAGCTCCCAAGCAACTGTCGGATTCTCCCTCTCTCTCTCTACCCCCCCCCCTCCTCCCTCTCTTTAGAGGAGAAAATAAAGAGTGGGGATGGTCTCGGAGCAGTGCTTCTACCGTTCAATTGTTGGTTAACTGTCGGAGGGAGTGGTCGACGTATGTCACCGCTCGCGTGAACGCGTGTTTTTTTCCACAGTAACAAATTTATATTTTATATATATATATATAAAAACGGATACGTCTACAGAAAAATGCTGAAGCTATCAAGTGCCTGTCGTTGACGATGGTGAACTGAAGTTTAAAGTCCGTTAATAATAATTGAAGAAAAAAACAACAAAAGTATAAATTTCTTCTCATTTTGAGCACTTTTGTTTTTTTTTTTAAAATACATTTGGAGCATAAAAATATCACGATAATGTTTACGGCACCAGGATTACTGGTTAAAAGTGACATAGTGTTTAATAATTTTTTACGCTAAAAAATATATATGAAAGATTATTATTGTTTAATTGAATGAAAATTCAACGCTTGTGTTCATTGGGTGGTGAATTATTTAACCGGTAGAAGCGGTTAGCTTCTTATATATATATATTTTTTTTTTCCATACTTGTTTATTCCGTGGAACAATCTTACGGCATTGTGAGAGCCATTCTGAGTTTTTCCCCTCTTTTGTGTGTGTGTGTCAACCGTAACTCTATTTGGGATTATTATCTTTCTGGTTTATTCTGTGACATAAATATCTATATATATACATATATGTATTTTATATATATATTATTAATATAAAATTATATGTATATATATATACATAGATATATATATATCTATATTGTTTGAATAAATTGTGGAATAAGAAGAAGGACAATATCATGACGGCAGTAGGACTGTTTGAGACGACCAGCATCCCGGGGCATCTTGCTCCCACGCCAGAAAGACTTGAGCGGCTTCTTTCAAAACAGACCCTCGAGGAGCTCTATGAGGTTGAGGAGCAACCTTTCGCACGGTGAGTTTTGTTACTCTGATTTATTATGGCCATGTACGAATTCTCTCTGACACAACGTGGCCTTTAAACAAAAAATCATTTGCTCTTTTCAGAAAGTTTTTATTCCAATATTTTTTTACCATAAAAAAGAACGTCATAAATTCCATGCAAAATTTAATGTTTCAACACATTTGAGAAAAAAAAAAGAGCATATTTTTTTTTCATTTATATTTCATAAATATTCTCATCTCGAAGGAAATTCACGATAATATTTGGAGTTAAACTTATTAAAATGTTTAATTTAAAAAAAAAATGAACAATTTCTGTAAGATTATTTCTCTGAAAATGCAGATAGTTGGATGAACCCGATTGGAGGATTTTTAATTTTTTTTCTTTTTCAATTAATGAAAATAAAATTGGGCCATTAAAAAGGACATAATTAAACCGTAGAATTGACTTTGGACACTCCTTCTGGCAAAAGGCGTGTAAACCAGTATAGTAGTATTCGGGGACTCGGTCATCAGGCGGGTTCTCTCTCAAGAAAGAAAGTGCCTTCACTGAGGATATCGAGGTCGAGACGTTTGCACTGTGTATATGGACAGTACATTGGCTGCTCCTTTACGACCTCGACTCTGGTTTTTGGCTCTTCATTTTATTTTTTTTTCTTCAGCCTTTTTTTTTGCACTCTTTTATTTAACGAAAAAAAAATGAAACAAATCAAAGAGCAATGAAACTCTTTATCGCCAGTGGTTTTTCTCAGTGGCAGAGAATCTTCATGATTCTTTACTAAGGGTGAATATCTCATTTACTGCTTCTCTCCACTAAACCACAAGGTCAGGGCCTGGGCCAGCTGCTCTTTTCTTGGTTTTACATACGTCGTTGCACATCGAATTTTAGTATTCATCCCAAAGATCCGGGAGGCTGTCATTTCGTCTCGTTTCGTTGAACTATATATTATAACTTTCCATAAGACCCGAATAATATTTCTGAAAGCAAATTTCCAACTAAATTTTCTACTGATCCTATAAAAAAAATATTCTGGTATTTCTTCGTCAATGAACACAGAAATTTTCAAACAATTTTAAAATGCCAGGCTTCCATTCATTTTTTCAATAGCTGATACGTTCATCATAAAATTATTCAATATTCTTTTCTTTTATGGTATTTTCAGTGTAACTCCTCCACCGTTAACCATTTCCAACTCCCAAGCTCTTTGTTCCTTCAGTTAAAAAAAAAAAAAAAAGCGAAAGAAAGAGAGAGAAAAAATCAACGAGAGAAGAAACATTGAATTGCATTATCTCAAACACCTGTTAAAGTTAAAATTACTTTGGTGAGAAGGCAGGTGTGTAGACCTTTCATTCGTTTTCATTCCCTTCTCTCTAAATAAGTTTTGTAAAAACGTATTAATTGTGTGATGGAAGGAAATAAAATTGATGAAAAAAAAAAAAAAAAAAATCATTTATGGATTGTAGGTAATTAAGATAATCTTCAATGAATCAATAATCGAGAAACCTGTTGTTCTCAATCTGGCCTCTCACATTTTGATTTTATTTATATAACAAAAAAAAAAAAGAAGCCAGGTCAACTGCTACGACCTGAGGTAACAGATTCGTATCGATCGTTTATTCAACAATCGTGATCCATTGCCCGAGAACTCAAATGCCTCGTGACTCTATTTTTTTTTTTGTTCACTTTAAATGTTGTCCAGTGAAATGTAGAAAATTGTTTATTTTCTTATATTTTTATTCGATAGGTTTTTTTTTCTAATGATTTATATCTATTGGTTCACGTTTTAATGCAGGTCGGTAGCAAATGGTTATTGTGGTAAGGTGAGGGAAAACTGGGCAAATATTATGGCTACATTGGCCTCAGGAGTGTCATTTTTAAATGTAAATAAACGTGTAAGACTATGAGTTCTATTGATCGACTCAAGTTATACATGTGAATACATTATGTGTGTTTCAATGGCCGTGATATATACGAGGGATTCTACTGCACAAAGAATATGACTGTTTCCTTTTTTCATTAAGTATCATGACTTGTTCTTCTTATTTTATTTATTTTGTTGATTTATCGAGTTGCTATTCTCTACTGTGTGAATTACGTATGATCGCGTTGCAGATTATTGCATTTTAGTTATGTGTCGAATAAGAGAATGTGTCCATAACGAATAGCAATGCCAGCATGTGTGAAGTTATGATTTATTCATACTCCTAAAAATTCGCTATTGCAAGTTTTATTTATTTTATTCAGTTCGTTGGATTTATTCCGTAATCAATTATATTCCAAACTTTGTTTGCTGGATTTACGTGTACATTGTAAGAATAAAATTAATTCAAATACTTATATTCAAGTTAATTCACGATAAACTCTGAATAAAAGAAATAATATATATATTTAAATTGAGTGAAGAATTTTTTTACAGATGTAAGTTCAATTGATAATTTTTCTATCATTTGAATTTATTATTTCATTTTAATGAGAAACAATATGACTGTAAATGATATCTCTGAAAACAAATTTTTTATCTTTATTTTCTTCCATACTGTGTTGCCAAGCGATATACTATCTTGAGAGATATATGACGGGAAAGTGATAGGAATGCAGTGAGTATAAACTTGCTGCAGAGAGGTACTCTGTTGCTTGCTTGGAGGGTTCTCCCTGGTGTTTTTCATTGCCCCGTTGTTGATTTGACGAGGGGACGAAAAAGGTATGAAACTGTAGGGGGTGCTTTTGAACAAAAAAAAAAAAAGGAAAACAGAGGAGACGAAAAAAGTAGAGAGTCATTTCAGGTACACCAGTCCTTTCTTTTTTTCCTCAATGAAAAATGACAGACTTTCGTGATAATTTTACTTCGAAATTTCAATTCGAAGCTATTGGTACATTCAAAACCTAGGGACTTTAATGAAACTCCAAAGATTCAGGGGAACAATTGTCAATGGGAATTTTTTCCAACAGAAAAAAACAATTAATAGACATAATGCAAGCGTTTTAATGAGGAGAGAAACGTATACTTTGGTGTGGAGTTCGGAAATAGCTTTTTGGCCGGGCAAAGTATTCGGGTATCGCACGGTATGCACTTGCAACGTGATATTTATACCCATTATAAAGTATCCCCGACCTACACGACTCGATCACGGAGACTACGAGAAAGGGGAAAAAGAGAGGACAGTCTTTCTAAAAAAGTTAAGTGGAATGATATACACTGGAGTCATGCTTTCTGGCACAATTCGTTTTCATGGTGGCACGTGGACACAGAAAAACCATGGCCTTTTGAACTTATGGAGCACAATGGCCCCGATAGAATTGGCTAAAAATAAGGTCATCGACCCTGAAAAAAAAATTTCTTTATTGTCTTTTTTTTAAAAATGTTTTCTATATTTAATAGAAGAGATACACTTTGTTCCACTCAATTTTTCATGAATTCATTGTTGTACATGAAAACCATAAAATTTATTTCTCCACTGATATTTAGACTCGTGCACCCACGCAAATGTGTTACGCCCGGGCCTTTTAGGAAATGAGCTCGTTTACTCGTCTCGTCGCGTCTCTCGGTTTGGATGTTTGCATGTGCCAGGACCGTTAGTTATTTGAAATTTTTTTTTTCCAAGCCTGCGTGTATTTCTTAATTCACATTGATGATTCTGTTGTACCGGAAATCATAAATACTCATTCATGTGAGTATATATAATTTTTGGAATATGTTAAAAAAAATTTCATTACTTTTTCTCAATGAACGATGTATTTTTTTTCTTCCGTAAATAGCGTTTAATTATCACATCGATTGATTTACAGAAGTGATTAATTATCCATAAAGGAATATAAAAAATTTTCAAATGATAATTTGAATACCTTCACTACTCATTATTAACCAACCGTTTCTTTTTTTTTTCTTACTCTTTTTTTTTTTGCTGGAAATAGGGATAACATTTATGGCTGAATGAGAACAGTATAGTTGTATGGCATTGTAATTGCCGTACTCTCTATTACCTATTAGTGAAGTACTGTTACGTGGCGCGACCAAACCATTCGTTTCGTAGCATTTAAATTTAAACTGCTGTGGCACACACCGCCAACACAAATGCTATTGTCAGTACATTTTAAATCTTTGATAGAAGCAACTCGTTTGTTCTCTCCTATCAGTTAATCTCTGGCTACAGTGTAAAACAGCTACTTTTTGTATTAACTTTATTGCTTTTCTTGCACCTCAAGCTCCTTTCAGCCTTGGAAGTCTTTTTTTTTCCTTCTTCAGCCTGTAATATTGATTGTACATGAATGAATTGATGTATGCTGGATTATGCAATTTAAATGAGCCAAACAATGATCAGCAGAATATGGAAAATTATTCGAGGGCAATGAGGGTATAAACTGAGCGTTCAGTGTGACGAGAAGGAAACGAATCTAATGCCATCTGGGAAATATAACGGTAAAGACCTGAGGCACAATTAGTGGAATCGTTTCGTCTCGAGTATATAAAATCTTTGTTGTTTCATTGCTGAAAGGCAGAAGAAAGAGAAGAAAAAGAAAAGTAAAGCAAAAAGAAATATCAACTGGTGGGTGACCTCCACGCGGATGCCGTGATGGCGCTAACGAGGATAAAAAAACCTGCACCATAATCCCAGAGTCTTCTGACCTTATCTTCATTAAAATTTCCCTCGACAAATTGATTAATTAAAACAGTTCTTTATTTCTTTTCTTTAGTTTTATCTCCTTTTAATTTGATTCTCTCATTTTTTTCCGAAAACATTTCATTTTCTTCCAATAATTTTGCATTTTCTTTAATTATGGAGGAAAATTAAACAGAAAAAAGTAAAGATTCTCTTGAACTAAAGATTTCTTTTTCTTTTGAATTCTAAATTTTTTGGGCTATGCAGCTGTTTCAAGGAATCCACCACCAGCTGTTCAGCCATTTCCGTTCACTGCAATATTTGCCCCTGCAAATTCTTATGCCTGTTCAGTCTCAAACAGAGAACAGGCTTCTTTTCTCCTCCGATCTTAAACAACACGGATACGCTTCTTCGCTCTTGTTAGAATAACAATGCTCTACTTCACGAGTAATACGATGAAATTCAATGAAACAGGATTCCTGTAAAATGTTCGTTCCTCCGACCTCTTGTATTTTTTTATTAACGTTTTCTTTCGAATGAGCTTAATATTGTAATCTTAGAAACAAAGTGGCGTAAGTGCTGTGTATAAACATAGCACTTATGCCCATTCGTTTCTAAGGTGACGATAGATATTCACCTGTGTGAATTCTCATTGCAATATTTATTTATAGGCGAATAAGGTTCATTTGTCAATTGATTTGACGCCTTGTAACAGCTTGCATTATAAGAGAAAGAATGAGACTATAATTCATTCATGGTACTTTACTTGAACGAAAAGGATGATAAAAATTTATGGTTAATAACAGTGAACGCAAGTCTTCCGGGATAAACTGTTGAACTCCTCCCATAGCAACATCGTGAATATAAAGTTGTCTTTTTTTTTGCTTCCATCGAATATTATGAAAAAAACAAAAATATATATCAGGCGATCCTCACATCGGCCTTATACATCGTCCATAATCACGCTTCGCATCGCTTCAACTTCCAGTGTCTACATTCCTGATTAATTTTCTTTACTGGAAAGAAAAAGAAAATAAAATCGTATACCGAATGCAACAAAAAATGAAGCATATATTGCTATGCTTATACACAGCACTTACGCCACTTTGTTTCCTGAATAATGATATGTGCAGATATTCGCCTCACGAAAAAGACAATGATGCAGTAGTAAAAATTTGAAGTCAACAATTGAGATTCAACCTGTGGGGAGCAGTATCTCTTTCGAATATTGGCTAACGAGGAGAATAACTGTTGAGTAAGATTAAAGGACGGAAGTAAAAGATACCCAACTAGATCAGTTTTAGATCAGGGAGTGATCTATGGGTCACGATCCTGAGCAAACGACCTTTGGCCTTCTCTGTTTCATTGAACACGAACTAGAATGGAATTTATTACGCGTTACGCCCTCATTTCTAACTCCATGGGAAAACATTATTTTATCAGGATAATGTCATGATTTTTCTTTTATCCTTCAATCGCCAATGAATATTCCATTTACATTTTATAAAACCTATCTTTACCACTTCAGTTTCCCTTTCTGCATAAATGAAGTGTGAATACAGGATTTAATTATTTTCCTTTCAATTAATCATTCAATTCTTGCCAATGGAAAAAAAAAACAATAAATTCTCATCAATTGGAATACTCAATTTATTTGCAGAATTTTTAGCGTCCTCATAACTAATATAGTAAATGATCAAATACATGTTTGAAAGTAATCAAGATAGAAGTAGAGTCGTCATCCGCCAATATGCATACTCTTCAGCAAGCCCTCTCCATAAAGCTTAAAAGTATTCAAACATTCCACGTCTCAGCGGCGTCCGTCTGTACTGCTTCTCTTCTCTTTGGCTCGACGCACATTCTCATTTTTCTCATCTTTCTGCTCAAGTGGGTTCCGTCATTCATAACTGAAGAGTCTCCTGCATTGCATACATATATCTGTACCTATAGTTGTACCAAAATGTTCACATCAGAGCATGGCATAGTATAACCAAGTGCAGAAAAATACTTAAAATGTGTTGTAGCTTTTTTTTTGGTGCTGAAGGGAAGGAGGTATATTTGTCCAGTTGTCTCAAATTTTATTCTGTTCACGAAGCGTTTACGTTTTGGGATCATGCGTTTCCGCATTGGTTGATCCACGGGTTTTTGACCAAGGGTCTTCAACAAAGCTTGATGCCTATCACAAACCGAGGCAAATGACCAGGAGTAACGGTATTTAATTTTCTTTTTTTTTCGTGGCTATTTTCATCGCTTCAGAAAATGCAACTGCTCTATTAATATTACCATTTCCTGTTCAATAATTTGTTCTTTTTCTTTTTCGTTAGGTTTTTTAAGTTCATTTTCGCTTCCTCTCTACGATTATGCCTGTCTTCGAATTATCTCCTCATGTGCGCGCATCTTGTTTACACCGGATGCCATCATTTCACGTGCGTCTAATATTGTTCAAACGAAAAGCTGAACGTTGAGGGATTTACTATTTTTGAAGGGGGTTTTCTTTGAAAATTGAGCACATATGGAAAAGTAATTCTTTTGTAGAAAACACTCGGTCGAGATATTATCTGGCCTTTTAAATTTTTGATGCTAGTTAGTTAAAATTTATTTAGTTAATTGAGTCGAAATGTCTTGAACCTCTTTAAACCAGACAGAAGTGGTCGTCGACAACAAGACCCTTAATTCGTTGAGAATTATGCCACTTGGATAGGGCTACTTGATTGTTACACTTGCAGCCTTGAATTTACATATATATATTCATATATTGTAGCCCGAGAAACAAAGAGGCGCAAGTGCAACATACAAGCATATCACTTACGCTCTTTTGATTCTAAGCCGACGATATATATCTCCCCCTAGCATTTCCGTTCGGTTAACCGTAAATTAAAAACGACCGGTGGTAACAAGCGTAATGGCGAAGTTGCGCGTGCGCATACGATGGGTGAAGGTCGGACGAGTTGCGCAGATCTACTTGCTTGTATACAATTAAGGGGGGACACAGAGTTCCTGTGTTGTGTGAACCTCAGTGTCACATGCTCCAGTCTCTTTCCTCTCGTTCTTTTTTTTTTGCTTTAATTATTCTTTTTTTTGAATTTGTTTCCCGCGCCACAATTTGCAAACGCAAGTCTCATTGTACAAGTGAATGGGAGGTAAAACCACCAAGGTCATTTGCCAATATTACACAATTTATATTTTAATAATTCAGCATTAGATATATTTCTATAACTGTTCAGTGTTTTTCCTTCATCCCAAGTAATTGTTTCTGTGAGAATGACTCTTTGTGACGTCTCTATGAGGAAGTCGTTACTATTCGTTTTGGTCTTTCTCTCTCTCTCTCTCTTTCTCTTCTCGACTGTAAAATCTCAACTGGGATCAGTTCAACACCAGTGGCGACCTACTTCAATGTTCGTGAACGAGCACGAAAGAAAGGAGGTGCTTCTCTTCGCTTTTTATTTTATTTGAAATTCATTTTTTTTTCATCTTCAAAGAAGAAAAAATAATGCATATATGTATAAAATGCCGACATAATCAATATGACTCGTTGCACTTGATTAAATGTAATTATCAGTTGATATGAAGTCACCGGAAAAATTCCGATGCGCATCAATAGTCGCCAGGATATTTTCTCTCTCATGTGGCTTCCTTCATTCAATGCCTGCTGCTGAGTTCATCGGGGTCAAAATCACACGGTTGTGAATCGAAATAAAGTAACACGATTGGTTCTACGTGTCGGGTTATTATCTGATAATCTTTCCCTTCATTTCTCTTATGCTTTTTTTTTTTCATTCCTCTCTCTCTCTCTCTTTCTCCTTTTTTACTTTATGCACTCAATATGAGCTGCGGAAATGTGCAATCGGGCTGCGCATGAATTCCGCATGACTGATGAAAAACGTGTTATGAATTCTATTACGAGTAGTATCACCATCGTGTCCCACGGATAATGCTGTGCTGTTTAACTGCATGGTTAACTTAACCAACGCAATTCCGTCACATTAATGACCTCAATGCGTACTCAACTTTTCACGTTAATGTTAAACCCACGCGCTTGCATTCGGTACTTCAAACTCCAGAGTGTAATGCTAAAGCTTACATTCAATGTTGCACATGTATGATTTAAAAACTGATTTGTCAGTGTGAATACACTCATTAGCATGTTGTTTTCTTTCAAAAACTCATACAGTTAAATAAACACACTGCTTCAATTTTTTCTCTTCAATTTACTGCTTATTATTTCTCTGATTT
Source organism: Aleiodes leptofemur (assembly GCA_963942555.1). Lineage (NCBI taxonomy): Eukaryota > Metazoa > Arthropoda > Insecta > Hymenoptera > Braconidae > Aleiodes > Aleiodes leptofemur. The sequence continues at coordinate 15,776,451 of OZ012609.1, forward strand.
TTGTGATTTTCATTAAAATCAATAATCCCTTTACTCTATCATTAATTTCTGTATTATTTAATTTCTTATTCTTTTCCGGTCCCTCTGGTCTCATGGCAACAAGACTCGTCAGCGATAAACTCGTGATTTTCACGTTGCACGCACATTCCTCGCAACACTGTATTTCCCCCACCTCTACCTCTTTTTTTTTGTTTTTTTCTTGTTTTTTAGATATAAATGACGCGTGTATGTGCAGCCTGTCATGTTTACGTACACGCCAACTTCTTAACAGCACGAAGAGTTTAATTTTAAACATATTCATTTAAAATATACTCTTGTTGGGATTTTTTTTTCTCCCCCAAAGTTTTGTATTTTCTATGCGATAATACTTTGTTTCAATTAATTTCAAAGTATTCATTTTTTTCAAACGTTTACACACATCATCTGTATCGCCCACACTTGATGCAAACGAACGCTTTTTGAAACGCGTCACGCGCGATTGAGTTTCCTCTTTGACCACTTAAACCAAAGCCACTTTAGTTTTATCTAGAGACCATAGAAAAGATGGGAAAAAAAAGAATAATAATAATAATAATAATAAAATGGAAGAAATGTGTTCTCTCACAGTGGAATTTTTACTTGTTAAATTTACTTCCTCGAGTCATGCTCTTTTGTACGTGATTGTGCAATTCTGATCAAGAGTTTACAGCAACAGATCGAGTTATCTCGTAATAATCTTTGAAAGAGGATCGTCCTCATGGGGTTCCTTACTAGTTGACTTCCCGGAAATAAACTCACTACAATTGACTTGCAATACGTGCAAAACATTTTTTTTTCTATGAAATTTAAGTTGCAACACGAGTAAGTAGTAACTAAGTGACAATATGCAATTTTATTGTGAATTTATAGATATTTTGATAAATATAAAAATATGTTAATTTTTTTTCTCGTTTCTATTGCTTTAACGATAATAGTTTTTAACCAACCAAACACAATACACTTGCATTGTTTCCCACGAAGCTGTTCAGGTTGTAACAGTGGTGTGTACCTTCCTCGTCTAACCTAACCCTGAACAAGTTTATACACCCATGCATTTGCTTTCCTTTTTCTTCTATCTATCGGAGCTTGTCTGCGTGTACAGTTGGAGAATAGTTGTGTACAACCAATCTAAACGATTTAGCTTGATGTAAAACAAAACGCTAAGAGACACAATTCTGTTTCATATGTTGTGTTAAGATGGTTCTACGCGATTTTGAGTCATTGAATGATTTTCTTCAAATTTGGTGAATTAACTCATTGTTATTTCCGTTTTTTGTGCGGTGTTGCAAAAAATTCACCCCTTAGTTGATGAAAGTATTCAATCTTAAAGTTTCAACTTTTAACATCGAGTAAATAGCAGAATCTTAGAAATTGTTTTTTCTTTTTTTCTCAAAATCCAGTCGAACGTTTTTGATAAATAACTACATTGATATATGCACACAGCATCGTATCATTTGGGAGATATTGAGAATTTCTTGGAAAATCTTATCATTTTTATTGAATTCATAGTGAGATGCAAAATTTCATACTTCAATATCGATATCAAATAATCATTTGCTTTTAATTTTCATTTTTGGAAAGCTGTCCGCATAAACGAAACCTACATTTTAGTTTGAATTTTCGCTCCGATTTGATTCTTCCATTTATGATTTTCTTGATCAAGATGGATTTTGATAGCTTTCATTGAGATTTCATAGGCAAATGTAATCGTTCCATTAAATTCAGAAAGGAGAAGAGGGTCAAAGCGAAATATGGTTACTTATGAAATTTTTATTCCATATCTCACATATGAAATATTTACCTTGATATTAAAGTGATATGAGAATAAATAGTAAAACGATAATAAATTTTACCTCATATCAGTTTTGATAATTGAAATTTACGACAACTTTAGACTACAAAATTTATTCGATTTGCTTTAATCAGAGGCTAAAGATCTAAAAAAAATGTATCCAACGCTCTAGTTTTTTCCAATTCATTTCAGCCTCAATTTGATCATAGTTCTCAATACTCTGTGATCTGTATAGGTTCGTTGATCATGCGTAGGCACGGGTATATACTGTTAGAGCAAGTATAACACCTCCTGAGATGTAATAAAACGCTTCAACGGACGCTGGAATTATTTCCTGGTTATGACTCGTGGACCATTTGTTGCAGATCTTTTAATATCAAAATGAATGTAGCACTCAAGTTTTGTTCTAACTAGAAACATTTGTATCATTCTTTGGGCCAATAACGTGGGTGGAAATTTAATGACTATGCTGACCCATTCATTTAGTAAAATTATTAACTTGATCACAAAGAAAGTTAAATTGAAATAATTTACGTAAATAAAACCTGAAATTTGTAATTGAAACACGTGATGTCTTCTTTGGGGCCAAAAATAAATTTTTCAATCAGCAGCTAATTTATTTAATGATACAAATTGCAATTCGTTCTGGACAATTTTGTGAAATAATTTCTCATTTATTCCATTTCTTTTTTTAATACTCTCATTCTGAAAGACAGAAATTTTATCTCAGTATTTATATGCACGAGTACTGCTGTCTCTTTCAACTATACTTAAAAATTATCCCCTCAATGAAATACACAAGGTTTTCATACCAAAGGGATCACCCAAAAATCCAGACACGCCTTACTCAGTGTGATGGGCAAGTTACACACTGGTTAAAATGAAACGGTGAAAGCGAAATCACCCAAAAATTCATCGTGTGGAAAAAAATGCGGAAAATTGTATATATACGACGTGCAATACAACTCCGGGAAGAAAGCTACTTTCATTATAACTAGAGGGAGAATAAAATATTTTATAATACTCTTGAATGTTTTTCACGGTTATTTTAAAAATAATTTGCGTGAGATAATTATATCCAAGTTGTTTCACTAAATCAAAAATATTATCATTTTTTAACACAAGCTGCTTGTATTCCTTTCGAGCATGCCATTTTTCATTGTAAAATTCTGAAAACAAATAGGCGTAAGTTCAAGGGAAATTTTTCAATAGAAAAACTATAAAAACAAAAATACGTAAGTGCTAAATTAGGATTTCTTGAAATGAAAAATCCAAATAAGAAAGAGATGCAAGTTCAATAGGTAGTCTAAGAAATCTTAATTTTTTCTAATAACATCAAGAATATCATAGAAAACATTGCGGCGTGGTTGTAGAAGATATGCCTTTTTTACTCCAGAATCAGGCTTTTTGGCACTTACGCCACTCTGCTTCTAAGGCGACGATATGTTAGAATTGAGCCATTCAAAGAAGAGTAAAAAAAGGAGAAATGTGTTTTCAATTGATTACAATTCTATGCAGTTTCTTTCCTGCGTCGATCCTCCCTAATTTGAGGGCGATACGACACACCACGTCATACAAAGCCGTCATTTCTTTTCGAACAGTAGACGAAACGAATTGTAGAGCGATACGAAATCCCTGACTGAGAGATTATCAACGGTCTCTATACACCGAGGCGTGTCTTTAACTGTTTGTAACTATCATTCAGACTATATACAAACATACGTCATCTCAGTATTAAATGTATGTTTATGCGTTGGCGAATGTTTTTCACTCATGCAACGAAAACCGTCCAGTTTGCAATTTTTTATTTCCACTTCCTTACGGTGTTCCGGTATGTCCTCGGAATCAAAGTCTTGTCCTCGATATGAAGTATTTTTTTTTTCATCACAGAAAGCGTAAATTAACGAGGTTAAACGATGATGGAAATAATGTGATGTATATTTATGTTCAAATGCAATTTTCTTGTAAAAATTGAAATTTAGGAAATTCCAATTTTAATAATTTATTCGAAATAATAATAATGAATTTTTGAAAAATCCGCGAGTTTCTCTCAAAAACATTGAATAAATGATTAAAATGTACATTTTATCCTGTAGTGAGAAAAAAGAATCGAGAACGAGTTTTGTTTCAACTCATGTTTGTGAAGAAATTTTTAATGGGCATTTGAAATTTCACCGCGTTGAGTAAAACATGAAAGGATCAAGTTTCAAAAGATTTTCAGTACTTTATTTAACCTGGATAGAAAATTAAAATTTACGATTTTATCGAAATGCTGCATCAGAAAATATATTATTATTTAATGGATTTCATTGTTTTTGGAAATTGGATGAAAACTGAAAATTTATCCATCGAGTTGAATTCATCCACCTACGTCTGACGTTTTTTATTCCAAGAAATCCTAATTTGGCACTTATGCTTTTTTGTTTTTATAATTTCTTCATATGACATGAGAATATTTGGAGTTACGTCTTTTTGTTTCTTTATCTAAAGATGCCGTATTATGGCACTTTCGCTTTTTTTAAAAATAGTTTTTCAAATTTGTCTTTAGGACTTACGCCTATTTGTTTCTAAAATTTCATAATGAGAAATAAAATGTTCGGAAGAAATACAAGTAGGTCTTGTGTTACTTATAACAAAAACAGGCAAGTTCTGGAGATACGCCCCTTTGTTACTATAAATTCAAAATAACAAAGAGACGTATGTGCTAGACATACGTCCTTTTATTATTGTCAATTAAAAAAAAAACTAAAGTCAGTTGAATTCTAATAACAAACAGATATAGTTCTGTTTATCTGACAATAACTGAATTGGAAACCTCAAATACATATTGAAACAATGATACAAATGAAACACGTCTGAATCCAAACGGTACATGTAGAACACGAGCATTTGTTGGTGCCCCTTCTACGTTTGAAAGTCGAAACCAATTATCCCTTGCGGTGTACGTTGCACATACTCTCAAACGACTCTCTCTCTCTCTGTCTTTTCCCCTCTCAATTGATTTTTTTTTACATTGGCGTGAATTGAAACTTATTCGGAAAATCCATACATTTCAGTTTCAGAGAGTTCGAATCTATAGTGAATTCTCATCGTGAAAGCATCGTAAAGTCCACTCGATTATTTACCTAACCGTAAACGAAAATATCGATCGTAACAACATCAACACTTTGATGGTACGTCTTTTTTCCTGACAGAAAATCATTCAGGATTTAGTGAAAATATGCGGAACTCGTGAATCGCAGAAGATAAAAGGAATTCTTGGCGTTTTCAAGTACTTTGAGTGCAGAAAAGAGTGAAAAAAAATGTGAAAAATATTTTTTTCACGCATTCTATTCACTTGAAACTATTTTCGTGACTTCATGAAAGAATGTATGGTAAAATGTTCTGGAAAATAATTTGTTTGATGTAAATTATTCATATATTTATATATATATATATATATATATATTGATGAGAAATTTCTTGATTTTTGAAGAATCGATAATTGAAAAAAAATAATTCAATGCAATCAATTATAAGAACATTCTTGAAATTTTTTATATAAGTTTTCAACTTCAAACTTTAAAAAAATGAAGATAGAAAAATAAGAAAAAGTGCTATTTAAAAAAACGATGAAATATGAAATAATCCCATCTTGGTGCAACACCCTCGTCACGAGTTTTCCCTCCTCAGATAAACTGAAACGGTGTTAAAGGCCTACGGGCACTTCTTTTACTCCTCTTTTGTGACCCCAACGTGTACTCCATTGGCCACGACTTTAATAAAACGCTATACTAGAGTATAGCCTGCAGTTAATCACGAATACATAATGAAAAATCGCGTGACTTATTTAATAGTCTCAGAATACAATCTAATCAATTAGTTGAATGATATTCCTTTTGAATTGGATTGTTTTTTGAGACCTCCATTTTTGTATTCAATTCCAGTAGTTTAATTATTCAAATTATATTTCTTTAATTACAGCTATTTTTTTTTATTGGGTCTAATTTTTCTGATGTAAAGAATCTCAAATGAATAACCAGAAATTAATTGAATCGAACATTCGATTGTTCAATGTTCAATGTTTATACTTTATTTTGAACTCTATTTATTTTTCAATAATGCTAGTTTTCCCTTCACATAACCCACATTATTGAAATTAATTCAGATGTTTTCATCAAGTTTTTTTTCCCTTTTGAAGACAGGAAAATTTGGTAGAACCCACCATTAAGTGAGGCAATCAACTGTGGCTGCTGCTGAAACACGATTGCCTGCTTTGTTCGGCATAGTTGTCTGTGTAGTCCATCCTCCCATACATACAGTGAATACACCGTATCATTTGGGGAATATCGAGAGTTTTCTGATAAAAAAAATTATAATTTCCGTTAAAGTCACAATTGGATGCAGAATTTCATACTTTAATATCGAAAAAATTAATTTTGGATGTATCAGAATGAAAATTGATATGTAATGCATGCACCGAGAATCCTTGAATCCTCATGTAGAAGGCTAGGTTTCTTAATGCTCATACATCCCTTTCGGATAAAAGTACCTTAAGACACTAAACACTGGTGGAAACGGTCTACTCGATCTTACTCCCTCTCTCATGATGCATCTTTAGTATGGTCACCATTAGTTATTTTCACAAGTATTATCTTTCATTTACGACTATTTCTATCGTTTTCTCCTTCAATTTTCCATTGAACAACAACAACAATAATATCAGTCTGTCAAAAAGAGAGTTTTTCTCAATATTCATTCCAGTCCTCTCTTAAATGCACATGATTCCCGTTCATGTTAAACTTCAGCACTTCCTTTGACTTTTCATTCCAACCATAAAACTGATACTTTCTACGAGTTTACGACTCATAAACTAATAATCTCTTGCATAATGAAAAAAAAATCATGCAATACGCTTATATCGGGGAGAAAAAAAATATAATAAAAATACAAATTGCATAATTAAATTGTTTGATCAAGGCCTAAAGAAACGAGCAGCATGTATTGTTGAAGCGCCACGTGGGCGCACTCATTTCTGAATAATCAATGAAGAAAAGGATAAAAAAAAAGAATCATTCAGATGTGTTAATACGAAAAAAAAAAACCTATCGATATATTGCTTTGTTGTGAGAGAATTTCAACAGGTAAATCGAGACAGTATTCACTTTGTGACAGTGTGGGTAAGTTTTGTGGGCGTTAATTGGGACTCAAACTTGCAGCAAATCATGACGAGATAAGAAAAAAATTAATAAATAAGTAAAAGGAGAGGAAAAAAAAAAGAGGAAAATGTAGGTAGCAACCAGAGGGAACGTGTCTAAGGTGGCTTTGGAGCTGAGATTATTTACGTAGGTGTCAGGTTGGATTCGCAGGTTGGAGTCAAAATGCATTTTAATCGCGTGGGTATATCATGACGGCATATATTTCAATTAATTCGCTCATTGATTTTATCGTTTACTATGATTCAAAGTGATTCAACTTGATTTTTTGACAGTATTTCAATGCTTTATCAGTTAATTTTTCTGCAATGATCATGATGTGAGTTTCATTAGAGAATATTTTCAGCTACATTCAGTAAAGAGTTATCCATGTTAGTTAGTCCGAAGCTCCAGAAACCTAGATTCCTGCATTTCAACATTGGGAAGACATACATTCGAGAAAATTGTTAATCGTTAACTCGGTTAAAAAGTGAAGGCTTTAAAACCAGTCAACTTTAACAAATCAAACTGCGTTCCACTGGATGAAAAAAAGGATTATCTCCTCTGTGTGTGTATGTGTGTTTCGATACGTTTGCTGTTCTTGCCAACTGTTTTGATCATGCGAAAACTTAACCAGATAAACCTGGCTGCTTTATACCCTTAAGTGCACTAAATTGTGCATATACATGAAATTCCCCTCACCTTTCACTATTTTTGCCATTTTGGTTCAGCAGACTCGTCTCGATTTCATTCCAGTAATGTTCGTTTCTTTTTCCCCATTTTTCTCTTTCGCTTTTTTTCACTCCATTTGTTGCACTCTGGAAGAAATGAATTCTTACTTCTAATCAAAGCTGTCGAGATTGACTTGGTTGAATTAAACAGTTAATTGTAGTTGGTAATCTCCCTTGTCCTTGGAACATGTGTGGAGTGAGGGTAAATGTAACAGCTGGCACACGCCGTCACGGATGAATTAAGGAAAAAAAAAGAAGCCGGATGTGTATGTACCATCATACGTTATTACGCTGATGCGAGACAGTAACACTGTTTATTTTCGTATTCATATCCTGTTGGAAGGACCGAGGAGAATTCGATTTTCATGAGGATAGTTTCTATCTGATTTCGAGTCATCAAAAGACTTTCTTCAAATTTGATGGAATAACTAATTATGTTATTTCCAATTTTTTTACCATGTAATTAATGAGATATTGAATCTCAAAGTTTCAGGCTGAACTTCGAAAATCAATCGAATTCGGCACGCTTTTTTTATCTCAAAATCTTGTCGGATGATTTCGATAAAAAACTATCTAGAAATTCTTGCTGTATTTTTGAGTAATTTGAAATTAATTCAGATTTTAAAGACAAGAAAATTTGGTAGAATCCACAATTGAATGAGGCGATCAGCTGGCCGCTGTTTGCACATAATTGGCTGCTCTGTTCGGATTTGAATTACAATTTCCGCATTCGCATTTTCGTTGAATGCATCATCAAATGTAAAATTTCATATTTCAATATCGAATAATTGAACTTATGATGTATCAGAATGAAAATTAATATGTGCCTTGAGATTGCTTAGAAGGAAATTCCGTCCAATGACAAAATCTCAAAATCCAATAATTAATTATTTAAATAATAAGGAATTTCCTATCAAAATTTGGAGATATTTCGGAGCTTAGCTGTCAAGAAAGAAAATCTAAAGTTACAAGTTTCAAACGCAGAGATATGGGGAACTGATAAGGGTAGTAAGAAATCTTTCACAGGGCTCGTGTGGTTAAACAGACTTTGTATTAATCTTATCGGCTTTCCATATCTTTACGTGTAAAACTCGTATCTCAAAAAAATAAATTCTTCAAAACTAAGCTTCAAAATTATTTCAAATTTTGATAGGATACTTTTCATTATTTGACTAATTACCTAGGAAATTTGGTAAAATTCGTCATTGCACTGAATTTCCTTCTCAACAACCTTAAATTTCATACATCCTCTTTGGATCAAACTAGCTTAACCGAAACAACAAATTTACTAAAGATAAATTCGTTTACTTTTAATTTAACGTTTACGTAATATTTTATCTGATGAATCGGAAATCCGTCTCATAATTGATGACATTTAATGCTTGACTCATTTCTCGAGTCTTATCAATATATAAAATGGATAAAATAAAAGAGACAGGAAAATCACGTATCGAATGAGTGACAATTTGATATTTATCTCTCGGACCGATTTTGAAATAAATCCTGCAAAGTATTTTTCTTCGTATGTCAAATAATAAACGTATAATTTTTCACGAAAATTATTACTCAATAGCTGCGCTGAGGCTTGTAAATGTAATTGAGTAGCCAGGAAAACCAGACTGGCATCGACACGGTTTAGTCTTATCATCTAATTTCGTCAGTAAAACCAAAACGCTTGGACACTAACTGATTATTACGATAAACTTCCACACCTTTTCTCCTTCATCGCTTGGACAATTTGGCTCTAGCGGTTCTTTTCACTATCCACTTGAAGAGAATTCCTTCATAAATTACTCATAAAGATAAAAAAAAATCAAACCTTTATGTATGTAGTCAACTCTATCACATATCGCACAGAGTATAACGTCATTGGATGAGAGGACAAGCTTATGCGAGGTTGAAGTGAATGGAGGTGAGACAAAAAAATAATTGTTTGATATTGAAAATTGATAAATCGATGGAACCTTGGATGAATGAGGTTTGCCTCAGAGCAGGCCAATATTTGCCGATTATCCTGGAGTTTATTAATTGTTCTTCGAAGCAAACACACCGCGAGGCACTTATGGTTCTCTTTCATTCAGTCATACAAGCACTGTCCATCTACATAGGACTTATACATGAATATACATACATATATATATATATATATATAACGGGCATAATCAACGGGTGTCGGGTGAGATGAGATGAGATGGAAGGAAGGTTCCTGATGCTTACCGATCTGCGATAGAATGAAAGTGCGTCAGTGTGTTTTAGGAAGTAGGTTATGACACAGCAAGAATTCACGATCATTAATATTTTTTCTAATAAATGAGACACGGTATAGTTTTATTAAACATTTTCATAAGCAAATCTAATCAAGACTCGAGAGAATGAATTCTCTTTATTGAAGAAAAAAAAAGCAAAAAAAAATCATTTTTTTTTACACTCTTCACTAAGCGCCTCTCTTTTTTTTCTTTCTTTGTAGTCTGGCAGGAGTGAAAAAGTAAAATGTTGAATTTCAAATAACTGGTATGCTTTCGGGGAAAGCATTACCCACTAAAATCCCAAATGGGAGTTTCGCTCTTTTGTCGAAAACATTTTCTTTTGCCAACTCTCGTACAGTTTTTAAGAGGTAGAAGAGAGAGGCTCTTTTATATACCTGAAAGGACCTCTTTCGGGCCGACAGCAGACACGAGCACAATCACTGCCCCTCTCTTCTTCTTTTTTTTTTTTTTTTCATTTTTTTTTCTTTCTTTTTTTTTCTTTCCTCCCATTTTATCTCTCTTCCTTATATATGCCTCTGACTATGAGACCCCAGTGAGTAATCCGAATGGAATCTTGCTCGGAAAGTGCCTTTCCTGCAAAACTCACCTTCGTTACTTCCTCTCTTATATTATTTTCCTGCTCTTCACATTTCTTTTTCTCTCCTCTGTCGGCATGATTGTTTTCATATTTCTCCTTTTTTTTTTACATCTTTCCTTTCTCTCGTAACCAAAACACTTATAGTCATTTTTCTGTGGGGGAGAGATATTTTCCTGCTGTCTTTCCTCAATATCCACGTTTCCTTATTGTAGATATTATTCATACATTGGAATCCCTTTAAATCTGACCCGTTGGGTCAGAACCTCTCTCTAAATCTGACACAGCTTTTTGTCCTGGTCACATGATACTCATGTCTCATATGTGTAGGTCTGCGCAGCTAAGTGCGCAGATCTGCGCAATTCAGAACCTTAGTCAATTTGTTGCCAGATTACAAATACTGTTACAAATATTATGACTCACTGTTTTTTTTTCCTGCTTGATCTACAACAACTAACAATTCTATCCTTAGTCGATCATCCAAGAATCTAAGAGTTGTCTTCCTGACCCTGTGCCGAAACGAATGATCATTTCATGCTCTCGCAACAATGAGAAAGGAAGTAGGCAAAGCAAGAGCATGGACCGGTGTTTGTTTGACTCATATCATCCTCACATATCGTCTTAATGAGAGTTGTCCATGTGTCTCTTTCACGTTAGTAACCATAGGGGGCTCCACAGCAATAGCACTAACCTTCATCCGATGGACCGTTACTCTGCCCCGCCGAACTCCCCCTGGCAAAACCGGGCTATTCAGGTCTCTGGGTCCCTAACGACGAGACCCGAGATGAGGACACTGACGCCACGTGATGCACCTTAGGTGAATCGTTCTCCTTTACATGCCAATATAACCTAAATATACATATAAAAGTATGTGGCAATAGATTAAAATCATTGCAATATCAAATTTATTGCTGATTTTATTTGTCAATTTTTTCAAATTAAATATCATTATTATTCAATTAGTTAATGGTTGTGGAAAGAAAAAAATCATATTAATCATGTTTAGAATGGAAAAAAATGTATAATTATTTTTATCCCTGGAAGACAGAATAGGAATGGAGAAAAAAAAAAAAACATTTTAAACCTTGTGAAAGAGGAAATTTACTGAAATTTCAAGAATTCTAAAATTAGAAAATTTGTATCCCGTACTTTTTTTTTCCAATCGTGAGGACGTGACTTTTTTTTAGCTTCTGGTAAATTCGATGGTTCATTATATTAATGGAGAGAGCCCTTTTTTTTATTTTTCGGGCCCAGTCATAATCGCGTGCAGAAGGCCCTGAAGATCCATCCAGGCCTCACCAGGCACTTCTTTTACGATAAGTTTTATCGTATTACTCGCCATCATTCGGCTCTTCTTTCCAAGTAGGACGCCTGCAAGTGGGTCTCTCGCGTTAAGGGGGTCTCTCCTTCACGTTGTAATATATACCTACGCGTGCATCACACAGTTTCGTTTTTTCTTCATTTCTGTCTCTCACTTTTTTTTTTTTCGTTCTTTCTCTTTCTTATTCTTCTTTCCTTCTTTTTCATTAATCCACTCACATGTACATTATACACGTATAAAAAGAGAGGTGGTCCATTGGACCGTTCCACGATGGTAAGCCTCGCAGGTGCCACTGATTCTCAAATGATTCCTGGAAGGCAAAATGTAATGCCTGCGCATCGTATAAATCTTCGAATCGTCCAACATTCATGCTTCTCTCCTGCTTTCTCGTATGCAGCCAAAACTGTAATGAACCTTTGAATTTTGATTGAATGAGATTATAAATAAATAAAAAAATACAGTTTTGCACATCTTAATCGATTACATTAAGTTTTTCCAACCTTTTCTAAAAAAAGAACACATTCCGAAATTTCATCAGACTGCGATAACCGATATCGAATATTCGATATATATATATCGAAATCCCGTAACGCCCAAATTTTATTGGTTGCTGAATTGCGCGGGATATACAAAATCCAAAATATAATAGCGTACATGATATGTTAGATTTCTCCACATTAATAGAAACAACCATTTACGATGTGAGAGAAGAAAGATTTCCTTTTGAGTTTTGCAAAATGATAACGCATGATAACATACATGAATATTAATTGGTCAGGATGAAGTCAGAATTCGTAGAGTGCGCGCGTCATAATCTAGTGTGGGAATAAGAAGAGAAAATAAGGGTAGCAAGAATGTTCAAAGACAACGAATTGCATGAACATTCGTTTGCATGAACATTGCATTGAACATTGAATTGCATGTAATTAATCTCTATTCTATCATTTAAAATGATTTGTCCGGTCTAATATGCCAACCTAGTGAAATTTAGAAAAAAGGATCTATGAGAAATGCAATGATTCCAGAGCTGAGCCATAATTCATTGAATGTTTTTACAGAGGTAACGGATGCACAATTACGATGTGAAGTTGTTATACAAACTGTCTTGTGGTGGGTAGACCTCTGGTTCATACTGTAATTGTGAAAAAAGTGGAGCTACCGATGCGTTATCAACAAGTTTTTAATTCACTCTAACATTTCATCCACACGATGACATTACTCGAATAGGATAGAGGAGAGGTCAAAAAACGAGTGAGTGAGACAGGAAGAAAGAGAGAGAAAGAAAGAGAATATCCTTCAAAAGAAAGTGCGGCAAAATGCAAATAAATTATGGACCCAAAACCGACTTAAAGTTTAAGTACACTTCTACTGTTTACGACTTATGAGGCACTGGTAATTGGCACTGCGGTAATTAGTCCTTCTGCAAAGACACGCCCACAACCCGGTGCTTACCTGTCGATAAATAAGGAACCCCCTCCGGTGTAGCTTATCGTTACCGGTCATCTTTTGCTTCCTCGTCCCATACCTTGCATACAGTCCTATCTACCTGTTTAACTAACATTTTACCAGTCCCACTTGAAATGTATTTCTATGAGTGTCTGGTATTGGATATTGATACCACTGTAAATCATAACTATCTCCTTTCAAACCTGTAAATGACATTTTTCAAGTTAATTTTTACAATACAGTGGAATCCCTCTGAGTCTGACCACCCTGTGTATTTGACGGAATTCCTTGTTCTGTGTTGGACAATCCTGTCCTCTACTACCATTCATTATGACTGTCAGCGCTACCAATCAGATCAAAAATCATTTAGGCAGGCATTTAAATTTCCAAAGTATTCCTAAGTTCACTGCATATTTGGTCGTGCAGACCGGCGCATTTGGCTGCGCAGACCAATGCATATGAGGCATGAGGGTGATGTGGTGGGACAAAAGAATGTGTCAGATTCAGAGAAAGGTCCTGACCTAACGCGTCAGATTCCACTGTATATTATGGAGGAATTCCACAGTATATTATGGATGCTTCTTAGTTATTTTCAATGATGTTACTTTATATAAAAATCTGACTTCAACTATCAAACATGCACCGTTAGCAAGCGGTGGGTGATATTTCGGCATATCAACACAGGTATTTTCAAATCGAGGATGACTCTGTATCTTCAACATTCTTTGGATAAGATTGAGACTCATTCCAGCCGATTCACAGGACTGCTATTTGATGCTTCATCTTTAGCTGGGATAGAACAAACTCTGTTTCGAGGGTTACTCTCGTTTTGCATAGCATGGATAATACTACTTCAATGTCACAAGTTCATCTACATCATGCCTTCTCACCAAAATTCCTTAATTCGATCAAGTTAAGGATGTACACAACCTTGTTTTTATTACTCTGAAAATACATATCTCAGATAGAGGAAAAAAATCTTGAATCAAGCATGATATATTTCACTCATTATCTTCCTGGAAAACCTCAAAGAGAGAGAGGTCAATTTCTTCCATCACTAACCCTATTAGTTCTTTGCTAGTCGAAGAAGTACGAAATGATGAACGTGGAATTTTTACGGATGATATTTCGATGGATTATAAACTATGACTGACTCACCAACTTTCAACGGTTTTCACCTTGGTTTTTTGAGACCCAGAGATTCCATGTCCCATGAAGAAGGACAGCTGAACCATTACAAAATCGCAAATTCTGAGTCAACTCATTCTGAGACCATCTACAAGTCAAAGCACGTGATAAAGCAGCTTTTGTTCATGAGTCGTGTTTTTTTTTTCTTATCCTCCAATTCTCATTTGAATTCAAAGAGAACCGATTCGTTGTTGCGAATTTCTGGCGTGCCTCTCATTGAATGTAAAGGAAATAAATAAAGTGAAGAATGAAGAAGATGACGGAGTAGATAAGTGTCTTTATGTGTCCAGGACTAATACTGTGAAGCACAACGGGGAGCTTTATGCGTAAAAAAGAGAATTGGAATGGAGTCGTTGGCGGCGCGTGAGCCGCCACGGTCAAAAGCGAAGAATAAGAAAAAAGGGCGTTAAATGAGAGACACGAAGGGAAGAGGAGTTGAAGAAAGAGAGGATAAAAAAAATGAAAAAAAAAAAAAAAATAAAGAGTATAGCGCAAGGTTAGTGACTCCGTTGACTCACGAGGTACGATATGCACATGTTTGGATGTGTATTCGTGGTGAAGCTCGGGTCGTTTAGTGACGTGCATGCAACTCTTGGAGGCATTCGCAACGCATTGTGCGTTATAGCTCATGGGGTCACGCCCGATGCGTATCTGCGGGTGGGTGAGTCACGTGGGAAGAGCGCAGATTCGTCGACAGGTCTGCTTTTTTAAATGCATCCTGGCTAATTTTAAATTTGATGCTTGGAAATAGAGAAAAAAAATCTGGGAATTTCCTGCTATAGAAGAAATATTAGTGAAAAGTATTTCGCTAAATAAAAAAATAGAAATTGTGTGTCATTTTCTTCAACAATTAAATGAAATAATTAAAGAATGAAATGTTAATATGAACTAATTTGTTTCAACGATGAGATCAGTTCAGAGAAAATGACTTTAACGGATGTACCACATGCGTATATACTAAGAATGAATGATCGACATTCATTGACCCTGGAAGACGTGGAGGTTTATTAGTCAACTGTTTGGTTGGGTAAATGCGGTCGTGCCTACTTGTGCACTTTACGAGAACCTCTTCAATGGAAATTCCAGTACTATATCCATCGCAAGCATTAAACGATTGTAGGTTGCGTATTAGTATTAGTTTCCCTTGTATAATTATCGTGACTTATCGCTACTGATTCGTTTTCTCAAGAATTAAACATTCACTGGAATTATAGTTTCTCACTGCGAACATCTGTGCTTGTGATGAATCAAATATTTTTTTTCAAATTGCTTCCGTTGCGTGCAATTCAACTGATAATCAACAAATTGGAGTGGGTGAAAAATCATGAGAATTATTTATCGATAAGTTATTAAAGTCTTTCGGTAAATTGTCTGGTTTAGAAATGTGGTTCGACCAGGTTCTAGAGCATTCACTACCAAGCTTGGTACTCTCGATTACGTTGTCCCGTAAAGTGAATTCCATTCGATGTCGCCGAGGAATATCAGTTGGGGAAATTTTTATTCGATTAACCTCGCTTTTCTTTTGGATCCTATTAAAACCACTTTTCCATGTGAAATTATATGAAATTCGTGTCTCAGTTTCCCTTCATTCCCTTTTTATCATTCTATTCACATAATTGATAGAAAATCTATGAAATTTTCTATTTTCTAGTCCTATTTCTTGAAATTCGTTCATTCCTACGATTGATGACTGCAGTTAGAAATCAAAATTTTCGAATCCAAATCAATTGTGATTATAGCTGGATTTATAAACGCGAAATGGTAAGTTACGGCTGCCCTGAGGTAGATGATAATTACATTCAGTATTATTTTGGAGGAATTTCATTTTTTAATTTTTTTCTGGACTAAACACGATTTTTTCTTGGAAATTTTTCTGGACACTCCAGACCGTGTGTTTACTGAAACCATTAAATACGACCCACACACACACATCTCCGTCTGCATCCCTCGGGGCCACTGTACGGGGTCGTGGGATTTTTTCTGTCCCAAATATTCTCGCACAGCTCCTGTATATCTTTCTGAGAAACTCTTTCTATTTGAGATTCAGGTCTTCAATCTGACAGGTTTCTTACTCGCAGAGGAAGAGAAAATTTTTATTTAAAACCTTTCAAAATAAGAGATAAAAAGAAGGCTGTGGTATCTGTTGGGCTATCGCAGCGCCCTCTCTGCTCTTCTGGCAGCAATTAGATATGCCAAGTTGCTAGGACAATGGCGTAAAATTATTTGCACTTGAATGCAGCATGTTTCTAACCATCAACACCGGATGTTGATGAGTGGGGGAAGTCTCACCGGATGCTCCCAGCTTCAAACCTTCTTGTTCTTTACTTTCCTTTCTATCAAGTACCGCCTAATGGTAGTAACCCCTCTGGACTTTTCGATTAGTTCAAGATCTCACCTTTTTACCCCAGTGCCTTCTCTCGAAGTGTTTCCTCACACGTCCTTGATCCAATCCCTTACCCCGCCCTTCATCTCCCTCTTCTCTTTTTTCTCCACAACCGCTGCAGAAGGTCGAAAGCGGCTATTTTTTACTGTATCATCCTCATCATCCCGTCAGCAACAATAAATCAATTATCAGAAGATTCTTCTCCCTTTTCTACATATAAGATTTCTCCCACTTTGACGCCCTCTATTCGACCAATTTTCGCAATGCACAAACAAGTGCATTTGAATCATGTGATTTTCTTTGAATTCAACCGCCTGTCCCTTTGAGGATGCGGCTAACATATTCATTTTTTTTTCCTTTCTTTCATGGTGAAGGAAATCTTATTATTTATTCTGTTTTACGCGCCAATCGAAACGCGATTCTAAAGGCGACCTCGAGAAAGCTGCCTGCGGCTCGTTCTGCCACCATAGGCGTCACGCTCACGAAACTCTCCGGAATTGCGCGAAGCACAGACTGGTAAAGAAAAAAAGGAGTTGCAACTTCCCACTGACAGAAATCTCACGCCTGTTGAAAACTTTTCAATGGTCAATTCACAGTTGAGTTTTTTTCATTTAAAAAAATGTAAATAATTGTTATTGTTGAATTGAGTACTTTTTTTCCATCGTGAATACAGAAATATGGCCTAATTGAAGTAGCAAAATTTTATCATCTTTCTGTATAATTAGCTCGACAGAAAAATTATCAAATGTCATTGAACCCGTATTTTTGAGATGAGAAAAAATATACTTTGGGTTAAAATAAACCAGAATTCGTTTTTCGAGTGGAGGCCCTCCTATCAAAATTTGAAATAAAATTCACCAACAATGTAGGAATGCTGCTTCAACTTCACAATTTCTCTGAAATTCTTCTGTGGAGGTCTTCTTCCTTCCTTGGAGAAAAATTCGGGACATTTTGCACCGGTTGCTCCCAAAATCGAACGAATCCACACGAATTCTATTTCGCATACTGCTATTCAATGAAAATGTTTGTCAATATAAAGACTAGTAGAACGTATCTTTCAAATTCATCAACAATTTCCAAAATGACTTCATACTTTTATTGGAAAATTACGATTTTTCTAATTTAATGAGGTAAATGATCTCGAAAACTACAATATATACCACCCCGGTGACTGTATGAAGATAACGTGAGTAGTAGACAGGCGACCCTGTTGCTAGACTAACTGAGAAAGAAATGATCACGGTTAACGGACACGATCACAAACGATCATCTGATTCTTGGAATATTGCGTCCTCCTGGCGGCCAACCCCTCTTGGAATGTCGCAGTTGTTGTGCTCCTGGTTTTACAACGAGTCCACGCGGTATTCCAAGTCTACTACCACTACACTTCCCATGAATATGGTTGTAGCAAGGGGGCAACGGGGACAGAAGAGGGGGGGGGGGACTACTCGAGCTAACATCGAGAAAAACTCGCCCCCACTCGTATATTCATGTGAGTATTACGTCGCCATCAGCCGATCGCCGAGAATCCTGGCGCCGCTGAGGGTCTTTGCCCCCTTCGGGTCCATCGTACTGAACTTTAATTTTTTTTTTCTTTTCTTATATAAATAATTTCCTGCTTCTTCTTCGTAATCATTGAATTACTTTTATTTACTTGTCTCATTCTCATTGTCATTTACTGGAACAGTTCATTTTTCTCCATTAAGAACAGTACTTTGAGAATCCTCTGAATGACAATTCCATGACCATTCTCTTCAGTCAAAAATTTCATGAATATTTGAAATTATTTGCATAAAAATTTATGAGGAAATGCAAAGAATTAATTTAGCCTGAAATTTCATGAAATTTTCGCTGATATAAATCGTTAATTTCGAAGTTAAAACACTAAAGACCATCTGATTGGAAAACTAAATATGGAGAAACCTTTATTAATTTTTATCGAGTTTTTAGTCTTCTCATTTGCTTTCATACGATTTGAATCAGCTGGTTATTAAAAAAAGTTACTGATAGAGAAATGGGGCTCCAAAAAGAAAGCAATCATGTGATCCAACTTTTTTTGAACACAATTTTGTGTCATTCCATTAATTGGCCAATGCATCGGCTTGGACACTACTGATGACTTTGTAACCGGTTTCCCCTGCTCTTTTCGTTTGTTTGAACCCAGAATTTTAATTTTTTCACCGAGTGAACAACAAATGTCAATATTTCAATAAATTAGATGAAATAGTATTCAGAGGAAAAAAAGAAATAAGAAGAATATGACCAGTAACATGACTCTGATGCATATTTTCTGGTAATTAAATATAAATTAAGTCATCAGGAGTGAAAGCAAGAGTTGTTTTGCATTGAATGAAATTACTTGATTCTATTCGACGAAGTACATTTCAGTCAAAGAGTACATTAGATAATAGTTTGCCACATGAGAGGCAGCTGCGATCAAAGTGCTTCTTTTAGGTAGTCAAATCAAATTAAACAATGTGTTTCAACTATTTTCCATTTCTTTCTTTATTATTATGCAATTCAATATTGCTTTAGAAAATAATTTAATTGGAAACTTCTTACTGGCAAAAATTAATTATTATTTCGTTTTTTTGTTACAGGTATGTGTCAATATGCAGTCTAACTAGTTGGATATTTCCACTCATAGCTGATTCATGTCAAAAGTACCAATCATATACGATAGATGGCGATTGGTAAAACTTTTCAATATTTTCTCGCTTTTGAACATTACCAAAGAGTCGTTCAAATCATTTCCTAGAAAAACCACAATTTGCCGAGATAATTAGTCCCATATTCAATGTAGTATCGATCAATTTGATTATTTCTTCACATAATTATAATTTAAATGATAATGTAACTTTCCTGGGATAATTATACTCTAATTTCAAGAAAGTTATCGAATCGTAACGCACACACGAGTAAATAAGTCTTACAAAATTCTATAATTAAGGAAGAATCAGAAGGATAAGAGAATTTCTTAACCAAATTCCATCGTATTCCATTGTTAATTCACAATTCACAGATGAGTAAATGTGAGATACTTCAAAATCCACTATTATGTATTGCACAATTCTGCTATGTTTTGTATTCACAATTCATTACTAATTTGAACCATTTTATTCGAAACCAATTCTGCTATTTCCATTCTATATATTGAATTATGCAATTGACTTGAATCAATATATTAGCGGTTATAAATATGGAAAACCCAATCATGAAGCGAAATAAATGCATACGAAACATAATCTATATTTATATATACATATAAATATATATATTTATAGATATCAACCTTTGTAAGCTACTGTATCTGTTCAATTTTTCATAGTGAACGTGGCACACGCTAGTTAGAGCTAAAAGGCGTTGGGCTATTGCTCAACTAGCATCTGATGTTAGTAGCTTGGTAGTGAAAGGTCACTAACAAATACTTATTCCATTAATTTTTACCTTCTTCAATTTTTTTTTTCCTCTTTCTTTCATTCCCATAATTTTTAACTGTTGGAGTTTTTACTTGTAAAGTTTGCCTCACTTTTTCATCAATCTCTCCACTTATATTTGCATACATGTCGTAATGGCAATGATTGTGGGTGTGAATTGATGTTGGCTACAGGTTTTCACAGACTCGTTGTTAAAACATTCTTCATGATTTTCCTCAAACAAGGTCGTTACAAAGGCCGAATCCAATGACTCTTGTTCATCCAAACTGGACAATTTTAATTAAATTCTTCCTTCTTATTTTTTTTTATCTATTTATTTGCCATCATTTTTCGTTGTCTCATCGTTTTTATATGTCTCCCACACACGAAACATGTTTACAACACACTTTTGCTTGTTACGTTGGACAACCAAAACATGAGTCACACCTTGGGGATAACTTGATTTGGTCTCGAATATGGTGTGCGGGTCAGTCGCGTGTATGGCGGCACACCTTGGCTGATTCTTATACATCTCTTCAGTGCGCAATGACATATTCCACTGCTAATTATGATTCATCCAAAGGAGGCGTAAGATAACGCTGCTTTCAACGTTTATGGATATACACGTCTGGCAGTGTAGATTCTTGAATTGATTTTTTTTCTCTCTTTTTTTCTTCTTCTTCAAATTTCATTTCAGAAACTTCTACAATTTAATATTAACTGGAAATCTTCTAGATTGTGTGTGTGTGTTTGGGATGGTAAGAAGTGTAGTTACCTACTTTGGTAGCATGAGAAAAATTCAAATGAGGGCCAATGCAGCTTTCACCGGGACTGTTATACTTTGATTACACCATTCACCAACACCCATTGAACTTTATAATTCTCATTCTCAATGGCTTCATTTTAATTCAATTAATTTTTTTTTTCACAATCTATATTTCTTCTCCGGATGTTAAATTTTAATTTTTCCTGTTTATTTTTTTTTAATTGAAAATTTCTCCTTATCACTTGATACGAGTATGAGACCTAAGGCATTTCAAAATTTACGAAACTCTGAAAAAATTAACAAATGGGCCCATTGTTGACGATAAGGAAAACTGGCGTCAAACTGTCCGGTAAAACCAAGAATGACATGGAAAAACGTTTAATGGGATTTTAAAGCTTGTCCTTGAACTGAGTTTATTGACCGTGCAATCCTCTGAAAAATTCAACTGCTTCATTCAACGATCAATAAAGCAAAGAAAAGCGAGCAAAAGACTTCAATATCATTTAATGACAACGTCATTATTGTTAAAGACGTCCAATCACTTTTGTCTCAATTACTACTCTGATATAGGAACTTAATGCTTGTTGGCTTTTGAAAATTGTTACCTTGTATTTTCGAGTCTTTCACGTCGATGTACCTTGTTCTCAACCATAACGCATTCCTTGAGTTCATCCTCCGTATCCCGGTAGTTCAGTAACACTCATTGGTTTATCCATTCAAGTCACGATTCTCATTGAGTGGAGTATTTATTTCAGGTAAATGAAAAAGGAAAGAATAAAAAAAACTCGCCAGAACAGCATCTCTAAAAATGATGAATTTGCTTTCCTCTTATGTCACTCTTTTCTGTTTTAATTCAAATGAATCTTTCCGCAATTGAATTCTTCTCGCTTCATACGTACAGATATAAGAATCTAATCCATGGTACATTTACAATGGAAATTCCTTCAAATTTTTGCCAATTAATCGAACAATATAGAATGTTAAGCCCAACTGTTGATTCACAACGACTTCAAATTTATATTCAATCATACTTACCGTGTAAAGACAGCGAAACTTGAAAATGTTCATGAAAACAGTGTCGGAAGCTCCTTTGATGACTGATTTAGAATATAAAGAATCTCGATCAATCTTTTCATACCGCGTGCAAGAAAGTAATATCGATAAAGTGGAACACTTGGACAACGGTGAGCTCCTTCCCCTTCTTTAATTTTATCCCAAAGTTGCTCACTTCTCGCTGCAGTATCATTTCATTCCTTTCTTTTCCATTCTATATTTATACAATTAATCTAATTAAGGTAGTATCCCAGTAAACTCACGTACAGTTAACCCCTTATTTTTTAATGCCATATCAAAAATGATATTTTCTTACATTTTTCTGAATTTTTTTCCGTGTAGTTTATGAGATATGAATTATCAAAGTTACTGGAAATACCGGTGGTGGGGATGAAACGCCTCAAATTGTACAGAAATAACGAAATTATTTGAAAAATCAGTGTTGATCCATTATTTAAAAATAATTGGCGAAGAGAACAGCATTTTAACTAACCAATAGGAGAAAAAAAAATTGGATTCTCCGTATAGTTGTTGAGAAATATTGTCTGTTCATAGGGATATTGGAAAAAACATTAACATCAAATATTGTCCAATCCGATTTGACAATATTTTGATGTTGTTAACGTTTTTTCCAATATCCCTATGAACAACCAAAATATCAATTCATAAAATGGAAATGAATCCCGTAATTGGTTGTTGAGAAATTTTAATTCAGGGCTAACGGAAGACCCAGTAAATTTCAAATTTTCAAATCCATTGTTTAGCTATAATTATGATTTCTCCCATGAAATAATAGAAGCATTGACTTTCTTATTTTTTTCCCCAGTCGTTGACACTATTTTATCCTGAAAATATTATTGAATTTCGTAAAACAATTGGTTCAAAAATTCTATACATTTGAGGCCTTCCATTACTCCTTAAGAGATAGTCATAGCTATTAGCTTCTCTCTCTATATCATGTATGTGATAAGAGATTGGTAATGCATTACACCAATGAAAAAAATTATATTGACAAGCTAAAGACATGACTTTCGAGTACTTTAATCACTTTTTTTGGGTCAATCAAAACACGTTTGCCTGAATTATTAGCAATTAATTGGAAACTAACCTACAAATCCTCATTTTTTTCTGTTTCATCGACCGTACTCTGGGATATCCCCTTAATTTTGGGGATTGTTACAAAGGACTTTACTCATTAGAATATGTACGTATACGGGTGGTATAACGGTTAATGTTTTCTCTATCTAACGACAAAATCGTTCCGCTCGTTCCACGCTCCGTGACCTCAAACTCATTTGGCTTGCCAAGTTTTATCCGTTCACTATCTCTCGATGTTTGTAATTTTTATTTTGTCTCTTTGTCGTTTTTTTTTCTTTCCTCTGCTTTACAAAAGAAAGAACTGTTTTTCGCAGAGGCATCATCGTCATCCAGAAAGTCATCATCATGCTTCATGTATACAATACTCTGGCTTTTACTTTGATCTATATCGTAATGTTCGGAACACTTCCGTTCAAGGCGTTCATGACCTCAGGTGACCTTGCTGTGAGACATGACACGGTGACTGATGAGGGGAAATCTCTCAACCACGTCAATTGTAAAAAAATTTATGGAAAAATCAACGTTTATTTGCATTAAATTATCGCTGAGAAATTGAACTTTAGCTCGAATCTTGAGAAGATTATTTGCACGATTTCATTTATTTCTCTGGTAAATTGAAAATTTTTGTTAATGATGGAAAGATTAAAGGATTCGTTCATCAAGAATCCTTCTCCTGTCTGTATGTATCAAATAAATCTGTTAATGGTTCTTCCTTTTTTTCTTTGCTCATTCTTCTATTGAAGGAGAAATTTAAAAAATGTGATGTATTCAGCTCATTATACTATGTAAATTTCGCTAGGCGAGATGATCGTCAATCCTGATGATGTTCACGAGGAAGAAATGCATCCCAGTGGTGTGGGTGTCGTTTTCACTGCCGAGGCCATCACCTTCCTTCTCCAATAGAATTTTTTTTTTTCTCACTAACCGATAACTTTCACCCTCCCACTACTCTTCATTTACGAAGTCTCACTGTGTTTATTTTAAATGTATTTTCTTCATAGTACTTTGCTAATATAAAATTGAAACTCTATATTTTAGATCAATAGAGCTCAGTACTAAATTCCCATCGATTCTACTTGCATTTAAGCTTGTCTCATCAATTTTTCAGCCCTTTTTTAGTATTATAAACAATATTTCGTGACTTACTTCAGTTTCCCTTTGGACTCCCGCTGGCTTTTTCCTCTCCATTGAAGCAGAGAGAGAGAGACAAATTGTTTAATGCGACAATTTGAGGTACTTGAATGCAAAACTACATTGTATGAGGAACAAGTACAAATACTGTTCTACTGAGGACATTGGATTCGTGACATTGTCATTGTTAGTCATATCGGTGCTTTTCTCCTCTGGAGGACGGCGGCGCCGTTGTGATATATTCAAAGTCGGTCAAGCCTCTTGTCTCACAACGGGAAATGATTTTTTTTTCATCCCCAATTCTATTGAATATAGATCTGTTACAAATTTTTGCAACTTTTATAATTTCAAACTGATCAAAGAGAATTACCTTGGGCATGTACATACTTACATTGAAGTTTTTTTTTCATAATATAATCGAATAATATAGAGACAAGAATACTGTTCAGGAGTTTTGTTAAAGATTCTATTATTCTGAATTTGCCGTCGAATTTTGGGGGAGCGATCACCTGATTTGTTCTTGAGAATTGTCAATTTCTCGAACATGAACTAATTTCCGATGCCAATGCAACTCGAAATATAAGTGGGAATCGAAGAGGAAGCAAGGTTAGGTAAATCAACTAAACTCGAAACTAATGGTTCAATATCATCAATTCAGAAGCACGATAGATGTTGAGTCCAGCAGCGTTGTCGTGTTTAGTGCTTTTTTCGAGAGTTTTCCGAAATCGGACGTAGCAAGTGATTAAAATAAGTCGTCCATCGTAATGAATTCTCAAAATAGTATAAAAGATTGAATAAGAAAATTGGATCACATCAGCGCATTTATCTATTGAAAATGAATTAGTCTAACATGGGACTTTCTTTACCTTCAACACAAGGAATGCTGCAGGAGGACATTAGATTCCCTTACAATCACTAACAAAACTCCTTAATATTGAATTCATTCACAATTCTAAAGTTAACATGATATTTATGCAATTCAACAAACTATTCTTTAGTGCAGGAACATGCCTCATTTGTTCTTGAATTTGAGATCTTTATATAATTTTCTCAAACAAAGTTTAGCTGTGACGTTAAACGATTATGGGCAGTTTGAAACTACCAATTTCACGTATTTATGGAATAATTTCACACGTTAACCATAAACATACACTACGAGTATGTCTCATATTCTCCATGTCTTCATTTTGCTCATGTCCAATCATCAATGATGTGTGCGCGCGCGTACCTGAAGAAGATCGCGTGGCACGAGGTAGCCAATAATAATCGGTAAGATCGATCGAGATCTCTCCAAGATGATTCGCAATTATGTGTTGTGCCAGGCCATTGGCTGTTCGGAATTTGCCAAGTGTCTCAGCAGACTTTTTCTCTTCAACATAACATGCAACGGTAATTTGCTGATAAAAATTCTTCAAGTTTTCAGGATTCAAACTGTTGGTAATATCGTCGCTTCAGAATCAAAGTGGCATGAGTATAGCATTTACGCCACTTTGACTCCAAGGTGTCGATATGATGATCCTTGAGAATTATGAATTTTTTAAATGCACCTGAAGGCGTGAACTCTATTAGGAAGACATTCTTAGCATATGCATTTACAATAAATATGTCATATGGAGAAGTGGCACTGTAACTCTAAGGAAGGATGTTGAGCGTACGTTTTGCACGAGTGCGTTCATATGTCATAACGTCACCTCATTATTCTACCGTGATGTGTTTCTAGCATTACCGTTTTATTTTTTCAAGTTCTCTTCTGTTTATTCTTGAATGCATTTGAATATGTGTATCATGACGAGAATGGGTCATGAATAGATTGAATTGCATCATATTATTGTGAATACAATAGTTTACTCGGGTTAAATGCACTCAAACTATGCTGTGCAGTGCTGCGTAAAGATAGCAGTGAAATGCTAAAGTTTTGATTCATCTTTTTTGAGTTGAGTGAATGAAAGACAAATCATGATCTTCAGGAGAAATGTAATATTCTGAATTCTAAAAAATTGTCGACAAATATTCTGCGTTTGCTTGAGAGAAAATGAAAAAAAAAACTGGTTTTTCAGTTTTTATGAATTGTCTGAATTTCTGAACAATCGAGCATTCTAGCGTTTTTCCAAGAATGTCTCCTCAATCCTTCAACTAGGCGTGGTTGAGAGACTATTCGTTCAAGAGTATAGACGTCTCTAGATTTGTTGTACGTGGCCGAAGCTTAAGAAATTCATGAGTGCATGCCCCAGGACAAAAGTCGACCACTGAACAAAGAAAACTAAGTGTTGAGAGATGCGTTAGAGTTCAAGGACGCACATACGTGAGAATGGTGTCTAGAACGCGATAAATGCTTCTGTATACGGATATACAGAGGAGGTAAGGAGGTTGGAATAACCGTTTGAGAATTTTTCTTATGAGAATTTTCAAACTTAGTCTCTAACAAGCTGTGTACGCACAATGTCGTTGTTAACTCATTGAATTTTAACCTCGTGGATTGCATTTGAAATTCTTCTAATGAGTATTTAATAATAAGGTATTTTTCGTGTCATCCACAGCTGACTTTTTATAGTTTTGCGAAAGTTTTCTGTTGAAAATAGTTGAGGGAAATTTCTTCCGCTTGTCATTCATTTGCAAGATTTGTTTTCACATTTTAGAATCAGCACATTTTGTGGTTGGAACTAACTCGTGCATACGGTAGATTAAATTCACATTGCTAACGGGCTTCTAATTATCCCATTACAAGCAAGGATTGGGTTGGGTTATGTGCAACGCGGAAATTCAAACTGCCCAACACATACACGGTATGGACTTTTGGTCCACGGTCATTAATTATGCGAGCGCCTTGGTTGGCAATTAAGAGAATTACTTTAGACGCTGGGTTTATCTCTTTACTCTTCACCCTCCTCGCCACTATCATGATAAACCGTTTCTTTCTTTCTTTCCTCGGCTTTTGGACTTTCTTGATCCACCAAAACGCTCTCAAAAATAATGCTCATTCATCATGTAATTCGTCGTAAAACATATTTATGCTGAAGATATGCTATTTGTGATCATCAGCGACAGAGGTTTATGTATCTGTGGGAAAATCATACTTGTATCAATCGGGAGTGACCAGAGAGTTTTGAACGCAGAACCTCTCAGTTGCACATCTGTCAATTGATTCCTCTTTTTCTGAAATTTCAGAATTTCTAAATAGAAGTAGAAATACTAAATAAAAAAGTTACTACTTGGAGGAAATTATTCCACTTTATGTGAATGAATTTTTCAAATTCATATTCCCGAGTGTTTTTGCGGCTTTCATGGACCTCGTACTCATTGCTCGAAGCTCGAAAATGACACAATGCTCGTTATACTTGTGGCATTTAATTGAATGAACTGTGTATGGTGAAGTTTTCAGTTGATGACCAAAAAGATAAACGAAGTGATAATCTAATTTTGCCGCATTTTACAACACCTAAGCACATTAGGGACAAAGAATACCTATGTGCATTGCTGTCTACTCTATATCGTGAATGTCAATAAAGGTAAAAAAATAATCAAATCTTAAATCCTCCAAGTATTGAAAAGAAAAGGAGACTTTGCATCACGATCGCCAGTGCGTTGACCACGAAAGACAATTTCCTGGTGTCTAGTCGGCATCTCGCTAAAGAGTAAAAGGCTCATTGATCTACTGAGTACCTTCTATACGGATAAGACTAGCGTCAACTGGTATTCGCTGTTTGGTTAAGCGGAAGTTAGTATTGTGTTAATGGGCATGTGCTTGGAAGGTTAGATACCAAATGGCCATTCGGAAAATAGGAGACGATGTTACAACAGTTGTCTCTTTAACACTCTTCGTGAGGCAACGGCATCGGAGACACAGCCTGTCTCATTTAAATTCACATATGTAGTGAATCTCGACAGTTCCAATCGCGAATTAAATTAATCTAAGCTCGCATGGGTACGAGGTAGGCGAAAAACGAGGAATATTACTTTGATAAAAATAGCAGAATTCCAGATGAATTGCATCTCCGAATCTTGATGGAAAACGGTTAAAAAACTAGAACAAATGATTTTTAGGAACTATCCGTGTTGATTATCTGAGACATGACGGTTCACAATTCAAAATCAGTAGTCAAAAATTTCGTACTACTTCTATACTTTGGTGAAGTTCAGAAAGATCATACGATCTATGGATGCTTATTGTTGAAAAGACATGCAGAAGCCATTTGAGATGCAAGTAAAAAACATTCACAGAAAGTATCGATCAGTATGATTCGTGCTACAAATGGTAGAATCACCAAGAGATTCAATGGCTGATAGTACTTACTACTGTATGTGAAAAGAGAGTATGATTTTTGAAAATGTACATCATACGATATACTGTTATAGCACACTTCTTGAATATATATCCCACAGGAGAGGCGTCAGGTGAAAGTGCTGGCTTTCTACAGCAGCAACAGCAGATTCTTCCACTATATTATATACATCATAAAAGCATACGATCAGGATGCCCGTTGAGGTATACCCGGAAGACGCCTTTTGAATGTTGTGATGTATTTATGATGGGCAAAGTACCCAGTGTGGTACACCCTCTCTTCTCGCCTCTTTTGTACCTAATCGGAAGTTTAAAAGTCATAGTATTAGGAGGTGTCAGTAACAAACACTTGGGCATCTTGAAATCATAGATTTTTTTTCTTCTTGATTCTTTTTGAATTACACATTCTCAAGAGTACATATTAACGCCTTTTTCGTTCTACTTAGACTTCTTCAAGACCGTGGATACTTGCTTAGAGGTCATTAACGCTTCTGACCCCTCAGTTCACACGATTTTTTCATTCTGATAGGATTGAAACAAGAAAATTTTGGATATTTACCTTTGTCTATCCCAATATAAAATTCATGTGTGCATTGTTGTGTGACCAAATGTGAAATGAGTGATGTGTTATTTCATTGGAGAGTGTAACCACAACTCTTGTTCCGGTTTTATAACGGAGAAAATTTTGTCAGAATTATACTTGTATGCATCACGCTATATATTATTTCCCTTTGGTTGTGCGTCATTTCAAAATTACCATCTTTTTTTGAAGGATGTGGGTCGCGGTCACTGCTACGTAATGGAAGTGAAAAAGGACCAGAAGATCCGGATTTTTTTTTCCCCCTTTTCTTCTGTATCAATTTGAAAGTTATTTTTAGCCTGCTGAAGAGAAGATTGTTTAAAGTCAAACCATTAACCATTCTCTCTTTCACATTGCGGAATGACCCGAGATGGAGAGAACAAGGGTGCATAGTATGAAAACGTAGTTGTTTTTATCTCATCAGTAGTTGGCTGAAGGCATAGAACGAAGATCGACCGACAATAGTCGCTGAACCATTGAGATTGAGACTCCTGGTGCGTAAAATTATGATGCCGTTGAGCCGAACACTGTTTTCGCCAATGCTACAATTCCCAACTCCTCTACCACCTTCTAGGAAGATGATTCTATAGTTGTAGTGGAAATGGCGTTTCCATTCTTTTCTTGAAGGTCTAAATGTCTTGATAGTATTTCTTGCTTGATCAATTTTTATGGCTAACGAACTTGACTTCAAAGAGCTACCTCATGCTGTTGGAAAATAAACGAGCTGCTCAACAAAGAAACAAAATATAATAACAATGAAAAATAATGACCTGGTAAATGCTGCGCCGTCTTCAAGTGATATTTCGAATTTTATTTTATTTTAAAAAGTAAGAGAGAATTTCGTTTAGAGATTCTTTTCACACGAAATATAGCACACGGGGTGAAGAAATATTCTCTCCAAGAGTAAGAGTATTTTTAGGAAAATTACTGAGGAAACTTGGAGAAAAATGTCATCAACCGAATGGGATAGGCTTCAAAGTTGTTGCGGAAGCGTGATAATCGGAGCACTGGAATTTCTACAAGTCTTTTCGTACACCATCTACCATCAGCGAGTTTCGTACAACTATAGCAACACCACCGACAAACTGATGATCACCAACACTCTCTAGGGTAGGAGTGAAGGCTTCCATGAAATTACGACATCTATTACTACCATTCGTCCTTCGTGAAGAACCTCTCATGGACGGTCACGTTTTCTAGAGTTGTGTTGGTTTCATGAATGCTACTGTCCACAAGACGGTAAAATGAATCTTTTCTCTTCGGTTCAAGGAACTCTTCTAAACCAGTAGTCACTGAGTCAAGAAGAGAAGTTACTTACATTTTTCTTCTGTTATTGAATCTCAACTTCTCCTTGGATTTTTCAATCAAATCTATCAAATGTATGTTTCTGGACCTCTGAATCATCAAGATTTGGAGGTCATTATGAAAAATTTCTCCCTGTGAAGCCGACACAATCAATGTCAAATAGGTTTTCATCAACTATGATGACACTCGGAAATGTCTCAAATTTGAATGGAAAAAGAATTAGTCAACATGTATTAGAATTGATAAAACTACTAACACGGAATTCACGAACTCGTGCAGAGTTGTGGATAAGTAGAAACATAGGTTTGCATTTCCGTAGTGAAATCCGAGGCAGCAGGCCACGACGCGATTTCTCAAAGCGGTGGAAGGTGCACCCGGTAAACTTCCCATCCGCATCGTTGATCCCAGAGTGCAGTAGGTGTATCAGTGTTATATTGGATATACATCTTGAAGTAGTCACTGTCGATATGAATCTTGCTTCAGTGGCCAGTGTTGACCCTGTTAATATCTCATATCCTCTGACCTTTGTGGTTCACCATAAGAAAGAGAAGAAGAAGTAGAAGAATCATATCTCGTATACTGGTTAAGCACATGGCATCAAATTGCAGAAGAAAAATTCAGTATTAATGTAACAAATCAAACAGTTAATGCAACCAGTTGAAGCATTCAATTGACCCTTCAACCTTTTTTTCAGTACAATGATTAGCCGATATTGCGATAGCCCATTCTCCCATATGAGATATATGCAAGTCGCGTCACCTTAACACCATCTGTCATTGATTGGAATCAACATTATTGCTTCTTTTTTTATGAATTATATCTCTAGTTATCGTGTATTTTTCCCTATCAATTTGTTGAATTATTTCGAATAAATTTATAAGATCATTAGCTATAAAAATGATGGTAGATTAACTTTGGACTTCATTTTTTGTTTAACAGGGGAAAATATGCTACGGTCAGGCGATGCAGAGAAAGATCAAGTGGAAGACAGTGGGCAGCCAAGTTCTTGAGGAAAAGACGACGTGCACAGGAGCTCAAAGCTGAAGCACTCCACGAAGTTGCAGTGCTGGATGCTGCAGCACACTGTCCACAATTAGTTTCACTTCATCAAGTATTTGAAACTAATACAGAGATGGTCCTCGTTCTAGAACTGTGAGTCGATAAAATCTGTCAATCTGCTGATTCTCTAGACTGATTTTCCATAATATGTCAGCCGATTTTCTCAATAATTTCAAAATAACACGATGAATTTTACAGTGCTCCCGGTGGTGAGCTTCAAATGGTGCTTGACAGGGACGAAGTACCAGAGGAACGTCAAGTTGTCAGACTTGTACGACAGATCCTAGATGGTATCGCTTTCCTTCACTCCTTCAATGTAGCACATCTCGACATTAAGGTAAGTTTTCTTTATATTTGTACTAAGATATCATGTGTTTAACAAATGAACGGATACACACTCAGATAGATTTTTCATTTATGCATTCACTGTATGAGTGTTTTATTTCCAATGGCGTGTGGGTTTAATGAGGACACTGTCTAACTACCTCACCCAAGCAAAGAAATACCACAAGACTGGCGCCGCGACGCTTTGACGTCGTCCCACTGTGGCTCTTGCTTGGTCGGATTGAAGACACATTGGCAGTATCACAGATTCTCCTGTATCACACCACGACCTACATTACTCAAATACCTCTTTGAATTTAAATAACTGCATCTCTTGTACTTTTTTCTTTGGTTCTGATTATACATTTGTCATCTATTCACATGTGAAAATCACTTAATTAATTGATTCAAGTGATAAAAATTGGAGATATTTCACGAGAATCGTTTAGAAAAACAATTGTATATTCTGAGCTCAATTTTGGGTATTAATCTAACCATCTATAAGGAGAAGCAAGATGTTTGATTCATCCTCTCCTTTCCTAGTTCAGATCATTATATTTCAAATGGGTATTATGAAATGAAAATTGGAATTGCAGACGAACAACTATCATAGACAGTTAGCTTCATTTTCCTCATTAACTTGAGCATTTCTCTCGTGATTATAATTTTTGCACACACTTTGAGAGCTATTGGGCGTAGATATATAGATATATATATATGTGTTTATCGATTATCTCGAGCAATCGATATGGGCAAGCCAAGGCAAGCCGGTCATATTAATAATATCCCACGACATGGTATATTTGTAAATGTGTTTGTATATGAATACTGGTCTTCTCTACTCTCAGCTGCGACACATATGAAACTTTAGTGTTTCAGCATTTAATACAGGCAAAGATTATGATCTTACGCAATCCAATTATCCTGGCGTTTCGCAAATTACCGTTACTAATCGTGGCATATACGAGTGAGTTACAGGCCTACGAAACGATAATAAAGGCTGTGAAGAAAGGCTGTTTCTGTCACACTCAAGTACATACATTGTCGATAATAGATGTTCATTTTTTTTTCATTTCTTCATTATCATCATCTTCTTTAGCGAAGGAAAGACATAAAATTAGCCACGTAAATACCTCTAACTACTAAAGAAAATAAATCAACATTTCATATTCATTAAATAGTCTACTATCTAAAGATTGTGGAAAGAAAAAACAAATCAACTTTTTTTCAAACTAATTATGATGAATCGGTGAGAATTGTGCATGGAGTTGAGTGAAAGAAAAAATAATTACTGGGAGAGACAAAGTGAGAGTAACTAAGGAAACATGAGATAATGGCCGGAAATGAGTTTGTGCGCGTGAAGAATATAATCGTACTTTTTCTTCCATTTTTTTCACCCAATTTTGAATCCTACCGATTACTATCTCAAACGTCACCTCATTCATCAGTGAACTTATAGATAAAAGAGCAGGATAAAAAAAAAGTAGACACGATTAATGGTAGCACGGAAGGGAATGAAAATTGGTACAAATTTCAATTTTCGATCTTACTCTGCAAATCTTCACGCAAACATTCAACTATCCAAAAAAGAGGGCCATTCACTGTTCGTTGCATGAGTCTGTAGACTCACACACAGAAGAACGCTCAATTGCACGAAGAGGAAACTAGATAGAAAGCTGGATTTTGTACATGTATTCCGGCTTGTATATTTTTTTAAATATGTGCATGTGTAGTAATCATGATGCTAGCACGAAAACACGTCAAGGAGGTGGCTGTTTCGAATATAGCCACCGGCAATTAGCGAATTCTTAGCAGTCAGATAATCGTAAGTTCACGCCCTGGAGCTCTAATGTAGTATACCTTTACCGAGTTACTAAAAATTGCTCCTCATTTTTTTATATACTTGCGCCAAATTTTCGTTTTCTATCAATAAGTCCATCCCAAAGAAGAATACTTTAGGACGGTTTATTTTGCACTCAACATGTTTTTAACAAATGACATTATCGCTACATCTCTAATGCATAAATTCAAGCTAAATTAAGCCTCACATTTCGCTAACAAAATTTACTAAATTTCTGTTAATGAATGACAAGTTAAAGTGGTGAATATTTGAGACACCCTCTATTCATTTCTGTATTTAACTTCATATTCCTCTTGAAGATAATTATTTTTAAACTGATACTATTATAATTCTCTTTCCTCCGGACGATTACAGACGAATTGGAGATAATTCATTTAATTTGAATAAACATTGCTCAATTAGTTGATTTTTCATAGCACGTGAAAAATAATATTTTTCATAGGTATCTGTAGCGTTGCAAGTAGGGCTGATTGACAGTGGCGCTTGGCCAGTAATATAGAAACTAAAGTTGAGAAGCAAATTGGTAGTAGTTGGTGTTTTCTTGCACCTGTTTATTAACGAGATACAAACGATGAAATTATTCATGGTACAGCCAATTTGCAGTGTACCGTAGGGCATAAGCAAGGCAATTACTGTAATCGATCATTTGCCACACACTGTCTCAACTGACTAAATATTAGAAGTGTCGAAATGTCAAATGTGTTTCACGCCAAGATGCTTAACTACTTATTCAAACAAGTATAATAATTTTGCCGTCATTGATATACATATTTTCGTTTGTACAATTAAATTTCTGTCTGCTGATGTTCAAAATGTTCAAAATAGGTGATCGTTGAATCCTCATTTGAACGATATTTACTTGTTCTAACACAAGTGAAGCTCTCCTCAATGAATTATCACTAATATCTTCATAATGATTATCTGGGAAATCCCAGACACACTCAAACATTGAGAATAAATGCACCCATTCATTCTTTCTTCTCCTGCGTGTTCATTGATAGTAATACACTTCATTGTCCTCTTTTTTTTTTTGCAGTTTCTAAATTCCATTTACTCTCGTATGATATAAAAATCCAGCTCAACTCTATTCATTGTCTGATAATCAAGTTCGAATCTCGCGTGCAAAAGCATCTGGGTTATAGTCTGAGGCAAATGAGTTTTTATGAATGAGAACAATAAATATCCGCATCTGCATATTTTGGCACTTGGCCAGGAGGAAATCAAAACATTGTGGGATACCGCTGAGTTTGATTGAGTTCGATCTCGTCATATCAAGAGTACATCAAACTTGAAATTTATTGACGAATTAATGAAAATTATCGATTGAAATAAACAAATTGAGAAGAGAAATGAGATATCAAAGCACGTTGATTACATTTTTATCTAGTATATATTTATATTTCTAGTCTTTGGAATGTCATGGCAGTTCTGAAAATAGAAACAGCGAATAAAGTTTGCATGTGTGTCTATGAGTTCATCGGCGCCAAGCCAGCGCCCTCTTTACAAACATAGCTAATGCCTTTCAGTCTTCCTAGCTGTTCATCCAACGTCAACGTCAATTCATTACTTTCGAGCACTCTTCTAATTCACCAAACAATTCTATATATTTCTTGAAAAATACATGAAGCTTTAAAATACTGTCGCATATACATTACACAGATTGTCAACATAAAAAAAAATATTTTTTTTTATGCTCTATTATAAAAAATTTTTTCTTCTTTTTGAAGTGACATGTTTGAGCTACGTCCATTTTCATTTCTCTTTTCTCTGAAACTGCTACTGGCCATGTCGTCTTATTGTTTGCGTATTACAGTTGCCTATGGTAAGCAACACTATGCAGTGCATTTGCTTGCTTCGGTTCTTGCACTCTATAACGTTACACTAACGAGGTCTCTCAACCTTTACTAACTGCAGTGGAAAATTATCAATGACCATTCATCTTCATCGAGTCGAGATTTACATGATCACTTTGTTATGTAAACTGTTGGTACATGAGTTATTTAGATATATCAATTAGTGTACTATCTTGGAATTTAATTAATTGAATATTTCATTTATTGCCTTTGATTTTTACACAGATTTTTTCACTGTTTTTCCAGCAATGAGACATTTTTTCTGAAATTATTCAAAAATAAAAATATAATACACCATATTTTTTTTTCGTGAAAGTTCAAAGGAACGAAATACGGTATGAAACAGTGTTGGGATACATTCACCGTCGTTTATTATATTTCGGAGAGAAAACGAGAGCTTTGCTTGGCATATATAGCCATGGTAGGCACACAAAGGCCAAATGCATATACGCAGGAGGTGGATCTTTCCTCTTCTTCTTCTTTTCCCCACAGCATTTGTGTATATGTCTCCTCCATTCTCTGCCCCACACCGGAAACTCCAATGAAACTTGGTACAGACTGTATACTGTAGCGAGAGTCAGAAATTCCTTGTAAAGAATATCTCTATACATATTTGTTTGAGCATATAAACTCATCATTTAAAAACTAGGATCCGTAAGCATGTGTCCAACGTAGATGATTGTCCTAAGAACCATATATGTAAGCAGCTAGTTACATACTTTAAATCGATGGTCAGTATCGTACCTCGCAGATACGGAGAAAGCCAATGTTCTATTGTATTCGAATAGATTTTGAGAATTTCTTTTTAAAGGTAGTTCTATTTGATGTTGAGTCATCGAATGATTTTCTTCTAATTTGGTAAAATAACTAATTATGTTATTGCCGATTATTGTGTAAAATTTGAAAAAAAATTACAACGTAGTTAATGAGATATTCAATTTTAAAGTTTCAACACAGAATAAATGGCCAAATGTCAAAAATGCGTCAATTCTGGTAGGTTTTCTTTTCTTTTCTCAAAATTCAGTCGAATGATTTCAATAAGAAACTACAAAGGGATTCTTCCAGTATTTTGGAGTAATTTGAAATTCGTTCAGATTTTTTCACTACCTGCTGTTTATTTATTTTTCATTTTGGAGGCAGGAAAATTTGATAGAATCCTCCACGATTGAATGAGGTAGTCAACTGGCTGCTACTTAGACGTGATTGGCTGCTTCATTCGGAATAGTTGGCGTGTCCTCTATCGTGCTATAAGTGCAATGAATGTTTAGATGCATGCATACATCATTATATTATTTGGGAGATATCGAAAGTTTCCTAAGAAATCTCATAATTTCCGTTAAATTCATTAATTAGATTCAAAATTACATACGTCAGTATCGAAAAGATAAATTTATTATTTATCAAAAAGAAAAGTAATCCCTTATATATGCACCGAGAACCCTTTCCATGGAGGTCCAGGTGCATTATTTTCAGTCATTCCTTTCGGATAGAACTGCCTTAAACTGTCAATTTCCAATCCATGAAATGAGAAAACTTTTACTTGACAAAAATATCAAATTCTCACTCGTGAAAATAATTTCTTGCACTCTATACCCACAGTTAAGTTTTAGAATAGGCATTAACTGTTCATCGCTTTATCGTGAGTAATGGTCGAGCATGGTAAATTATTGCAGTGTATTGGAGTCTACATGGAATTGAAATGTTTTACTGTGAAAAAAATAAAAAGAGATATTTTGTAGGGGCATTTTGTGGCGATTGGAGAGTGTGTATCTTTTTTTTTTACATTCATATTTATTCTTTTAGTTCATTTTTCCTTCTTTATTTCACCAAGAGGGGGCATACAAAACATGAACGTATAATGTGTGGACACGGTTTATATTCTACCACACTCAATTCAAGTAATAGATTACAGAATTGGATCGAAAAGTTTTCTGGTGGAGTAATATCGATAAATAATTGAACGTCCTGTGGTTTTATCAGGATTAACAGCTTTTTTTCTTTGTTTTCTTCCTTTATTTTATTTACCCTCGACCTCTCTGAATCATTTCATCTGTGGTTTTCACTTTTGTGAGTGTGTGAACTTTCTGCAAGAACATTGTTTCATATATAATCGAATATTTCGTTCATGGACACTCGTGATCTCATTCATAATGTAATTCATCTCTCTGATATTGCGGCATAATACCGCATTCTTCGGTGATGGTTTTTGCTGAGAGCTATACAGTCTATGTAACGTAGAGCACACCAAACCCATTATGATTTTGTTACAAGGACAAATAACTCACGGTTATGGGCGTTAAACTTTCACAGGTATAGAAGAAAAAGAATCTATATATACAAGAGAATTAACGGTGGAATAAGCGCACCAGAAATTTCAAATTTGTAATTTGCGTAGAGTAAGCAGATGAAATTGAAATTCAAATGGCAAAGGCCAATGTTGTAGTCATTGCAATTTTTATTGTATTCTGCTTCCTCATAGATTCTAGATGCATAGTGCTTTGAATGTTACTTCAAATGTTCTCAGGATGTATATGAGCATGCGTAAAACGAATGAAGAACGGAGGAAAGTAGTCGTTGCTCCCATTGTCTTGACAAGGCCGATTACTCGGCCTTGCTTCGAGGCACTGATATCGAATCAAATATCTTACATATTCTTTACTTGTAAAAGATTGATTATTCCTTTGTGAAATGGAAATTATGAAAGTTTGAATATTGCTGAAAAAGATAACTATTTCATCGGGAAAATAATGAGTCTTATTTTATGAGTATTCGATGATTCGAGGGAGAAAAGGAAATTATTTTTGTTTCTGGTTTTCTCTTCCTCTAATGAAACACCTGCAGTTGTAAGTCTTCGCAAAACACTCGAAACAATCCATTTATATTGTTATTTCTTAATTCCTCAGCATTCGGCCCCCAGTCTCGTATCTTTTTTATTTTATTTGAATAATATCCAATCATCACGACAGGATGACGAAAAGCAGAACTCCAGTTATAGTTATAATATAGCTCAAAAATAATATTTTTTAGCTAACGTGGAAACCGTGATTTTTCGCTCAAAAAATTTATATAACAGGTCTAATGACTATCTGCAGAACTCTATTTCATTTTTATTTCAATGTTTTGTAGAATTACTTTGATCTTGATGTTTCCGCCACGCTTTAATGCGTGCAAGTACCAAGTTTCATTTGTTCACCACGCCATCTGCCACCTGTTCTTACCAGGTTCACACGAGGGTTCAACTTGCGTGAGATATTCTATCGAATGTATATGTCGTTACGCTTCTGCACTTTTGATTATTCAAAAGCCTTCGCACGTTCACCTGTCTTATCATTTTTTTCCGTTCCTTTTCAAAACGTGCTTTGTTGTAGCAAAATGTAATGAGGAGAAGAAATCGAAGTATGTAGCTAAGTAACAGACATATTTCGACCATTTCTACTGTTTTTAGCTCCCAGAAACTTTTCTGTTGAGCACATTTTATATACTTAATCTCTTTGAAAATTAGGTCGTGTAGGGGATCAATTTTTTTTTTTACATTCACAATGTGTCTCTCAGTTTCATTTCGAAAAAAAGGAAAATTTTGGAATTATCCTCACTTTACTTGTTTTTGACATTTAAAAAATGACTACCATTTAACGGAATTGCCTCCCAGCCGTCCAATTAAAATGTTTCGGCTCTGAGCTCCCACTCTATGTATCGATAGTTTACTAGTGTAAACCTATATATTTTCGACTTGACTGTACCACATACACAATGATATCCTCTATATGAATACACACAACTGTAAAATATTCTCCCACGTTGTTCTCACGTCGTCATCTTCATACTCCCTCCACTGAAAATATTCGTTAAAATACGGTTCTATTTCTAATCATTCACCGAAACTATGTGGTAAACGATCCCAAATTTCTTTAAAAATAATTTTAGATGCATAGATCTGATAGGTGTTACTTGTTCATAATGATGGTGTTTTTTCTTTCAATTTAAAGAAAAATGAAATTCGTAGTTTTCTCACGCTTCTCCTAGGCTACCTGTGTAAAAAGATAATTTTTATTTGCAATGATCTCATGTTTGCTGTGGATCATCGTTCTCAAATTTCATAGTTAGATGCATTATGCGTCTAATTATTCATGGCCTATTTTTTGAGCAAGTCTCGTACTTTGTCATTTAGGAAGCAAATACCTTAACTAATTTGGAAAAAAGTTCAATTAAGCATGAATAATTGAACGATCGAGGCTCTAGAGTCCACTCACAAAGTATGAAGATGGTTGATAATTATTATTGAGTCTTAAAGTTTTTTCTTTGATTTGTGTCAATGTAAACGAGTGATTACATGGTTTTTCCCGCTGTCTAAGATCACAAATTCCAAGATTATTCTGCTTCAAACC
Source organism: Aleiodes leptofemur (assembly GCA_963942555.1). Taxonomy (NCBI): domain Eukaryota; kingdom Metazoa; phylum Arthropoda; class Insecta; order Hymenoptera; family Braconidae; genus Aleiodes; species Aleiodes leptofemur. The sequence continues at coordinate 15,816,455 of OZ012609.1, forward strand.
GATAATCGATAATCCCACATGATGTATTTATGATTTGATGAGAATCGATCGTTTGTTAGATTACTGCATTTCTCTTCAATTCGTAACATTTATTCAATATGCCATAATTTTCATCTTTTTCATTGTATCAAAATGAATTATGACAGAATAACTCGCAGTAGAAGGAGAGAAAACACTAGTTAAGAAGTCATGAAATTTCACTGAATATAATATACGACCTTGCGTGATAGATATTCATAATGCACATGCAGAGTGCCAAGATATAACCTTCAAGGTGGAGGTACATTTCTCATGAAGAACGAATTACTAATATATGTATACTCCTTTCAGTTGTTTGAAAACTCTCAATTTTCCGTAAGTGGTTTCCCTTTTTTCTATCATTCAACAAATTATCCTGAAGGTATGGAACCATAATTATACAGAGGAGAAAAATTACTTTTTTCAAATAAATTTATTTGGTAAAAGTAAATTACCCCAATTTTACTAAATAAGTATAGTAGGCATATTACTATTGGCATAGTAGGCATATTACCTACTTACCACCAGTAAAACCGAAGAAGTGAGAAAATTTATGAAAATAATTATTTTCATAAATTGTCCATTATTTATGCAAATCCAATGAGTATTTCGATTCATAGAATTCTATTATCTGCTCACTTTATGTATCAACTGAGAAATATTTCCTCTCGAAAATTAATGAAGTTGATGTATTTTCCAAAGAAGTCATTCTTAACCATCAACTTCATTGATATACACAAAAAAAATATTTCAGTACAGTTGGAAGCTTCAAAAATTAAATGGAAAACTTGAAGAATAAAAGTCTGTATATAAATTGTCGGTGAATCGTCGAGGACTTGGGTCAACGATTTGACTGAGCTTTAACGTTAACAAAAATACTAAGAAGATACAACTACGACGTGATCCGGCTGCCGCATGAGCCGATGAACTCTACTAATAGGGAGATTCGAAGATACTGTGTCTCGGTATATCGTATCATCTACTGGAATACGAATGAATTCGATAAATGAATAGGTGGTGGCTAGTACTTTACCGCTTTGGGAGAGGAATAGACAGAAATATCTATATACCGTTCGAGATCAATGTTCAGCAGGGTCAACTTTAAGAACTTCCACATGCAGAGATAATTTTCATTCAAATCATTTGTTTAACTTCTTGAGATGCTTCTTGAAATGCGAATGGAATCAAATTATAATGATCACTTTTTGAGGCTGCTATAGTTGATGGTAGTACTTTAGATATAGCGATGGAGGAAGAACAATTCCAAGCTCATATATCCGGATAGGAATTAATGAGGAATTGTTCTGAAACGGGAGTTACACCTTTTCTTCATGCTCGAGTGATTAATCTATGGAATGGTTTAAAACACGAATATGAATGCATTAGAGTAGAGTTTAATCACATTTTTTAGAGTAATTCCTTTGCAATGCATATAATATCAAAAAACTTCTTGAAATCCCTTATAAAACATGAAGTGATTGAATTCCTCATTTCCCGAACGGGATTGTATATCTTGACAAGTTATACACAAGTTAAAAGATACCTATATGTGTTTAATCTAACTCGATAGCTTCTACTTTCGCGATTAAAAGCGTAACTTGTACTAGGAGGGTTACGTACGCATCGACGCGGCGCTCGAGTTCTCGAAAGTTCATTTCCTTTCGAAGTTGCAATGCGTGTAGTATGTATTTTTTTGAATTTAATTCTCTTACTTTTTAATATCCCCAGGGTTCCTTGACGTTTTCAAAGACACGTTTGGACGTTTAACAGATATCAAATAATCCGGATACTGAATTTATTAACTTCCGTATTTAATAGTAATATAATACTTGAGACAACGCAAAAAAATGATCGTAATGAAAAATTATATTATTAAATTTTCCGCTTATTAGATAAGGAAAGTAAATAGCTGAAGATCTGAAACACATAATTTTTGTTACAGTCTTTTGATTGCATTCTGAGGGAAAACCGATCTTAAAAATATCTCCCTACTTTCTGTGTGTCTCTTTCATGTTTTTCCTTCCGCCTTCTTTTTCTTTGAACGTTGAGAAACTGATACATTTTTTCCTGAAAAATTCTCCACAGGGGAAAAAAATGAGCTTTCATCGTGTCTAGTGAAATAAGATCGTGGGCTTTCCACTTATTTTTTAAATTTTACACTCTCTATCTTTTTGCCTCTCTCTAATTTCTTCATTTTTCTTGTACTCATGTAAACAGTGAATGAATAGAGCATTCATGATATACTCCCTCGCAGTGGGTAACTGTATTCCCGAGATGGATAGTTTGATTCTTTGTGTGCTACGATAATTTTAAATTAATAAAATGGTTATAAGCTGAAAATGAAAAGAAAAAGCTTGAATTATTATTGCATAGATTGTATTGATTAGCCATGTTAATTTTTTTATTCTTTATTTTTCAGCCACAGAATTTGGTTTTAACCGGTGAATTTCCAGACTGCGATGTTAAATTGTGTGACTTTGGTATCTCCAGATATATTAGTCATGGCGCTGACATTCGTGAAATCCTTGGAACACCTGATTATGTTGGTAAGAATATCTCTGTTTCAAATAGTTGAATCTATTTTACTTGAGTAACAAGTGCACTATCAAAATTTATCAAAGATGAATTAAAATCAAATATTGCTTATTCAATAAATGTTTGAAGATATTATCACTTCTTGATAAAATCTATTCGAGTTAATATGAACAGAATTAAATAACGCAATTTATCAAATGTGAGTAAATTATTTTTGTGGTTCATGGAGAAATGAAAGGAAAAAAAAACGTAATCATGAAGTGAAAGTGATGATAAAAGTGAAATGAATGTCAACAATTTCACACAATTCTTCTCGCACTTGTCCATTACCATTACCATTACTCCACCAACCGGTCTGTTAACTAGCCAAGAAACATGCCCACAAGACGCTTTTATAATAATCATTTCGGTAAAATTATCAACAGAATAAAATATATACATCACTTCTAGGAGTACTCAATGCTGTCAACAATACGTTATATTTTAATTTAAAAAAATTCTTGTTATGAAATTTTCGATGGCAAGCCCTTACCACTTATTTCGTGTATCTGCAATATACATGCCTTTGAACTCCAAATATATAAGACATAACGCTTCATGACATCCGTGAGTATAATTGCTTGGGCCCTGTGGACGCGTTTATTGCCTACTCAGGCAGTTGAATCGTTATCACTTTTTGCAGCTCGGGTATACACTCATGATGAGAACTCTCGCAACACACTGTGCATACGTTTCATGAATAATTTTACATGCCTCTTCTTCATTTGAGCTCTCAATTCAATCGTATGAGCAACGGGAAATTTAATCTCTAATATCTTTATTTAAGAAAATATTCACGAAACTGTAGGAATTTTAAGTTTTTTTTAGACATTCAGCCTTTTATTCAGTCGCTGCTTTAATTTATTTAACGAAGAAATCCAAATCTATTAGTGATGTATTTGATGATAATACCGATTGATGTAATGTATAGATTTCATAATTGAAGAGATTGTTACATAAAGTAGAATAATTTGATTAATTATAATTCTCGTATGACAACAGAAGGACATGTTACTACTACATATTGATGATTTTCTTTTACAGCACCTGAAGTTCTCAACTACGAGCCAATCAGTCTGGCAACGGACATGTGGTCCGTGGGAGTATTACTCTACGTACTACTTACAGGATGTTCGCCATTTGGTGGTGACACGAAACAGGAAACTTTCTGCAATATCAGCCGATGTCGTCTAGATTTTCCCGATGATCTATTTGAGGATGTTTCCCAGGATGCACGGGATCTCATGCGAAAACTCATGGTCAAAGATCCAAGGTAATTTACATAATTTTATCGACATAATAATGATAATAATAATGATAATAATAATAATGAAAAAGCTTTTTACCAAGAAATATATGATAGGAATTATATTCATGTAGCACAATTCTGCTTGAAACGTTATCATGTGTCTCAGTCAACATTGATACACTGACGTAAAATAATCAACTGGGATTCATTTATCATTCTTTATTCACCTCAATATTTTTATTCCTTTTATGCCCACATATCAGTACCTTCCTCTGTGAAAATCGTTGCAAAATCGTTTCAAGAATTCTACACTCACACACACACACACATACAATATATACTGACTTACTCCTCTTTCCTTCTCTCCATTATACATATGATCTTTTTCTTTTTTTAACTGTATCGCAATGTGAGACTCGTGAATCGCTTGTTTGAACACTGAAGATTCCATCAGCTCATCTTCAAGACATGGCGCCGGTGTCAAATCGATGATTGTATATTTGCGTTGCATTAAAAAATATTGCAAATAATCTAATGCATTTAATATAGTAGAATAGCATTAAAATTGTAAATGATCAATATCGCTTACGCTGACAAATATGATTTGAAAAGTTATGCTTGATTTTATAAAGTGCTAATTTCTTCGAGTCATTGATCTCATCCATATTTTCATAACTATAAAAAATGTGATTGAAATGAACGTTATTTTCCATACGCGAAAAACTGAGTGGTTGCCAATGTTAATTTTCCTACTGTGAACAACGGAAGTACACTTCCCATGACTATCGAGTAGTTGAAATTTAATTATCAAAGTCCCTTCGTTGAAAGGAAGTCTCTATCTTACACCAAATGCGATAGGACGGCGAAGAAAAAAAAGAGGACATACTATTGGCTTATCAATGCCTAAACTTCATATTCCCTATCAAATGGGAGCATTGTAAAATGCGGAAGTTCCATCTATATTACTCCCTCATTTCTTATCATCAATAGAATTTCTCCACATATTACGTAACAAGTTGTGCCGTTACTAAAGTTATCCTGCCGTGTTAGGAGCGGAAGTAACGATGACCAGACCGGTCTTTCAACAGGCCGATCCTGTCCAACTATATTTTTTATACACGTTCAAAACTACCAATTTCATAATTTCAAGTGTATACTTGTAATTATACTATAATGTCTTACGGTATATTTTTTTCTCTCACAAAATACGTTTTACACATTCCAAAAACAAGTTTGATATTTTTTCAAAATTCACAAAATACCAATAATTCACTGTAAATTACTTTTAAAATTAATGATATTTATTTTTTTCTAATTTCAGTGAACGCTTGACAGTAACAGAATGCCTCCAGCATCCGTGGTTTACGTTGTGCGTGAGCCCCGAGACACCATTAAGAATAAGCACAAATGATAATGCAACTGATGAATATTCCCTCAGTCCAGCTGTTCCAAATTTAGAAGATGAACGATCATTAATAGCAAGATCATCAACACCAGAGCCAGAGTCTGCTGCAAAGATGACTGATAAAATCAAGCAATCAGATAAATCAATTTGTGAAGTTGATCAGCCAAACAAAAAAACTGGAATTCAGTGCAATACATTACCCAACACAAGTATTTATACAAAACCATCGCAAAAATCATCACAAATGCCATTAAGAATTGGCCTCAGTCCTGATCGTAGGGATACATTTAAAAAGAATATGGATTCATTGGCACAAAAGTTTTCATCCGGTGAAATTGTTATAATTGAACAATCTGGTAGTACACAGAGACGTGCAATTGGTAATCATACAATGCCAACTGGTGAAGTATTCAAATGTACACCAGTTTTTATACTTGGTGAGGAACAACAATGCAGTGATGGAGGTAGTGATACTGTTTCTGAAATATCAACAGACAGTTCGAGTGATCGTAGTAGTATTTATTCTGATGATTCACTTGATTTTATCCTTTATGGAAAGAGCCAGGGACGTGCAAGTTTTCCCTTTACTGGTACAGAACTTACTGACAGATGGGATCACAGGCATCAGACAAGACCATGGCCAAGAGAGTGTAATGGTGTTGTTAGTAAAGCACTGAGCCGTTTTACAGCTGATCCATCAAGTAAAGCATCAAGAGCAACTGTACCACCATCAAGTAGAGCCAAAACTGGCCTCGAGGCACTTAGAGAACGTGGTGGTAATCTTGTTGTTATACGTGAACCAGTTAGAGCTGGTAGATACACTAGATACAGTGAGGTTCAGTGTGAATCTGTACAGGCAAGAATTCGACGGTTCCAAGTACATGGTGGTTCTTAAAAATATAATTCATTTCATATTTAATTATTATATATATAAATATATATTTTTAAGATTCAATGTCGATCTCCTGAAAGAAAATGATTAAATTACGGAACACAGGGATTTTTTCTTTCTCCTTTGCAACACAATAAACAATGAGAAGGGTCTAATTCTAATGAAATTCAGGGTTTAAATCAAAGGAGAATCGTCGATTGTGAGTGTAAATTTTGAGTGAAAGAAGTGGTTGGCTAAATTTTGATTTTATTGTAAATAGTTATTTTTTTTTTTTTTTGGGATTGAAAATTGATGAATCAAGTGGATTTTTCTTTTCATTTAGCATTCAAAAAGATACAATTTATTCTGCGATATGTAGAGAATAAAGCAGATTGTCAGAGATTTTCGACGGAAATTTATGATTTTGAATAGTGATGTATATAGTAATGAATTCATTTAGATAATTAATTAACGAATGAAAGAAAGTAAGAGTGTGTGTGTGTGTATGTGTGAGAAATAGAGAGAGATATATTAAAATAAATAGAGGAGATTGAAGTGAAATGCGGATGCAATTTTTGTCCTCTGCCGATTTATCAATAGACTGACTGACCGTCCCACGAGATAATTGCGAATCGGATTGAGAACGCAATGTACCGTTAAGTGTTCGTCAAACGCCATATTATTTACTGATTAACAAAAAAAAAACGTTTCTTTTTTCTTTCATTCAATTCTGTAGAAGAATTTTTAATGTAATTTTTCATTATGTTATTACATTGAAAATTTTTTTATTCAGAAGTAAAAAATGAAACATAATCAAATTTTGGAATATCTTGGGTGCCTTCTGCTAGTAAACATTAATTAAGTCTACTTGTATACAGATGCAAAACTTTTCGATACAAAAACTTGTAGTGCCTCATCCCCTGTATCTATGAAATTATCATTTCGATTTTCAATGATAATTATGAGATACTTGATTAAATTTGTAATAAATTGAATATTAAAATATTTAATAAATATAAATACGAAATTTTTTTTTTCGTCGAATGAAATAATGGGAGTATTGAAAATAATTTTTTTTTTTCATACTCCATTATGCAAAAGTGCTGTGCCTTATGCAAAACTCCTAATCGAATTTGTTTTTTATAACGTCGTACGATCAAAATTGAGAGCCTAAACTCGGTCTTTAGGCATCTTTAATTCATGTCAATGATATTGTTTCACTTGAATACTCTATTATTCATCATTACTCAAATTTAATGATTAATGATACGGTAAAATGCAAGTTTGAATCGATTTGGAAATTATTCAATTTAATTTGTTAATTGATTCGATTATAATTTTTAAAATTCGATGAACTGACTTCGGTAATTCATCGTGAATAAATTAACAAAATTAATAATGATATGAAGTGTTCTCAGGTAGAATGCAATGACGAATGTGGATTTAAAAAAATCCATTTAGCAATTAAAATGAAGAAATTTATCCGAGTGTATGACGTTGTAGAGGGATTCATTTGTATAAAATTAGTATTTTTTTTGTAATTTAATTTATCATTTACATATTTCCTATCATTTTTTTTTCAAAGTTAAATTATTCTGAAATGGAAGCTGGTGATGGCATGTTTTCTTTTTTTTTTTTTTTTTCTTTCATTTAATAAGTTTTTTTTCTTATCTTCTTTTTGTTTCTTTTCTTTCTTTTTGTGTCTGGGTAAAGAGTGTCCACATGCAATGGAGTATGCTGTATCCTTGTATCTGTAAATGCTAGTCATAATTTCTTTTTGTTCTGCATTACTCCGAATGCATCTGGATTCACATCTATATCCTCACAAAATAATTATAATCATGATATTTCTTTTTTCATTTTTCACAGTTTGATACAATATTTTGTTCATGAATAGATAAATTTCATGCTAGCAAAAGTACTTTCTTCCTTCGTGATTGAAAAAAAATTTGATTGTATGAAATAAAATGAGGAAAATAATAAAAAAACACATAAATTAAATGAAATTTTGTATTATAATTTTTCTTGTTGTTCTATTGGAAACAAGATTGGAGATGACACATCCCAAAAAATTATTGATTTTACTTGAGCAAATATTTATTTTATTATCATTATTTTTCTTTCATATAAAATTTGTATTCAAAAATGATCGAAATTTCTGGTATATTTCACGGGGGAAAAAAAAATTTACTGACGAGAACTGCAAATTTTATTTGTACTTGGATGTGTGTTCCAGCTCTCGATATTTTCATTCATCGTTTATCATTACAATATAGTTTTATTATATTATTAAAACAATATAAAACATACTTATCACAATAGAACAATCGTTTAGTTGATAAGTTCAGAAATGTACATATTATTTCAATCATTGTATTAATTTTAATGACTATATGAAATAAATGCTATGATATATCTGAAATTACAAAATCACGCATTTTTTCTTGTTTTTATCGTGCTGTTTTCAATGAATTTCTCATGATTATTCCTGAATAATTATTTATTAGAATGATTCGTTGCATATCTTCACTCATGCAAATCAGCAGTTTCTCTTCTATTAGAAAAATTTGAGATTCCAAGGGAAATATCAATTGAGCGATAGAACATTGAGAGAATAATAAAAATCAGGACGTAGTTGATAAATTATTGGTCATAATCGTAATGCTCATCTTGAACCAAGTCGAAGATAAAACTAGATAAGATAAGCCGGAGATATTTGCGAGAACTGAAGTCCCACGAAATACAGAAGAATTTAAAGCTTCGATTTCTCGTGGAATTTTCAGTAGAGGTGAACGATCATACTCAAAGTCAAAGTCAAAATCGATTTATTCAATATAATCACGTGTGGTTACAGTGTTTATCCACAGTTTTCAATTATTTACATTCTTCTTTTTACATAGCGTCAGCCCTCAGGCTCTTACTTATATTTAAGCGTTTTTTTGTGGGAGATGCAGATGCATTGGGGGGGGGGGGGGGGGGGGAGTTAGTGAGAATTTCTGGGATAGGAAAAAGTTTAGAAAAAAAAAACCCTATGATAGAAGAAACCATATGATGAACGATCATACTATCTCAGTGGAGACCTAAATAGGTTGTGAGCTCGCTCCTTCAAAAGTACTGGGAAGTGATGGGAAATTCTGTTAGAAGGGATAGAAATATGCTTTTCTCTCAATTTATCCAAGATAATCGGCCAGGATGCACTTTTGCAGGCATTCCGGACATCCAGGTCTAAAAAGAAGCCTAAATTGTTCGCTGGAAACCTAAATAGGTCTCCAGTGTAGCTGAGTGATCATACTATCTCAGTGAAGACCTAAACAGGTTTCGAGTAGAAGTGAGCGACCATGCTAGTTCAGAGTAGACCTGAAGAGGTCTCCAATGAAGGTGGACGGTCATACTTCCTTAGTGGAGAGCTAGATAGCTCTCCGGTGGAGGTAAGTGATCATACTAATTCAGTGGAGACCTGGATAGGTCATTGAAGACCTGAATTGATTGAGCTAGAGGACTGATAGCAGAGTGTGAATTAGCGAGCGTGTATATGAATGGGCAACGGAAAACTGTTTTTTTGCCTAGCAATTGAGCTAGAGGATTGGTAACGAAGCATTACGTCTAGTGAACACCTGGACAGTGTCATAAACTGGAAATAAAAATAAAACCCCAAAGGACAACAATACTGGATGACATAAATATAAATAAAACAAGAAGAAACCTGAGAATGAATTTAACGCAAATTTCTTCCACGATTTTAAGCAATGCTTCTATTGTTAACGAAGATATGCATCTTTCATCTTGACAATACTGAGCACGACCATTTCAAACAGTCAACCTGTTATTATACGTAATAGGTCATGTACTGACTGCTGGACGAATTACCGACTGTCAAGTTACTGATCGACAGACGAATTATCAACTGTCGAGTTACCAACTGACGGATGAATCACTGACTACCGGGTCAACGACCACCAATTCAGTCATTACAAGAACAGAACTCCTTATCGTTAGCAGTGAGTCATGATTTTCGAGAGGAAATTTGCCGACTGTGATGCCTGGGACTCTATTCTCCACTGAGAAGGATTTTTATTCCACGCGAAATCTCAATCGTAAACGGAAAATTTCACACGGAGACAAGTCACAAGTGCAATTAATTTCTAGCTGGAATTTAGGGTGCATAACCGGAGTCACTGCATTGCTGTGTTTGAATGTTATGATGTCGTGATTTTTGCGTGAAAATTCGATCAAAATTTGTTTTTGCTCTGGACAAAGTTTAGAGGAGCATTTCATTTTATCCTGTGCCTTTCTTTGTTTTTCTTTTTTGGAACTAATGTCTTTGGAAGTCATTTTTTTTATCAATGTAAATCGTTCAATCGCAAACGTACCGCTTTTCACCAAATGATTCCGTGTGAGGAATTTCAATCGTGAACGGATAGTTTATCCGTATGAAACTTTCCGCTTATGATTAGGATTTCGCATGGAATAAAAATCCTCCTCACTCGAGAATAGGGCCCCTGATAATAATTCATGCAGCTATGGTCGAAACATCAATGTTTGCTCTTCTAATTTGTTCAGATCAGAATGATCATGTCAATTGCGAGCCTGTGAAAATTGTAATGCTTTATTCATCACTACGGAGTATAATATAAACCAATGCTTCAAAGATAAAGGAATATGGCAATGATTGATTTGTTCTCATTTCATCATTGTATTATCACTTTGTTAGATGAATCTAGATCATGATAGAAGCATTTCAATTATATAACGTTTACAGCAAAATTCTAGAATTGCTTATTTATTTCATGACAACTGTACGATAAAATTGTGCAAATTGTTCATTGAAAATGAATGTTATAACCGTATGGGGTCCAATTCTGCAGTATGTTGGCCAGAATCCTTTCCACAGGGCACCTGCTCCTTCACTCTTCGCAATTGTCATGATTACCGTAAGTACTCCGGGAACCTTCTTCTCTTTCGTACTCGAATTTTGAATTCTGTAAATTGAAAAAAAAAAGGTTTCATTTTAAATCTACAGTAATTTAGTAGTGAAGTGCTGAAGCAAAATGGATTAATTCACTTGTACAGGAATTTAAGCGCCAATTCAGTTTGAAGCAGCTACAGCAAGCACATTTCTATCCTAATACATTGCCACTTGGGGATCTATAGAACAAAGTTCATAAGACGCGAACTGAGCGACGTTGGCTCGACGAATGAAAAAGTATATGCCAGAATGACTGCACTACTGAGATATTGAATTCAAGGTAGAAGAAACAAGGGTTGTCCAACGGTTGAATTCCGTTTGCAATTCCATTTACTAGCTATTCAGCATTTCCAACCTAATACTGACGTTGAATGGCCATTGCCAGTTGGGGATCTATAGAATAGAGTTTAAAGGATGCGAAACGAGCGACTTTGGCTCAACAAATGGAAAATTACAGGCCAGAATGAATGTGCTACTGATGGTTCCACGTAAAGGCTGGCAACGTTGGGGGGAAAGTTGCGTCGACGTATATATTTGAATATACTTCTGAAAATCTAAAAAGTCACCTGTTAAAATTTCAACCTCTTCGGATATCTTGTTCGGGAGAAATTAATAAATAAAGATTCTTCAATTAACACAGTCCCTTATGGGTTTTCGTCTATAAACATGAAATTTGTGGCAATTAACAGGTTTTTAGGGGGGAAACTTCTATAATGGATAAATGAATGTGTGAAGAACAGTTTAAGCGCTTCCTCAAATTCATTAGATACTTGATGATTTTAGAATAAATTAATTTGTCTCGAAAAATGCTGATTTTTGGGAAGTTAACCCCTGTCTTACTCGCATGACAGTAACGTCAGAACCGCGCGCTTTTTGAAATCAATACGAATGCTTTCTGAACAACGCAAAAGAACAATGATGATCGACGACGAAGCATTTCTAGTAGATAACAGCTGTATAGGTTACGACTACGTGAGTCGTATAACCACTACGCTAGTCGTGATAAATTTTCGCACTAACAAATCCCATACCGGATGAACTTCCTTAAGGGGTAACGGGAGACCCAGTAAATTTCAAATTTTCAAACCCATTGTTTAGTAATAATTATGATTTTTTGCATTAAATATCAGAAGCATCGACTTCCTAATGTCCTTCCCCAGTCGTTGCCACTCTCCTATCATGAAAATATTGATAAATATCTTCAAACAATTAGTTCAAAAATTCAATATATATGAGGGGTTCCGTTACCCCTTAACACGTAGAATGAGCACTGTGCCGCTTTCTTACGATATTATTCAATATAAATATATTCTTCGTAGACATCAAATGGATACTTATCAATTATAAGTATATCTAACGATCGTGAATATTTCAAAGAGAGAATAATTCTATTGGTAAAGTGTAAATTATTAAAGTCACAATTATTTATATTGCAATTTCCGTCGAAAGGGCGCCGTCACGCTTATAGCGCGGGTAACAAAAGGTTGAGAGGGCCGAAAGTGAGAGATATGATAATTGCTAGCAAGCTTGCAGAAACTATTGGGGCTACAGGATTCCTCCTGGACGTGAACAAGAATCATCATTTCTCATAAATGAACTGCTATCGGGTCCATCTCCAAAACATCAACACTTATACTTCTCTCTGGTAGCTCAACCGGAATAGGGTTCAGTTGGCGCTTATGATTTTGGCGCTTCAGAGAGTTTGGGAAGAATAGAATGCTTGTGTTACACTTCTTTGAAGACTCTAAAAATATCAATCACTACTTCTTCCTCTCTTTTCTCCCTCTTATTTGACCGGAAAAAATTAAAACTCACTGGAATCAATTGAACTATAGATATGAAAGGGAAGCAGTTCAGCTCAGTTGCATGCGGAGGAGCTCATGATAAAAGCTTCAGAATTATAATTTTTAAGTCGATCTACTTTTTTTCCCTCATGTCTATACCCACTGATGACCAACTTAACAAGCGGCATCATGCTTACTATGCAACTAACAAAAGTAGGTGAATGGTCTAAAAAAAAGAATAATTGAAGATTCTTCAATTTCAGAATCAATATTCTGAAATTGAATTCATTTGCATAATTGCAGGAAATTACTCAGTGTTGAACTGACTCTCACTTTTCAACTCCACACAAAGATATTCAAAGAAAAATAAACTACCTTGTTTTAGCAATATCAAAGGGCATCGAATTGAATGCTGTGAGAAATCCTGATATCATTGATGCACAGAAGTGTAGAGGTATACCATCAGGAATACCAGCTGGAAATTGAAATATTGTTATTACCATGTCGACTTTGGATGATATACCTGTGCAATACCTTTAGAGCTAAGTAAAATCTTAGCTTGACTGTAAGTTGCCAATTGTGAAGCGTTAACGACAGCAGCACGCCCCATTGTAGCCACACTTCCACGCCATAAGGTTGTCAGCCCCTCTTCCTTTATGATTCTCATGAATGCATCAATCACATTTTTATAATTCCTCCGTTGGTCTGTAATAGTTAGTTTGAAATTTCAGACTCTCTTTATATACATTAATCAGTGGGTAAAAATGTGGTGAATTAATTGCATCGATTTTTTTTAGTTCAATTGAACTATGTCATTCATACTGCTCATATGCTGCTGCTGTTCATATGTTACGACATATGAACAGTACGAACTCTGTGGAACAGAGGAATTTTATGGGCTTGAGATTTTCCCTAAAAATTGCCATAGTAATGAGTATAGACATACTATTTTAAGCCAGTGAAAATTAAGCCTTATAACCCTGTATTTGTTCAAATAATCATTCGAGCTGATTTTAATCAGCATATTTGAAAAAAACGAGATATATACCATGGAAATGATGATGGACATGCTATTTTCAACCCATTGAAATATGGGCTTTATTCCTGTATCTCAAAAAATATCCTTCCAGCTCAAATTTGGACCAGAGCATGTAGAAATCCCGAAAATTTCCCATCGATATTGATAGGAAATTTTCCGGACAGTCAGATGCGCTTGTCCAAATTTGGGCCAAATGAATGCTTTTTGAGATACAGGCATTGAGTGTCATTTATAATGACTTGGGAGGAATTAACAAGTATTTTCGGAAAGCCGAGATAATGTCCTTTCCAAATCTGTATGGAAAATCTATTTCGAACCAGTGCAAAATGGGCCTTAACCCGTTGACTGTTTTTATCCACTATAGAGGACATTGAGTTTCACGCCCTAAAATTTAAACCAGTTAACAATTTTCGTTCAGTGATTTCAATTCCAGGGCGTGAATCTCAATGTCTTCTATAGTGGACAAGAACAGTCAATGAGTTAAGATGGAATATAATAATATTACATTCTGAAATATGATAATATCGTATCTAAAAAATTTGGATCAATCCTTTTTGTATCACTGGAATGATAAGAAAACACCCAATACCTTCATTGGCAAATGAATCCCTAAGATTCCTATTCACAGAGTCTGGAATCACCCTGAGAAACATACAAACCTCATCTCAAGATAAGCTCGTTGCTAAAAAACGTATATGATCCTATTGTAAAGAACGAGAGATAAAGAAAAACGCTTTTTAAAGATCAATATTCTCATTCACTGTGAGTAGAAAAGATTGGCAACTTCGAAGCCAGCTACCTTAGGAGGCATAGATAATTTCGAGGCTATTCAAATAATTATTCTTTCCTAAATCAGAAAATTGATTCCCTGCATATCCCCAAACGATGACGATTTCTTCCTAATTTTAATCTGCTATGCATACATTTAAAAAAATTCCAATTCACAACGAATCAATAACTGTGTCCCCAATTCTAAAAATGTTTTCCTGAACTTTCCCAAATTATTCCCAAATGTTTAGAACTAGTTAGACTTCAAAATATTTTTTTCATCTGCTAAGTATACAAAGCTGAAAAATTCGAAAAATTTGTAGTTGATTGTATTGATGGACACTAAGGTCAAGTGCAAGCAGCTTCGGAACCATTACGTACAAAAAAGTGGGCTTTGAGGATACCGATTCCATTAGTCCGGATTGGCTGAAAAAATTCAGCCATATTCTTAGAAAAACCATAACAAGAGAGATTACGGATGGAAAATGTCTCTGGAAAGACCTTTGGTTGATCCTCCGAATGAATTTATTTGAGAACATCCTCAGGAACACTACATCAATTTATCGAAAAATCGTGTTTTGTCGTTGAACGATTTGCATGATAAGAACGTCGGAAAGTCCTCAAAAATCGGAATTGACTACATTTTATCAACTTCGATGGAAATGTTTTGAACCACTCCCAGAAAATCTGCTAAAAAACACTCGTCAGCAGCAATATCAACATTTTTGTTGACACCTCTTTCACAGCCCTGATTCTTTTCTACAATTTTTTTTTACAGAGATTGCGCGAAAATACTTACTTTAACAGATATTCATGGAAAATGGATAGCAAAAAATCAAAATATCCTATCTATTTTATTATTCTGTCCATTCACCCTTGAGCTTTTTCTCCTCGAATTATTCAAAATAGATCAAGTTTTTGTGAAGAGATCATTCCAGAAACAAGAGTATTGATGGCCTATAGACCAAATTAGTATTCCACAACTTTTCTCTCTTCAATGATGAAAATAATTACCGAGGGGTAATCGTCCATCAGACGTCATTCTGACCAGGGCAACTTCAGTAGGGGTTCCTATGAATGCTCCTGATGCTCCAGCAGTCATGCCCATTACAACCGAAGTAAGAAAACTTGGAGCTCCTTCGTTCTTAGCTCTAAGTAAGAGAAAGAATTTTTTTATGAATGGATTGCATAGTATGGATTTTAAGAAATATTTTTATGATGTTACGTTATCATGTTTCACTGAGAAAAAAACCTAGTTAAGTGCTAAGTGGAAGTAATGGAGTGACCGTCATAGTATAGATGCATGAGTAAGAGGCATTTCAGAAACATGAACGCCTCAATCTAGACTGACTGCTTGAGCCCGAAACTCCATACAGCAGAAAATATCAGAAACTGTAGCTTATGCATTAGTTATGAGAATGGATGAACAATCAGACTGAACATCATCATTATTTAGAGATATTTTTTGAAGTTATATATCGTCGCCTTAGAGTGAAAGGGGCGTAAGTGCCATTTTTCCCGATTTTTTCTCTTCAAAATAACAGAAAGGCGTATCTCCACCATTATTGCTCCAATAGGCTTTCCAAGGCCTTTGACGCAATATTAGTGAAAAAAAAAAAATTAATAACATAAAGGCGTAAGTACCACTGACTAATAACAAAGGGGCGTAAGCGCCGGAGATACGCCCCTTTGTTTTTAGTATTTTCATTAATTTTTCCCCGACAATCGGAAAAAAACTAATAACAAAGGGGCGTAAGTGCCGGAGATACGCCCCTTTGTTTTTAGTGTTTTCATTGAATATTTACCTAATCATCGGGAAAAAATAATAACGAAAAAGCGTATCTCCAGTCCATGCGTCTTTTTGTTATTTTTAAAAACAAGAGGCGTAAGTGCCATAATTCAAATAAAAAATCCTAAAAACAGAAAGGCGTAAGTGCCAAAGTTTAAATAATAAATCCCAAAAACACAAAGGCGTAAGTGCCAAAAGTTCAAAAAAAAAATTCCTAAAAACAAAAAGGCGTAAGTGCCAAAAGTTCAAAAAAAATTCTTAAAAACAAAAAAGCGTAAGTGCCGAAATAAAAAAAAATCCTAAAAACAAAAGGGCGTAACTCCAAAATAAAAAAACATCCTAAAAACAGAAGGGCATAACTCCAAAAATTCTCATGCGATAAAAAAATTATAAAAACAAAGAGGCGTAAGTGCGGAGATACGTCCTTTTCACTTTAACTTGAACAATTATATAGCGTTTAAAGAGAAAATAACAAAGGGACGTAAGTGTGGAGATACGTCCCGTTCACATTAAAATTGGTAGTTACGCCACTTTGTTATTTCAATTTTCAATTATCCAAATAATGTTCTAGAGGCCATAAAAAACATTTTGGAGTGATAAGTGGACATACGCCCCTTTCACTCCAGAATTTCGTGTTTTTGGCACTTACGCCCCTTTCACTCTAAGGCGACGATATATATACTCCTTGAGGGCCTATGGTGATGATTCATTCCCAGAGTAATCAATGATAGGTTTGTTTAGAGATGAGACTAACGGTATCAGTAGAGCTATCAAACGAAGGATATCAAACGAGGGCTTTTTATTCAATTTTATTGAGACCATTAAATGGTATTAAATTCTAGAAAAAAACATAAATTTGAACTTAAGGATAAGTTTACATTATTAGCCCCATCAGCTAATAACAAAGGACGCGTTCATCAATTTTTTTTCCATGACCTTGTGGCACGTCGCGGAGATGCATCTTCGCTTAATGATGATGTAGATGCGTAACTCATCACATCAGTGTCATCACTAGATGACAATTCCACCTTATTTTTCCCATTTTTTTTTCATCGTCTTGTGCAAGAACTGGTAAAGATCTTTGAGGTCTTTCGGCTTTTGTGGCAGGATTGCTTTCCAGACTGGAAATGCACTCGTCGCTGGTGTGCAGGCCCCTTTTGCTCCGTTTTCGATGTTCCATCAGTTGGCCAGCATTCATCGCTGGAATTAGCATGATATCCAGCGGATGGAAGCTTCGAGTTCTTCCACGAAGTTCCTGAACATTTTTCTCGAATTTCATACCGTTACTACCTGAAACAAGAACCAAAGTTTATTATATGAAGACAATCAATAATACAAATCTAAGAACATTGCTATTACTTGTAGATGGTACTGAATCTAGCGCATGGTCCATCCCAATGTTAACTCGGGATGACTATTCGTACACAAGACGGGTGACCTATGAGGTTAACTAACTTTTGCGGCAGCACGAAGAGAACCCGGTGGCTATAAGGGAGGGTTAGCATTAGTCGTCTGGGTTGAGCACGGGAAACAGACTCGCCAGGCCACCGTTTGCCGGATTAAAAAGGAAACGCAGCCGTTGGCGATTTAATCAAATGTCAAAAACAATTGAAAAATTGTTAATCAAATTTTCGATTTTAAGCAAAATAGAAATTCAATAAAACAATAGCAGAGGGCAATATATA
Source organism: Aleiodes leptofemur (assembly GCA_963942555.1). Taxonomy (NCBI): domain Eukaryota; kingdom Metazoa; phylum Arthropoda; class Insecta; order Hymenoptera; family Braconidae; genus Aleiodes; species Aleiodes leptofemur. Next base: position 15,834,603 of record OZ012609.1, read on the forward strand.
AAGAGTGCGTGGGCCACAGTGCAGACAGTGTTAAGGGGGGGGTAGGGTATTTAATTTTTTTTTCCTCGATTTTTTGAAAAATTTTGAGGTGAAAGTACCATATCTCAGGAATATTCTGTGAAAATTTCAAGTCGATCCGAGAAAAATTGACGGTAATACAGCATTTTTAGTATGAGTGATTTATAATTGAGCTAAAATCAAAACTACGCTTCAAAGCAAAAAAGGTCAGGTTAGCCGTAGACAACAGCAGCAACGTATTCTGGACACCTCTGATGACAGTTTCATATTGTACAAACGTAGGATTGACGACTCTGTGTAAGTAAAAAGTTCAAATTTCAAAATTTGAGTTCAAACTTTAAATCGATTTTCCCACAACTTGCTTTTTAAAAGTCGGTGGACACTTTCACTCAGAATCTACTGAACCGATCGATTTGATTTTTTGCACACTTTTTTAAAACATATTTAGCGAGGTAACGCTGTCGAGTTTTTTTTTTTTTTTCAATTTTAAGTATTTTTTATAGGGGCTTGAATGTTGGTTTTTTAGTCGAAAATCGAGTTTTTGACTTTAGAGTGCCACCAAAAATCCAAAAATGTAAAAAAAAAAAATTTCTCGACAGGGTTACCTGGGTAATCTTATAAACAAACAGAATCGCTTCGCTTTTTTTGTTTTAGATAATCCAGTCTTGAGTTCCGCTGTCCACCGCAAAACGCGTTTTTTCCGAGGCACCTGACAAGAGTAGCTCCCACTGGCTCAAATCCTTATATTTTTCCACGAAAATTTCACAGAGTCTTCTTGAAATGTGACTTAAGAATACCCCATCGGAAGAACATCATTTATATTAGCTACTTCATCAATAAAAATTCATGAAAATATGCCTTTTTTTGACCGAATTAACCCTACCCCCCCCTTAAGCGAAACTTAAACCACGACGGAACTCTCTTTGAGTAGATTAAACATTACTGTTAGTTGGTAAAGTAGGAATCTCTAGTGGTAATTCTTAAACATGAAGTGTTAAACATTAAGCATTGTAATCGTGATTTTTTTCGAATTTGAAATTTCATCGGAATATGACTCCAAATGATGAGAAATGTCGAAATAGTATATTACATGCCTTGGGCAGTAAGTAAGAAAGCCTCAGAGCACATGTTTGTTGACCTCGGCTTCGCCTCGGCCAACAAGACATTTCTTACATTACTGCCCTAGGCACGTAATATACTATTTTTTAGGGTCGTCTGTATGTATGTCCGTATGTATGTGTGTGTGTGTGTGTGTGTGTGATGACACATTCCATCGCTTTTCTCAATAACGGCTGTATGTATCGACTTGAAAATTTTACGGTATATTGACCACGTGCGCGCCATGTGCTCACAGAAATTTCAGCTCAATCGACCGAATGGTTCCCGAGAAAAAGCGAATTATTGAATAATCGTTTTTTCGAGTTTGCGCATTGATAAGGCGTACATTAAGCCCTGGAGGTGGCGAGCGCTTAAATTTTTGGTTTATCTGGTATTTTAACAAACATGTATTTTTTTGAAAATCCTGGGCAACACGATAACTAAAACATTATTTGAGTTAGAAACTTCAAATTTCGTGGGTTTGTATATCTCATGAGTGAGACCTTTGGGATTGAATCTGGGCGAAATCGGTCCAGTAGTTCCTGAGATATCCTTGATAAACCATTAAATGAATAGACACTATCTCTGGAACTACTGGACCGATTTCGCCCAAGTTTAGCTTAAAATATTTGCTTAGACGAGCTTAACAAATGCTGATAATTTCAGATTTTTCCTTCGAATTCTCTCATACGAGTGCTCAAATAAGTCTTTTCTTCAGAAATTTCAATTTTTTTCCATTTTTTCCCTAGGAACGCTAGTATTTTTTATTTGATAATTGAAAAGTAGACAATTTTTCCTAAAAAATGAGCCCATTGTCATCCCGTTGTGACCACGGAAAAGACTAATTCAAACCTGAAATTCAATTTTCAAATTTTCCAGTTTCATCGTATGATCTTATTTTTTGTATAATATTGATTTTTTCCATGAAATGTGATTATTTCAGGTGCACAGATTATATTTAGGCCTCTATTCCAATTTTAAAGTAGAATTAAAATATAACAAACAATATTCTAATAGTACATCACACACCTAGGGAGGCGAGAATACATCCGGTGTGTATGCTATTTTTTCCACCGAAGGGAGTAAAGAATTAAGTTTCTGACCAAGCGAAGCGAGGGTAGTTATTAGCAGATTATGAAATTAAGAATTCCATTCGGAAGCTTTCTGCCAATTGCATTGGCAGAATATTAAATTTAAGCATAGTACTGAAACTTTCAAATAACGCATAAGGAGCGGACGCCTGCTTGTTATTAATTGTAAAAAACACATGGCGACCGGACCTGCGTATGCTCAACCTGACCGGACTGATTAAAATACGAGTTATTCATCAGACTTGGTCAGGTAGTGAGGAAAGTATTGAGTAAGTAATTCTATAATTACTATGTTTTTTTTAATGTCGATAAACTGTTCATTAATAAATGGTGAAAGATTGTGAAACTGAAAAAATGAATGAAATGATTCGAAACAGGTGGAATATATCAATTCATGAAGTGATTAATCTATGGTGAGAAATTGACGTGATTCCCGTGCATCACGTGGAGCTTCTGGACTGCAATCAATTCATTTAAGAAAAAAAATCTCCGGCTTTTGCTCAGACCGATTACGAAATGGATTTTAATGATACTGATGAGAAAACTACTCCACGCGATCAGATCAATGATTTAGTACAGCCTTCAACATCAATCACTCCGGTAGCATTGGATGAAAATGATAGTGATGCAGATGAAATTGAACAGATCATTAGAACAGCTTCTACATTGAGTGTGGAAAATGAGGTTAGTGATGGAAACATTTCGAAGCACAGAGTGAGTAAAACTGAGTCATTTGTGTCCACAGCTGTTGAATCCGCAAAACACTCGTTTTATCAAAAAATTCCAGACAATTCGAAGAGTGCGATGGTGGATTCATCAATAATAAGGCAGAAGCGGAAGCTTTGTTCACGTATTCTACCGAGTTCTGAAAGGGACGATGATGAAGTTGAGAGCCCCAAAATAGTGGACACCAGATGCAGTACTGGGGATCGCGGTCGATTGAAGCAAAATGAAGAAGATTATGAAGGTGAGGCTGGTAAAATGAGTGTGGCGATCCCTGAAAAATCATAGAGTTAGTGTAGAGGGCAAAAAAAAAGCGCATGGGAAAGACAAATAACTTACCCGATGAACTCCGTGAGAGGTACAATTTTTTAATACATTTTAATCATTGTACCTGGCCTCGAGAAAAGAGCGGAAACGATACGGATTTTCAACTCTGCCTCGTTGCCATTCTCATTCTTCTTATTTGGCAACGAATAAAAAGGAAAATATAATAAAAGAAGGAAACGAATAAAATAAATACAGACGAACAATAGAGCCCACGTGTATCGCTTTAGAGGAAATTATAATTTTCATTACATTAGTGATCGAAGGCAAGCCGACACTCGGGAACGAGAATATTGACACACCACAACGGAGATGATTGAGTCAAGAGCGAAAGGCATTTATGACCTCTGGCTCCAGGAAACTGCGATGCCGAAAAGAAACGGAAAATTTCACTATAAAAAGTGATTACCGCACAACTCTTCACCCTCAGTACCAAGTTGAACCTAGAACGTGACTCTACTCTACAACAGCTCGAAAAGGCATCACTACGACGTCATTCTGCTCCACTGCATACAGTTTCATGCAGTCAGTTTCAATCGAGTCAATCTAACGAAACTCTGTTTCAATTAGAACTGACTACCCAGTTGTCAAGACTCGAGTTACATTTAACCACCTGAGTTCAATCCGCGGATTGTTTTGCATACTCCCTTGCTTTTTTTTTATTAACAACTAAACAACAGAGGACAAATTTGCAATAACTCATAAGCAATCCCCAAACGAGTGACACATCCAGGCATCACTAGGAAAGGATTCAGGAGAACTCCAGGGCCACGACCTAGCTGATAACCAGATTCCTCCTCTGTCAATTTACCCTCTCATTTCACTGTAAGTCAACTGGATTTATTAATTAAGTGTTATCGATAAATAGAACAATCGTGAAAGATTAAGCCTTTAGATTTTCTTTTTCTAACTGTAACATGGTAATTGAATAAATCAATTTTTTGGGGTCTATGAAATAAAAAAAGTGTGTGAATTATCATTTAAAAATAATCGACTCCTCTTTCCCTGAGACGACGGTACACTTTAGTGTTGTGCCACGGTAAGACGAATCCACAATTCAAATATATAATATTTTTGCATCCACGATTCAAATCGCGACTAGAGACGTTTTTGCACAGTTTGACTTTGATTAAATTTCAATAATTCTATCTCAATTTAACGATTTGTGACCGCAACATGAGAGTCAAGATGATGAAGAGTATGAATGTGACGATGACGATGAAGGTGACCATAATGAAGATGGATATGAAGATGAAGATGAAGATAAAGATAAAAGTGATGATGATGATGATGATGATGCTGACAACCAGAATGAAGATGGAGATGGTAACAATGACGAGAATGAAGATGCAGCACAATGGACTCCCAGGAGAAGAAGACTGCCTGATCCAGTTCAGTGGCGCCAAAATAAGCGTCGGACTTTGAGGAATTCCGGTAAGGAATGTGTAGGCCGAGAGAAATGAGTTCGACGACAAACAGTATGCAAAAGCAAGAAAATGCGTGATCTTTGTTTTTGCAGGAGAAATTATGCTGATACAATTCCTAATGAATTGAGGCAACGTCAATTTGAAGAAGTTTGGGATTGCGGGAATTAAGACTCTCAAAACAGTTTTCTGGCTTCTTTAGTGGAAGAAATGCCGAAGGCAAGATGCCGTACAAAAAGATAATCAAGATGGTCGTACGTAAAATATTCATTCTATGTTGAAAACTTTTCTAGTTTGAGCGTGATTAATGTTGAGTATTTTCGATACTGCAAAGCGTTAAACAGGATAAGCTGCATATTTCGGAAATTATGAAAGATACGCCTTTTCTATAGAGAATTTTGGAAGCTATAAAAATGGAAGAAGGTGGAATCACCCTATTCTGCTTACTTCCCGAGATATGTTTGAAAGACTAGTGAAAAGAAATCAAATTATCTTGTTTCATCGATTTACTTGTAAATTTTATCTTAGTTATTTATCGTATATAATTTCTCGGCAGTTTCAGCTACAGTCGGAAGTGGTGGTTGAAGAATGGGGAGGAGGTCATCAAAATTTATAAAGAATATTTTCCTGACACGTTCGACATTTCTGAAAAAAGAGTGCAAACAGCATTTTAAAAAAAAGACGTAGTGCCCCGGAGCACCTTCGCCTGATAAAAGAGGGCATCATCCTCCGGAGAAAAAATCTCTCCGGAGAACCTTGATTTTTATAAAAATCATATTTTATACCTTCCTATTGTCCCAGCACATTACTTTCGGCGAAAATCGAATAGAAGATATGTCGAAGGATCTTTAAATCAAACACGAGCATATAAATTGTATTTCAAATATGCTTTGGAGCGTAATATGAAACCAGTGTTGAGACCAATTTACAGCAGTGAGTTGAAGAAACTGAACATATCCTTCTATCAACCGAGAAACGATAGGTGCTGGTGCGCTGATTTTCATACGTGGACACAGGAGGAACAAGAAGCCAAGCGAAAAGATTGCGAATTACACGTCTTGAGGAAAGATAGAGCTCGAGCTGAATCCAGTGCGAATAAAGATTTATCAAAGATTGATCGAAGTGGGATTACTGCGTGTTCTGATTTGCAGACGATATTATTTTGCCCTTTACTTTATAATAAAATTGTTTTATTCTGAAAAGAAGCTGGCGAAGTTTAATTCAACGGTGTATGTAACAAAGACGTCACAAGGTAAGAGGCTCTAATCTTCAGTTAATATTATTGCTAAAAAAATTATTCTATAGATATTAACCAATATTTTTGAATTATTAACGGGTTATTGTTACATGTGGGATGAATTGAACGGAAACAAAGGATCTACTGAGGTTTCTCCGTGTTAGAGAATAGTATATTAGACAACGAGTTCGGACAGCGCCGTATCACGAGCACGTTTGAGCGTGCGAGTAGGTGCGGCGCCCCGCACGAGTTTTCTATACAATTTTATATTACTCACATGCGGTGTGAAATGGCACGTCCCCTTACTCCTTAAAGGTTAGTAAGTGCTGTTTTCATCCATTGAAACGTCTTACTCATCGTGTTCGATGAATGAAATTTTTGAATGAGACATATATATTGAAACAAAGTTATTTCCCAAAAATCTATTCTACCATAGCAATGAAGAATTAAAATCTCCCTTCACTGGACTATTAGAATCCCTGGCACGTAGGCAACTTCTACGGTAATCTCTAGTTTATCTTAACGTAGTATCGCCGATACTGCCCTAGTCAGTGGTTATAGCATCTCGTTTGAATCATGCAGTGCTTACACACTAGATAGCGTTCCAAGTGAGTAAGAGAGAGAAAGAATATATAAAAAGTACAGTTTTCATAGTTATCCACTAATTACTATTGTCACATGCTCGGAAGCTGCATTTTCAAGAGTTTAAAATGTTTCACGTATCATTTTCTATCATTTCCTTTTTTTTTATCCAAATCGGAATGGTCAATCTGGAAGAATATGATAAAATGTGCGATTTTCCATGAGGTTCAATGTTAAACTCGTGAAATTTCAAGTGTCAATATCTTTTGACTCGTTTTTGCTAGCCCTTCAAAAATTTAACTGGATTATTATCTTATCATAATCTACGAATGTGCCAAATTTCAGAATTTTCGGAATGGTCAATCGAGTACCGGCGGTACTATCTTAATGAGACTCATGGCGTGCTGGAGCGCGCTTGTTAGGTATCGTGCTTCCACTGAAGAAAGAAAAATTTCATTGTTGCATGAAAATATAAGTTTTGAAAAAAAAATTCTTTCAGTCATTCGTAATACTGTGCTTTGTAAATCTAATTTTCAATTTGATTATTTGACCACTGCTCTCTCAGAAAAATCTCATCTCGTACCATTACGTAAACTTTTATGAATGCTGAAGTTCCAAATGAGCATTATGATACAATTGTATCCTAATCTGATAAATGAATGATGAAATTCTTGATATTGTTATCTATTGATATTGTTTAACTGACTACAGTAGGAAAATTGACAATGAACTTCGAAATTTTTTGATCAGAATGATCACAAAGATGAGGGAATTGTCCTCCTTTACCTCTTCACTATTGAATTGATTTTTACTATTTTTCTATGTAGTCTGTTCACAGTCAACATTAATAGACAATTAATCGATATAACTTTCAATATATCGATTGTTAGAGTCGATTATTATTTTTTTGTCTTATAAAGGAGATAATATCCCCTTACACCCCCACGTTATCTTCCTATTCTATAGCATTGGATAATGTTTCATGTTCCCCCACGTTATCTTTCGATTTTCTGATATTGTATAATGTTCCCTGTTCTTTAACATTATCTTTCGGTTCTTCAACATTCGATAGTGTCCCCTTTTCCAGATAATTCTTGGTACTCTATGACTACTCTGGTAATAAGCAGTTTACACCATTAAATTGAATCATGAACCATTTCGAATGGTCCCAATCTTCCCAGGAAAAATGATGACATTTAAATAATTTTCACATCTCACATTTTCATAATTCACATTTTTTGTCGACTTCAACGTGTCTCGAGGGAATTTAACCATAAATATCAAGTTCACATGAAAATTTCCCTTATTTTTCCGTCACAAGCTGGATTTTTTTTTAATTTTCAAAAACGGCTAGAAAAATCATTTTTAAGAATAACCTAGCTGTTTTACCGCTGACAGCCATGATGTTTTTTTTATATCGACGTACGTTTTGCTGGCGTATTCAAAACTATGAACTAAACGTAATTTTGTTGAGTGCTACAATACATGTTTCAATTTATTGGATAATTTTTATAGAAAAATTACACTAAGTGTACGTAGTTTCCAAGCAGGTAGTGAAATTTCTGTAAGGGTGCTTCTGTGGAAATTGTTTTTTATTTATAAAAATCGCGTTTTTTCACTGGGTTTCGGATGATAAGTAAATTGAGTCATTTTATTTCTTCGTTCTTGGATTCGTATTGCAATGTCGAAGGCAATGTGTATAAATATATGAAAAACATCATGGCGGCTAGTTATCAAAGTACTTTGTTATTTTTATTCTTGTTAACTTCAATAATTCTCGTTCATGAAAGTTTTTAAGACTTGGAAGTGCTTTAGCTGGTATAAAAAAGAAATAAGGAAATTTTTCATTTCAATTTCATGCTTATTATTCAATCTTCCAAATCGTAGGGACGATTGCAAAAAATTTCCTGCTTTTGAATTTCTATGTATAGTCCCCTGAGGTACATGAAAATAATAATTCCTCTCAGTAATCAAATTATGAAATATAACAATTATTACCTCCACATATCAGTCAGCTGGTTATAGATACCAAGTCTTGCAGTAGTATATGTTGCTTGTCTCAGCAGGCCCGCTGATAATCCGGCATAGAATTTCGTGATGCCTCCACTTTCGCGAATCAATGATACTGTTTTGGAAATTGGAATTTTCTCTTTACTCATTTGCATTCGATTTTTTATCACGTCCATTGGGTGCACCACACACGTGGCAGCCATTCTGCAGATATTTATTTACAATAGATATGATGAACACTCATAAAATGAGTGGTCTATAACCGTATTCTTGATTTGTACAAACCCAGATAGTCCACCATTCAAAAAATTTATAGCTGGTGGCAATGTTTTTGGCTTAACAGGCGGTGAAGTCGCATTCCCCTTTGACTCTGTCATTACGAATATTTTCATAGAGAAATTATTGGAAGTCTTAACCTCTCCATCATTCACATAATAAATGTGAAGCTGTCTGGCCTAGAAATTTCATTACGCCACCGAAATCATTTGTTTTCTATTTCTCATTGAATGAGTTGGCTTCGACCATGGAGAAATGAGTAGAAACAGTTAAAGCTCTCGATAAAAAAGTTGAATCTGAGTTAAATCATCAAACTCAGTAGAATGAATGAATCAAAGTAATTATTGTGTATGTAGTTGTGATTTTCCCAAATCATTTAGGAATCAAAGAAAAAAAAGAGTGAGGCGAAAAAAATGCAGATACTTCACCAAGGATTTTTCTTATAGATATAATACTGTCGTCCTAGAGCAAAGAGGGCGTAAATGGTACACGTTCCTTATCTTTTACGCCCTTTTCACTTTAGGACGGTGATATAATTCTGCTCTTCAACAAAAGGATTCTTGAAAGTTTCTCATTTAATTTCGATTCCGGGATATTTCCCAAAGTACCACTGGATGAAAGGGGGGGGGGGGGGGGGTCGGTGAAAATGGGTCTACAACACAAAACTGACCAGAAACTTTCATCTCCAAGTGGCCTCTACTCGGAACACTAGAGCAATAGCCAACGATGCAGATATGCCGGAGCATTCTCGTAATTTTTCACAAATTCTTCCTTAAAAGCTTTAACTCTAAGGTAAACTCCTGGTATATTTTGCCTGGGCCTCCTCTAACAAGTGAAGTGTGGGTCAGGAGTATTCCCATAGAACAGCTTTTCCACAACTAGTGAGAGAAGATATGGAGCAATCAACAGTCAGCAGGTAAAGTTCGGAATAAAATCAGTAATTTTATTTTTCAATGGACAAAAAGGTAGTAGCATTTATCCTTGACAAGAAGATTGGTCGGTCGACAATGGGTTCACATAAATTTTTTTCATTCTTCGTTTTGGCTGACGTGACTCTGATTCTTCTACTGCTTTTTTTGGGAAAAGCATATTTTCCTTTCTGAAATTCTGATAACAGTGAATTGATTGTTATTAATTGGATCAATTTTTATTCAATATAGTCTAGAACCATTCAAAATTTTATAGACACCTTCAGAAACATCACAAATATATCGCTTTCTCATAAAGCAGATGTGCCTGAGTGAAATCATTCTTGAAACGAGGAATGAGATGATTGGCTAGAAAAATCGTCAATTTTCCTCAATAATTCATGAAAAACTAATCATTTTATTTTTTTCTTGGTTTTAAGAAATTTCTTTCCAGGATAAAAAAATTAGAACCCAAAGACGCTGAGGGACTTGCAAAGATCCTATTCTGCGAGATCTCTGAGCATCTCTGGAGACGTCCAGAGAAGGAGGAATTTTATCTCGAGACGTCATACATTAGTTATCAAAATATTTTTTCATATATGAAGAGCGTTGTCCATTTTTCTCAGTGGAACAACTAATGAGAGCATATATAAATTAGTTCCTCTCAATTTAATTTCACTCCGGCTTATCTGCTTATTTTCCTTATTGGAAGATTTCCGAAATTCCACAAAAATTACTTCTCCATAGATTAGAGTCAAATGGGATGTGTCTCACCTCAATGACTTTGATTATTGGGAATAATGGCCTGACACCCTCGGATTCTTTCAACACTTGCTGACCATACGTAAGAATTCTTTCATTTGTGTTCTGTATTACTTCTTTCACTCTCTCTGAATCATCATCCATAATTCTGTCTTTTTCTTCCAAGTTCTTTCGATCTACCTGCATAATGAGAGAGAAATAGAGATATAGTCAGCTTTCTAAAAGTGGCCACCTGTGCTAATGTAGCGAAATATGATTCTGATAATCATAGTTCTGGAATTGCTGTGTTAGGCTGTATAGATATACGGGATGTTTGAAACGAGATATAACGCTTATACCACCAGCTAGAAAACACGAATGAAATACGGTAAAAGTTCTAAAACAATACATATTTACTCATGTTTAAGTACTTGAAAATTATTGTTAGCCACTTGATGCACGAAATTTTCCTGCCAGAGCATAGCTGGGGGGAAGCAGATGATGGAGAGCTATACAGGGTAAGAACGACTGTGTGTTACCAGCTCTTCGGTGCATGTACTTCGAGAACATGATTCATGCAAATGCATGTCACCGACATAGCAAATTTACGGCACAAGCACTTTTATATACCATGTGAAACAGATAGAAGAGAAACCATAAAGTGCTTTTCACCCAATATGGCTCTACATCTTCTGTTCATCCCCACCTATGCTCTAGCGGAGAAATCTCGTGCATGGATTGGCTTACGATCAAGTTTGATTATTCAAAAATGGTTAAGTAATTTTTTTCATTTTTCTACTTTTTTTTGTTTCTCATATACTTTCTTTTAGGTACTGGTAACCGGTGTTACACCTATTTTCAAACATCCTACATATATAAACATTATATTCATTGCCGTTTCTATTTACTCTTCAGCTCTAAGTGTCCGTTTCAAATCTCAATGCTGTAAAGTCTCGCTGCAAAAACTATTCAGATGTTAATTAATTATTTATAACCGTGTTCATTTTCATTCTTCATTCATCTATTCATTACATCGTTATTCTGATTTTTAGGCAACGAAGCTTCTCTTTACAGAATTATTCAAATTGTTGTAGATATTTGAACCAAAAGTGATCGAAATCTTACAAAAAACTAATTCGGAGAGTGTGATAAAAATTGTTGTCCTACTATTAGGGGGAGGGGGGGAGGCTCCAGCGTTCAAATTAAGGGAACGGACACTTTGGGAGAAGTCACTTTAAGGCAGTTAACCCTAGAGAAGGACAAAAAATTGAGAAATCAATTTACCACTTGTTTCCGTAAATATTTTGCCATTTCTTCTTTTTTCCTTTTCTCTTCCATTGCTATTTTCATCTCCATTTCCTTGTTGTAAGCGTCTCTCTTATATCTCTGCTTAGTTTCCCATTCTATCAAATTTTTCTCTTCTCGTTTATGTTTTTCTTTCAACGCTGCAGCCTCGGCTGCATAACGTTTAATATCATTTTGCATTTTATCACGGAATTGTCGGTCTCTTTCCCCTCTTGCCTTCTCTAGTTCGTCTTTTGCAGCTAAAGCTCTTTGAATACGTTCATCCTCGGCAGCTTCATCAGTTTGATAAACAATCGCACATTTTTTTGCTGATAATAATTCATGAATATTAATCAATTCTTTTGAGCTAAGTAAATAATTGAAAACAATTTGATGGTCAACAGTTCTCTACACGGACACAAAAAATCGGAAAAATTACCGTTTCTAGTCGATAATCCTGTATCATCCAGGATTTCTGGCGAATTTTATAAAAAAACTCCTGAGAATGAATGAGAGCTGAACAATTACAGATGAGAATTCTGTTGGATACTTTTCAAAGTGCGATCAGTAATTTTTCTTTCATTTTGGTTAACTTTTACAGTAAGTTTTTCCGAAATTATATGAACAATTTTGAAAAATCACACATATTTCTTCAATTCCTACAGTAGTGATTTCGAGCCTTTTTGTAGCGCTAAAAGCATATACGTTCACATCTATACGATCACTGACTTCTATTCTTCCCCTCTCAAAGTATATAATTCACTGCGATTATGTCTAACTTCCATACGATTAGTACTCAAAATTTTTACAACAGCAAATGGAAAAATATTGAATGAATCTGTTGAAATTTTTTATGCGAAGACTTAATTTTTCTTCATAATCCAAATGGTACCGGATTTCTATACCGTATACGAATTTTTCTTATATTTTCTTAATAGTTTTTCCCATTTTTTTCTCCGTGTAATGAAGTGGTTGAAGAAGATGAGTTGAATGTATTGTCACACATTTATTAGCATATATTTTTGACACGAATGACTTTACGATAAATCTTCAGGAGATATCATCTTTCGAGCACTTTGTTATCTACAAGAATGTTTCCTTATGAACTGTCTCGAATTCAATCGTTTTCGAGACATTGTCAAAACTTCCGACATTTCCACTCATCTTCCTGTACCACTACTGAGTTTATTACCTATCTTCTCGCAATAAGCTATCTTATTATCATGAGCTTCTTTCCGTTTCATTTTTGTTATTTTACTGGCATGTTCTTTTGCACTTCTACATGCTGCAATATAACTATTCTGGATGTTTTCTTCCTGTTCCATCTTCTTCTCTAATGATTTCTTCTCCTCCAATTGATTCAGAAAAATTTGCTTCCATTTTTTTTTCTCCTCCAGCATCTAGAATATTTATCAAATTCCGATAGAATAATGTAAGCATTTGTCATAGAAGAAATTTTTGTTTACCTGTTCAGTTTCACATTGCTTTATCATTTTCTCTTCTTTTTGCATATTATCCAAGTCCTCTGCATCAGCTCTTGCTTCTATTAATTCTATGTTCTTCAAATTATTACTCGTATTTTCAATCCTAGGAATGAAATTTTATTGAATTATGGAAATATTTTAGAAGCCATGAAATATAGGAAAAAATTTCGAGAGCCATTTTTTTGTAGCCCATAGAATTCTCTATAAAACAAATAGTTAATTTCTTATGCAGCTGATTGTTCCAGAGATATGTGTAGAGAATCTAGAATAGATATTGAATAGTATATTACGTTACAAGTCGTGGAAGGGCTATTTTGACAATTGTGAGGTTTACATCACGAGACGAAGCCAATTGATGTAATCACAATCGTCAAAAATGCCTGCCCTGACGTGTAACGTTTATAGTTTTACTTGATTTTGTGTGGTAATGAGGTTTTACCGTGTGCGAAGCGCGCAGTAAAGGCCCATTTCCGCACATAAACAAATAAATTAACATATTTCAGTACCATTTCACAGATTTTTTTGCCATTTGCAGAAAATATGCGTTTTATTCATGGAGCTAGAATGGTAATCCCATCAACACACTTTCGTGAGAGCTGTGTTGCATCTAGTTATTTTCACAATATCAAAAGCGAGATAATTTGCATACACTGAGAAAAAAATCCGCTACAAATTAGTGTGCCTTCCCACCAACGCATGGGACGTATCGGAGGGGGGCCTAAAAAGTAGCGAGCATTCTGCACAAATTGGAGTCCGGCAACTGCAATCCGAACTACCTCTCTACAAATTTTCGTATGTGGCACCCTACTTTTGTCAGCTCTTTAAAAATTAATATGAGGAACCGTTTTTTTATCGTACCGGACATGGAAATATGGTAGACCTTCTTTAAATTTTAGGGTGCCACTGACTGAATTTTCATAAGCCGCCCAACAGTCAGTGGTGACCTCTGTGATCTAAACAATCGATTGGTAGGACAATTAAAATGTTAATAACCCAACCTTCCAGTTTCCAACATGGAGTAGCCTAATTTGTAGTGGGAGATCACCATTTTCCATGAAGTCCATATTTTTTTCTCCAATATGGCTACTCCCCCCTTGTGGAAAGAGCTAAAATGTTCTCAGTTACAGGGAATCGTAATGACTCATTCAGTCGATATCCCTAATATTGGCAAGTTTCTCTTCAAAAAATTGATGTAATTAGTTAATAAGTTTGTTACTGAATAAAAAATGTTTCCAAATGAATAAAAGTCATTCCATTCATTTTTATATTTTCCTCAATGAATTATCCCTCTATCAAATTCTATTTCTGCAATCACAAAGACGAAACGAGGTAAATATAATTCCATTATTATTATTTTTTTCAATCTATCACTATTTATAAATTCTCTTATTTGCCTCGCTTGCCACTGAATTGAAATAAAAAACAAAAAAATTTAAAAACTTTCCCTGAAAAATGAGTGCGAGTTTCCTATATATTCTCGCGTATTGGCACCCTAATTTTTGAAAACTTGAGCACACTAATTTGTACAGCGCCACCTAGGAATTACTGAATTACTTCCTCCATTTATTGAAGTGTGACATCTTGGTTATTCACGTACTCCCCGATATGTCCCATCGTTGGTGAGTAGCACACTAATTTCCAGAGGGAACCCTCATTGGTTTGTAGCGGATTTTTTTCTCAGTGTAGAATCTTAGTGGCGGAGGAGCGACTATTATAAGTGTTCAATTTTAAGGATAGAAAGTCTGCAATGCTAATAGTTTAATACACTGAGAAAAAAAAAAGTGTAGCAACAAAATTGTCTTGTAGCAAGAAAATTCAAAATTTTCTTTCACAATTTCTATATCTATATATATTGAAATTTTCTTGAGTGAAGTAGATTTTCTTCAACTAAGTAAATTTTCTTACAACAAAATTTTTTTAACTCCGATAAAACAGCGAATCTCGTTTCTTATGGCTATTGGACTGATTATTCATTACGTACTGTTTTTTTAATAATGCTGCATAGATACGGGTTTTTTCCAATCGTTCTTTGGCCTTCTGCTCTTTCTCCTCGAAAAATTTTTCAGTATCATTCTTCAATAGATCAGCATACGCATTGTCCCGCTGTTTATCAAGATTTTCTAATTTTTGTCTAAATGCCAATTGAGCATTCAATTCCCTATAAGTCTAATAATGCATTGAAATTTGGATCATCAAAAAATTTTTGTTATTGCTCATACATTTGATTTCATTCAACCCACCTCAGATGTGAGAAGCGCGCTATTGATAATCCTGCAATGCGGTTGTTTCTGGAAGAGTAATTGACGGGCCTCTTTTACTATCTTGGCTTGCTGCACTGTGTTTCTTTCGTTCATATCTTTCACAAATTTCAACATGGATTTTTCAGTTCTGTCTCTCTTCCATACAAGCTCCTCGCGGCGTTTTCTTTGTATATTCTATAAAACATCGTCATCATAATTTATCAAATTTGTTGATACTTTGTTTATCAGTAATGAAACATACTCTTAGGGCATCATTCCAATCTTTCGTCATTTCATGAGAGGCAGCTTTGAGCTTAACCAATTTTGAAGCCTGCTGCTCAGCAATTTCTGCTAGTCTCGCATTCTCAGTCGTGTAATCAATACAACGATTGTACATATCTTTAGATATCATCAGTGCCTGCTTTTGGATTAAATAAATATTGTTTATTGACATACAAAGCACAGGATTAGTTTATTCTTTTCAATTCCTCACATGTAATATCTTTGCACTCAAGGATGCTATACGAATAAAGAAAAAATGATGACGAATTCATAAAATGAGATGGATTAGGCGGTTCTGTTCCATTTTTTTGGTAGCACTCAAAATTTTCTAAAAAAAAGAATTAGGGCCAAGTTCAGCTATCCCGCTCAGTTTTCGAGGTATTCCCATGAGAAAAATTAGACTCTTCCCTTGTGATTTACATTTTTGTTACGATAATCAATGAATTATCCACACAAATAAGAAAAAAAGGTAATGTGAGTTCTATAGACGGAAAAGATACCTTCGCAACAGAAGTTATCTCGGGGCCAAACTTCTTCTGTTGGGAAGGCTTCTTTTCCACCCTTGCTGCACGACGTACTATTTCTCTGGGGGAGTTGAAAGTATACAAGTATTAGAATACTGAATCAATAAAGTTTTACCCTTAAAGTGCAAAAATATTGAACAAAGTGCAAACTGAAAAATACTCGCACTGAGTCTTTCTTATACTTGAGCCAAGTATATTCTACACTCTTCCCAAGTATATTTTGTGATACTCGAATATACTTGCTACCAGCCTACTTTGAGCTAGTAGCAAGTAGTAATAACTCGGATTTATTTGTTTTATCAAATAAATTAAATGACTGGCCAAAAAAATTATTCAAAGTACTCATTTTTCATGCGGTTGACTACCCCTAACCCCCCAATTTCTAAAGTATTATCTGCGTTATTTGAAGGCATTAGGAATGAGAAAAAACATGAAAAAGAGACAATTTGGAGTAGCAGAGAAATTTAGTAAAAATGGTTTAGTAACAATGTTGCGCACATAATTATAAAATTATTCACCTTATTCAATTCAGTATCCTGGCATGATTCTGACAACGGTACTCTCAACTTGATGGGAGTTTCCAAATTACGGCGCATCTTGTAAGCTAAAAGATAATAATTAAAAGTCGAAAGTAATCAAAACATCCGTAACCCTTTAATGTTTCCAAATAAACTCAAATCTGAGCCATTCCATCTCTCATGAATAGAAACACAAATAAATATTCGCGCGTTTCCATGGGAATGGAATGATCATGTGTCTGTGACAGATAAGTATCAGAATCTACTTTGCCATCAGTAAATGCATAAGTTATCAATTATCTCTCAGATGATGGTAACGTAGATTTTCCAGAAAAAAATATTGTCCTACTGAGCACAATATCTAGATTTATCTGGAAAGCACCCCAGGAAGATGGCGGATTGCTCGCAATAATAATCATATCAACTATGAAATGAAATTGAAAACCCAACGGCTGATGATATTGTAGTCAATGCAGAAATGAGCTGTAATAGCACATAATAACATCATAATTAAAAGTTTTTTTCTTGACCTCTCGCTCTCCATAATACACTTATCATCGGAGGTGGATCATCCAACGTCAATGAGACTGTGATTATCGTTCATTTTTTCCTCGCCTGGATTTGCCTTTTGCCTTCTTCTTTCCCAGCTTGTTGCATGTACTAAATTGCAATCCGTATTTTGAACCATAAGGACGAGCTGCATTCTCATCTATTGCTGAGTAAATATCATCTGTTCAATTTTCACCATTGAGTCATCGTCACAGTCGATAGCTGAATCGCCAATAACGATTACCACGCCTCGCCTCAACTCTGCGGCCTATCAACGTAGCCACACCAATATTCTGTCGATATTGCAGATTCCTACCATTTTTATCAATCGTTAACATGATCTCTGTAATAGCCATTCTATTCCTTCATCTTTTTGAATCACTTGCCAAACTATATCTGACCACAATGTACACTTGTGGCGACTTTCCTGCACTAGCTCTGAAAGCTTTGTTGCATCAACAGGATCTTACATACACCAGCGGTCGCGTGGGGATGATGCCTCTGATGAGCCCCAAGACACGAAGCGTCCCACCGAGCGTTACAGCTTCAAACACTATTATGGCTGCTATTATCTCACTGCAAGAGAACATTGATCTAAATAGTAGTATCCTTGAGAGGATCCCTGCTCACTCTGAGAAGCTCAACCACTTCAGACAGGAATTAGCGTCCTTCAAGTTCATCATAGATAATCATGTCGCCAATCAGGACGCTTCGAAAAAAACTGTAGCTGGACTTACAGCCAAGGTTGACAGTCTTTTTTTTCCTTTTTGGCTAGACTCCCTATTGGGAGTATGTGCCATAACACATACTGACAGTCTTTCCAGCAGTGACCACTCTGCTTCATCGTCCATATCGTGTCTTCCTTGAATAATTGTCGTATCTAAAGAGATTCATGAAGTTTTTACAGCCGCCAACACCAATCCTGCCTATTTGCATCATATGATAAACCACAGTGCAATAAGTCAAACCGAGATCATTTTTTCCAGCTATCTGGAGTACGAAAAACTACCTGATCTATGTAGTCGTAGTCAGAGCTGTCCTTTCTACCATGAATTACAATCTTGATGCTACTAAGTCCGTTAATAGTCGATTCATCAGTTCTAAAACACCTGGTACTCCTGCTAAGTCCAGCCCACAACAAAGGTCAATTGAGTAAATTCCTATAGTGGTTCGTCTTGCCAGCCGGCAAGTTGTTCAAGCAGTCATCAAGGAAAAAAAGAACACGGTTACTTGAGCTTCAATTAGCTCGACCAACAATGCATCTCTGATAATATGAAGTCTTTTCAGTTCGCAAATAAATTGAAGTTGTTTTCCTCGCTTGGAGACAACTTATTGCTGGAACAGTTTCAATAAGAGATTGTCCTATTGTATTGCAGATTCGTATTTCTTTCTCAACATAATGCCAATATTTAACATAGAAAAAAAAATAAATTGCAGAATCTCATGGTTTACTTATCGATGAAATGCCGTCGGTATTGAATGAGAAAAGTTCATGCAAACTTCTTCAAAATCTTATTTACCAATGTCTACGTAGACGGTGGAATAATGATAATCCAATTGTGTTGTGAAGTACAATGGGTCATGAAATTTTTTTCCTATTTTCCCAATATATCCCAAAAACAAGTGGTCTAGGAGAAAATTTCGAGGCCTTTCCTTCAGGAAGTTTTATGGGAGCAGAGAATTTTGATAAATTTTCCTGTGATTCGTTATTTGTGTGATAACGAGTTACAGAAAAATTTGGAAGTTGCTCATGATTTTCGAAGCTGGGTCCGCTCATTCAAATGGAATAAGGGATTGATTAGAGTCATATCTATAAAGTTTTCTTCTTCGGTGAAATTTTAACATTTTAAAAGTTTTATTAACATATATACAGCATTTATTTACAAAGAGATATCAGAAACTTGATCGATGGCAACAGCCCGGGGGCTTTAACGCATAATTATCGTAATGTTAAGCAGTTTGTGTTTACATGATGGTAGAAGAAGGAACAAAATTATGATAGGAAAGATTACTAGTTCAAAACGAAAACCCTATAGAATTCGGTGAAATTCCTACAAAAGCTTCTTTTTGGTATGCTGCCTAATTTTTAATTGTCAATAAAAATAAAAGCTCGATGAAAGCTTACAATATCAATGAAAAGAGCTCATACTCTTTTAGTAGCTCATAATGAGGAAAGACGATGAATTATCATTGAATATCTCTAAAAGCGTAGTGCTCAAAATAATCCTGTTGGTGGTTGAATCCTGATGTGCAACGTTGGATATTCGTACACAAGGTTACAGCGGTCGTCAGGTCAGCAACACCACGGTCGATCTCCCCTTATACATTTCTCTGTCCCTATCTCTCTTTCGCTATCTCTTTCTATCGTTTTTCCTTTTCACCCTTCATTCCTGCTCTACCCCATACCATACACAACATATATACCCCTAACCCCTCATATTTCTCTTTCTCTTGTCTTCTCAGTCTTTTTTGTTCTACCAACACTTGTACGATATCCTAGGACCGAATCTATATTGACCGTGGAGACTAAACTGCAAAAGTCTTCCATTGTTTCTTTTTTCTCTTTTTTCGAGCTATTATCAATTTTTTTTCATCTCTCAATAACTTCACCGAAATTTTTCTTTGCGTATATGAAAATAGTGAAATGAATCTTCATCGGATGAAATGTTCGGCCTCTTACTAATATGCTGATTTTTTTGGCTATTCTAACATGTTTAACTCATTATCAGGCAGGGTACTTTTTCTTTTCAAATTCAGAAGAGCACTCACACGCTCAAGTATGGAATTAACATGGAATAGCTATAACAATATTCCTCCTACGAAGTTTATCATTAAACTATTAAATGAAAAATACATAAAAGTGCATATATTCGTTAATTATAACGAAAAAGTATGTTTAATGCTTCTCTACTATTGTTACAATGAGATTATCGAGTTGGCAGGAAATCTTCTCTCTCTGAAGAAACAGAGGATGAGGAGGCGTCTGGGTCACCCCCTTTTTCGGTATTAGTGTATACGTGCAGTTTATACCTCATGTGGCCTCCCTGGCCGACTGCCTCAAAATTGTCCAGCCGGGGTTCGCAACTCTGATCCTCTCACAACTCATTGCCTGTCATAGATTTTATCGTATATTTGAAAATTCAGAGGCTCATATTTCCTAACATAAAATATTCACCATCTATAGTTTTTTTTTTTCAATAATCCTAATGGGTCGTGAAATCTTCATATTTTAGCTTGTATTTTTTTTTCACTTATTGCTATAGGTAATACATGAATAATTTCATGCAATTCTTCGTTCTTATTTTCCTCACCTTTTTATCTTAAGAAGAAGTTAAGAGAAACAGGGAAAGAATTATCATTATTTCTCAACAATTGATGAATTTTTAAGTTTTTTTCGATAGTTTTGAACTGATTGAGAAAATTAAATTTATTTATTGTTTAAATTTATTTCCAATAATTCGATAACTATGCTAAATAGAAAATTCATGATTTATTTACAATTTATTAATTTGAATGTATGTGTGTATTGGCTTGTGGATAGAGGGAGTGCACTTCTGCGAGTGATAGAAGAGACAGAAGAAGAAAAAAAATGAGAAAATGTAAAAGAAGAATGAAGGGTGAAAGAGGGCGAGGAGGAAGGGAAATGAGAGAGGAGAAGAGGCATCGTTTTGACAAAGAGCCAAGTCAGATCACCGTGGGCAAAACGATATTCGAGACTCCCGGACTGCAATGACGCTAGAGCATGGACCAAGAAACTCTTGTAAGTGGGCTTATATAATAGAGAATGGTGGGTACTCGGTACAGTGGTTTATCTACCTCGACGAGGTCTTTTGCCAACCCCATAGCCGTTTTATATATACAGACATATATATTTATATATATAAATATATATGTATGTATACTTCTCATGGTATGTAGTAGGGTGCTGCAGAAGCAACGGAAGCCAGCCGATAGAAAGGGAGCTTGGAGTAGTTGTCTGGTTGGAGGGGGTGTCTGGGTCAATCCCCTCCAATGTCTAGGGGTTCGCATTTGTGAACGCATTTCCTCGGGCTCACAAAATACTCTTTCGTACGCAATAGCACATAGTGGAAAAAAAGAATAATCAGAACCAGATTAGATTAAATTATACAAAATTATAAATATATCGATATTCAATGAATTTCATTGCCTTTATTTGTAAATTCAGAAAATCAGAATGATTGAATATTTTTTCGATATATTGAAGGAAAGTAGTGGGAGTGTTGATGAGAAATGGAGTGAAACAAATTTGAAATTTGTAACAATTTTTGTTCAATTTGAGGAGCATCATTTATCGAATCCGAAATATTCCTCCAAAGCACGATTCAATGAACACACAATGTTTATTTTCAATGTTCATTCCAGTATCCATCGAATTTATCTTCATAGAGTCCTTCTAGAAGAAAATTTTTTATCAGCAAGTATTTTGCATGACATTGACTTTTTATTTGAATGAAAAGAAACGAAACCTCTCAATCGAGTGAATTTGTTTACCACTAGATTTTTCAACGCAGAAAACATTTGATGACGTCAAGGGCAAGGGGACATCAACTTCACGTGTATTTCCTCGTTGATGAGAGATGTTATCAAGGTATGAACATAATAATGTTGCAATGCTGTGATGCCAAAACGTCAGTCTTCTTTTTTTAGCGCTCCAACTATTGGATCATCCGGCCTTTCAAACCGTCAGTCTTATGACTAATGAAATACGTACAAAAACAAAAAAACGTAAGACAAACTGTGAAAATTATATGAACAGCGATGGAAAGTATGAATGTGGCACAATTGGTTCAGTGGGGCGGTGGCCCCACGGCCTTGGAAGGGGGCAGTGATCTCGGCACGGTGCACACTGCAGCCGACAGTGCATGGCATATATATCCGCGGTGCACTCTCTCTCTCTTTCTCCTTCTCTCGCAAAATAATTTCACCAGTACCTTTCTAGTTCTAGGGATCTTTTCTTTCTGTTTCTCTCCTCGTAATCCAGTATTTCAGCTCGCAATTGTGCACCGATATCCATTCCTAAGAGCTGGTTAGGCCGACTAGTAACAGAGACCGAGAGAGAAACTGAGAGAGAATGTGTGCAAATGCTTGATCAACGAGTCGAGCGTGTAAATCGCTCTACCTCCCAGTGTCCATGTTTTAGTAACCCCACACACATGCATACACATAATATTGCATCCACTTTCTCTCTTGCATTCTAGTGGAGATGGTTGAATTTCAAACGCACACATATGCAACACTCGATCGTGCTGTTTGTACTGCACTGCAAAACTGCGCAAAGTGCGTTAACCTTCGCAGCCTGGTGTGTCGGCCCTCCAGCGTCTCTCAAACCTTTCAGTTTCATAACCCAGCGACAAACGAAGGGCTTTCGTATATCACTTTCAATAATTAATTTATTTCTCTATTTTTTTCTCCCTAATATTCGTACTAAAATGTATATAATGCTCAGCTTAATCTGAATTCTTAGTCGATTTTAGCTATTTTATATGGAATTTATTGCAAATGTACATATGTAAATTGATGTTGGACCATACAAATTATTAACTTGATTTGGAAAAAAGTTGGCGTGGTCAATTTACTAATTATTCCAAAAAAAAAAAAAGTATTGCTGGAAGAGTATTGCAAAGAGTATTGCCGAACAAAGAAACAATGAGGAGATTCTATTCTATTCCCCTTCCCCTAAAAACTGTCTACTTTGACCAAAAGAGAGGAAAGATCAATTAATGAATAGAAACTGATGAGAATTGAATATTCCTATCAATTACTCCATAGCTGAGACCTTTGTTTGGGTGGGCTAGACTTGCAGAGTACCAGAATTTTTTCATTGCAGTCCCATGAAATGTTAAAAAATTTGTGGAATTTTCCTCTCATCTATGTATTATCATAAGCCAATTTAGACATTGCAATCGACTTTCAAAATTTGTCCGTTCTTTCCCTCCTTTCCATATTTTTCAATCGTTTCAATCGTTGAAACTGCAAGGAAAATTATGAACTTCTACAGCATTTGAGCTGGGTTGCTTGGTAAAAATGTTCCTTTTTTTTCTTCATAAAGTTGATGCTACCTTACTTGTCCGTTGACTTTGAGAACGAACACATACAAATCGGATAGTTGCTGAGTGGGTGAAATGAACAATAAATTAGAGCAAGCTCGCGAAAAGACGACAAATATATATATAATGAAAGAACAAGTGACAAATATAATATTTAGAAAAAAAAACAAAATTAGAAGAATTCGTAACTGAGGGAAACACATATATAATTATTGAATTTGATGAAGTACAACTACTCAAAAATAACAATATATTTTCTAGTAATGCATGGAAGAGCATACCTAGGTATTCTCTTCCATGCATTACATATAGCATAATTCAAGATAATGGATAGTGTCTGACGTAGCTTTGCGTACGATGCTCAACATAAGTTTGATCTGTGATAGATTGAACACATTGATACATCACTCTGTTATGCCCATTACACAGGCTTTTGAAGTCTTAGATATTACTGCGCTTTCGACAGATACGGGAAGATTGGAGAGTTTTAGCTCAATTCTAAAAGATTCACCAGAAGAGCAACAGCCTTTGGTAAATATTGTTAATAATTCGAATCAGAGATAGTTTTTCCTCTATTTTTTTCGAATTGAATTTTGAAATTGGAAAAATGAAAGAAGAGTAAAGTGGAAAAAAATGAAAATTCTAGTAAAATTCTGAATTATTTGATATATATCCAATATTCCCAAGCAAAGATTCTATCAATTCCAATGAACATATATGTTTACAGAATGTTTTCTTTTATATTCAAAAATGCCTGAAAAGTCCTCCATACGTTTGGCTTCTAGCTACAATCGACACCAAAACGGCATTGAACCTACGGTGAATTATGTACTGGCTCCGGGTCGATTCAGTATCATTCCCCGACACTGGAATAGGGTTGATCCCACTTCTGAACTTATCTTACATTCCGACATGATGTTCATACAGAGCCAGTGTCCCCATACAGTACCGATGACGTAGAATCGGCTAGTGACACTGAAACAATATCGCTCCAGTGATGAAACTCTCCTTAGAAAATAATTCATTCAGCTCATCAGACAATCTTTTATTGAATCAAATGGTCTTCATCGTGAAATTATGTGATGAAAATTTCATAAAGTTCATGTAAGGATTTTCTGAATTCCGAATGGAATCTACTCCGAATAAAGTCAATATTTCGGCTATATACTTAATTATGAACGATAGAATTGAAGATGAATAATTTCTGAATGATTTTAGTAGCGTATGGTGATCTTGAAGTAGATTGAACCCAAACTCCTTCATTGTATTGCAGATTACGGAATTATTTTCTATTCAATAAAGTTGAATGACTGATCTTTGAGAACTGCACATACTCTGTACATTTACTTGTTCTCTGAGGGTGGTCTCATGAGAGATGAAGAAAGAGAGATGCGCAGGAATGCAAGCCAAAGTGGACCAAGCAATGGTACCGAGACGGGCCGAGAATAACGAATATATAGTTAAACGAAATTGTATCTTTCCAGCAAAGTGAAAAGAGACGAGTGAAGAAAAAGAGCGAGAAAGGAAGAGAAAGAGAAAAAGTAAGAGGGAGAGACTGCGTTGATGCGTCCTCGACTATATATTTGTGCAACTGCAGTGGTCACTGGGTTCGATGTACTCATAGCTCGACGCAACGACGCGATTGTTGCCCTCGTGACTCAGCCATAGCAGAGTAGTGTATACACTCGTGGGATACGGCCTTGACCCGCCACTGGTGATTGTAGGTGCAATGTACCACATTCTCTTTTTTCCTTTCTTTTCGAGTGAACACAATTGACCACAAGAAATGCCAGTTAACCATGGAATGGTTACTTGCTTGTTGTCTTGCCAAAATTGCGCACATTTGGTTTTTCAATTTAATGTCATACTGTTTAAATACAAGGAGAGTTGAGTGAGTGTGATTGTTTGATAAGTGAGTAGAAGAATTCAGGGGGAATTGAAGACCATCTGCTGCATTTAATATTATTGAATGAAACAAGCAGATACCTCATTTCTTATGTGTTTTTTCAAGATCCCAATACAATTGCCAAATTCAATATTCTGCCAATACTGCCAAGGAAAATAATGAATTTCTAAATTCAAAGAGTTGATGTCCAACACTTTGAATTCCGATCGTCCAATGATACATTTCATAGAATTAGAAAGATAAAACGTCATTTTAGCTAATTCGTCACTTAAATCACCATTTTCAGGAATATAAATTACTAACTGTGAACATTTCAATGAAATGTTCATGTATCATTGAATCAATGAAGACCCCCAGTTCATTTGCATTTTATCCATACAAATGAGCTGGGATTCAACTCATCGCCCGTACGGGAAACATCCATACAGTTAGATAAGAGAATGGTCTTTATGATCGATCCATTATGCAAGTCGTTCGACAGAGATTCTATTCTCGGGATATCAATGTTCTTTCGAGATCCGTTCTGAATTCATTTCACTCAGAAATTCACATTCATTACCTCAGCGGTACGCTTCACTTATGGCCAGGAGTCGACCGTTCGCACTCTAGCGGCAGGGTGTGAACTAGCGTCCTCGGATTTCGAAGAAGATAATGCTCCTTCTAGAATTATTAAAGTATCGTCAGAAACCAAGTTTTTCTCAAAACTGGACAGTTTGCTAGGGAGAACTTGCATTGTTCAATTAAACGCTTACTCAATTACTTTCCCATGATGAATGCTATCCCCATTATCATCACATAATCGTTGGCCTGCATCTTCTTCCTGAGTTGAGGTAATCTTATTGAAATTTGCCATTGATATTTTCACGGGCAACTTTTATCAAGTCATAATGTATTCACGTGAAATATGGAATCTTAGTCCAAATATAACCCAGCTTTGATCAATACAGAAATGTGTTTCCCACAAACTTTTCTCTAAAAGGCTTATCTTATCAATCGATGTGAATATCTTTAAATTCATCCCAATCGGGTACGAGAATTCGTCCAAAACATAAATTTCTTAATCAGAAAAAAATCTCTTACCAAATAAATTCCCAATTGATGCAAACTACATAGTATTCCTAGGAAATATTTCTTTCCCTCACTGTATCCTATGGACTTTTTACAGTGGACTGACAAAAGAAAAGACAAGAACAACCAGAATAAAACGGAAGATGCAGTAGAATTCGGGTAAAGAAATTTTTTCAGGAATGCATGAAATACAAAAATGTTACGACTGTCAAACATCCAGAAATAGTTTTAAGGACACATGGCGACTGAGTTGTTGGTACTCATCAGTTCAAGGTTACGGATGTGCAGCAGCTCGTGCCACAGCACTGTGTTTGCTCTGCAGCCAAAAATATAATTCCTGAGTGATATATAAATACTCAAAGGAAAGTAGTGAAAAAAAAAGCAGGCGTATAAGAGAGATGCTGCGCATCCCACTAACCTTGCTACGTTAGGTGAACGTTAAAAATATATTGACTATGAGATATTGTTTGAAATCTCACTCATGGACATATGCTTATTTCATGACAGTGTATTGTTGTCAATTTGATTGAAGGTACAGTCGAGTCGAATCATGAGGTCTCTCGTTATGAGAACGTCTCTGTAGATTCATACATGAAACCTTCCTCTTCCATGATCGAACAAGAAAAATCATTCCACACTCCTATTATGAGTTCATACAATTAATATGATATGGCGTATTGAAGATGCACTTTAAGCATGTAGATATATTTAACCCTAGACTGGTCACCCTAAGCGACCTGTCAACTCTGGTCGGGCGATGCACCGTCCTCGCACGCTTAACGAGTTTTCGGCAACGTTGCCCACTAAACAACTTCATTCATTCAGTATGAGAGAAATCTCACTAGCTCCTAAAAAATATCTCTTTTCTTCATCAACTTTGCACGAAATGTCATTCAAAATATAATAATTTCTGAAACACCAATGCATAATGTCAAATTTACTTTGAATTTCCCACTCAGTCAATTAATCATAGGAAAATGGAAATAACGGCACATGGCTCATGCGATGACAAGTTTCGGGTTAGTCATTTTTCAAAATTTCCATTAACGAATAACTGCTGATTCAAACGGCTGTAAAAATTAAAAGAAAATAAATAAAATAAAATTAGTGATAATAAAAATCATGAAATGAAATAACCAAAGTTGATGATATCTAATCTCGTGGCGTCAATTCTAACTCAGTCTTATAATACTATAAAAAAAATTAATTGACCCACAAAATTGGATCATCGTACTAAAATCAAATAAACTCATTCAGCTCACTAGATCATTTTCAAAAATGTTCGAATTCCTCCAACAATTTTCAATTAATCAATTAATTTCTTAATGGAAAGATCTTCACTACAAAATGTCTCGGGATAAGAATCAATCTTTTATGGCGTCCCCAAATGAGAGTGTGGGTTTGAAGTAACACGCGAAACGAGAATTGTCAACGCTACCACACACCAAATGAGGATGAGCTCACGGCATGCTCTACACACTGAGCCAGGTGTCTTTCTCGGGAAGAGATCATTCATAGGTTGAATTACGAACACGCAATTCAACACAATACATCTTGACTTCAGTATCATTTTCTTAACAATAACCACAATTCAATCGAAAACAATGAAGAAATTCTTAATCTACGGCATGAGGATGAGAACAATTTAAATTGTTCAAAAATGCTACTTCAGTTCATCAAATTCCTCTCAATTAATCTTCTGATCGATCCTGTGACTGGCACTCTCGTATTCGCCTCTCTGTCGTATTCTCAGATCACGTTATCCTGAAATTTTCTATTGACCATCAAGTGTTTTCCTCTGATGTCATCGAGACCTCAACTTAATCGACGATGATCGAATCACCATTAACCAAAATTAACCAATCGATATCAATCTCTACTCATTATAATAAAATATTTTTATACATTAATATTGGAAATTAATCACGTGTTCAAACAATAAAAATAACACATATTCAGAAAATGACGTCACAATATGAATATTCATATATAAACATAATCATTGGACTTTTTTATAAATTATAAATCATCTAAACGAAAATAAAATATGTGGTTCGAATATTCTTCAATATAGAAGAAATTTACTCTTAATTTTCTGGACACAATGTGAAAATGAACTAACTCGTACGAGTTTCATGGAACAAACAAGTGAGTAGTCACGGAACGACGTGGTTGGACCCATGAATGTGACTATAGAAGCGCCACGACTGCTCGCTGATTGTAGTCTGAAATCAGTGAGAGTTTTGATAATGTAATTTAATGACAGCATCCCTCTTTTGTTTACTGAAATTCAATGAGATGAATATTATGTCCATTGGGCTCACTTTAATCTTCTTAGGATGCCACCTGTACTACCTAATCGTCCTTAGATCCAGTGCAATTT
The DNA here is from genome assembly GCA_963942555.1 of Aleiodes leptofemur. Taxonomy (NCBI): domain Eukaryota; kingdom Metazoa; phylum Arthropoda; class Insecta; order Hymenoptera; family Braconidae; genus Aleiodes; species Aleiodes leptofemur. Next base: position 15,863,341 of record OZ012609.1, read on the forward strand.
TGATTCTCATGCCAAACCACTCGTCCTGATTCGGCACATTCCAAACTACTCATCAATAATGATTCCTTGTCTCATAACATCCAAAAGAGTTACTATTATCATCATTGTTCGCTTCAGAACATATTGTCACGCACTGAGAGAACGATTCGTTTGGCTGTAACGAGCCTCGTTAACTGTTAACTAATATGAGTTGGGATGGCAACCAAATTAATATTCGTTAATAGTTAACGAATGGCTCGTTCAGGGGGTTTCTGTTGAGGCACGCTAAAATTGCTACATTTTCCTCATTTTTCGAGGTTAGTTCGAAATAAAGAAAGCAGTTTCTGTTCAAGTGTTATGGAATAATTTTCTTCTCTGAATTTCAATTGATTTTACTAATTGATTTCACTAAAACACAAAGAGAAAAACGTTCAGGCGGAAAATTTGCGAATTTATCGGTCAGGTGGCGCACGACGCCTCAAATGCGTATTAGTTAACAGTTAACTAATACGCTGTTGGGTCAACCGGGTGAAGTTTTTCGGTTCAACTCAATCCGTGAGTTAACTGTTAACGAATCGTTCTCTCAGTGCGGAGAGAAGACTCAGTCTAGTACTTCATCATCCTTCGTTCGGTCATTTCAAGGTATCGGTATATCTATTCAATAATTTTTCTCTGACAAATTTGTGACCACCCTATCTGTGCTGCTAGACAGGTATGGCACATGTAAAAGCACTTCATCCCCTTCCTTCTAGTTGAGAGGTTGTTGAGGCGGTTGTCACCTGTTCGTTGTTTATAATTTTTCTGAATCGTTCCCCCAACACAATCATCTGTTGCTGAGGTTCAACCAGCTTTTGTTGAGGAAATACCACCAAGTTTCAAACTGGATTATCAAGGGGCTTATCCTCATGTCATCCATAAGAGATGAATCCTGTACTGCAATGAGTAGTACAGTTTAAGGACCTGATTCAGCTGATGTAGTACGTTTTGATGAACTTAACAATCGGAATTGGATTGGCAAAGGCAGATCGAACCAAAGCTAGTTATGATGCCTTAATTGGCCAGTTCTCTCTTCTTAGATTCAGCTCTGAACTGGGCACCATTATCGACTAATGATAATATCGACTAGTACACCAGCTTTGCAGGATATTCCACGAGAACTTTCTTCAATACAGTTTTCGTATTTGCCTTCCTGATGAGTCAAACTTCACCGATTTGTAAGATACCTTCAAAATGACAAATATATGTTCAATTTCACCTATTGATCAGGGTAGAGGCCCATGAAACCCGATAGTGACTAATTTCCCTGGACTATCTGATCGCACATAGCCATATTACCCTTCAACCATACGATTTAGATGCTTTGTTTTCTGAGAAGAATTACACATAACAACGAGCCTCTTTACATGATTAGTCATGCATTCCCACCGAAAATTTGGTGAATTCACCTCGATGTTCTAATTGCTTGAACGCAATTCTTGCATGATCTGAGACTACAATAAGCTTTTTGAGATTCTTTGCAGTGAATAGCCTTCAACTTTCTGAATTCTTGGACTTGTGAAACCACACCATCATCACACCATCATATTCGTGGAACAACGGCCCATTTTCAACATTTACCACTGATTCGATGTACTTCAGACCATTAACATTGCAAGAGTCAGGAATTTTAACTTGGTCATTTTCGTTATCAATTACATCACCCTCTTTCTGTAATTTCATTTTTCTTAGTCTCAATCACTGTTCATCAACATTCAAAAATGACCTAAATGGAATCTGTTCAGCGATTTCTCATGCCTAACAGGAGTTGATCAATAATGAAAACCTACTTGATTTTCAGAGTTTTGATTTTACCGACCGTGTATAGATTATTTTTATTTTTCGTGACATCACTTTTTGCGGCAATTTCGGTCATATATATGCGTTCGTTCATGAGAAATTCATCTGAACTTAAATGGAGAGAAGGCCCAGAATGCCTGAGTATTTAAACTTCTAACCTATTCAGGTTATAGTAGTTGAAATCTCATATTATCGCGTAAAGATGGAAATTAAATTACTAAATAAATCAATTAAATTAAAGAATTAAATAAATTGAATTAATTAAAGTGCACAAGTTTCAGAAAAAAATTGGAGGCGATCGGATTCTATCGGATTCTACTTGATTTTCATTCATTGCTACCTTCATGCATGAGTTGTACTAAACAATATACCTGGAAAAACTATTGGAATGAATAGAAACAAGAGAAGTTAAGCTTTTTCGGAAGCCATGATGCCTTAACAATCTTCACAGAAAGGGATAATCCCTTTCACATGAGTCTCAGAAGTTTTCGCGGAATAATTCAGTAGTGAAGAAGTAAAACAAGATGAGTTGACTTTTTACGTCGATTATTGTTTGAACATATCTCGAAAAGTAAGTGAGATAAATTGATGAAAAATATTACAATTGTATCGCTAATTTTGAATTTTTTTCTTCTTTCCATATCCTACTATCTTCCTACTCCTACTATATAACAGACCTTGCAAATTGAACAGCGCCATCTTGAAAAATCGAACTCACATCAACAATGTTACCGCCAGAACCCAAAAAATACGTGAATTTGAAGATTAGAATTGGTACTGAAGGTGAGGAGTCGTGCACTGCTCCTTTCTTACAGTAAACTAGCCCGGGTGTTATCCACGTGTGTTACCCACACCCGAAATTTTCCATAGCTCTCGGTACTTTCTCGAAAGTATGTTCTGGTAGTTTCTAAGGGATTCTTCATCCTAGTAGCTGTTTGGTAACCAGAGCAAACACGGTCACTTGCTTCAGTCACACTTGTGTCAATACTTGGGTCGTTCGACTGCCACCCAGCCTGTTATCTCTTGATCACTTGATGAGGCGGTGATTAAAATTCCTGTGTGGGCCAAGGTTAAACACCTAGCTTCTAGAGTCTTATCTAGCCTCCTCTCCCCTGTTGACTCGTGATTTTGTTCCACGAATCCATGTGGTTTGAGATTATATGGCTTGCCGGTGTGTGCGTGGTATGATCATTGTATGATGATTACGCATATTACTCAGATTTCTCTACAATTAATAATTTCTTTTCACCTCCACTGTACTTCCTAGGTCATCGTTCGTATTTTTCTTGCAGTGCAGTAAGCGTTCACTATCCGTTAATTTATGAAAGAACATCTCGTCATATAATTTCGTAGTAGATTGAACGGCTGGGATCGTAACAACAATCGAAATTAGAACATCGCCACTAGCAATTGAAAGCGCGCTACCCGCCCCTGCATTAATTTCTCTTCTAAAAAAGAAAACGATTAGAAGTGCCGCGTGCGATTGTGGGAATTTTTTCTTGCAAAAACTACTTCCGATCGTCATTTTTTTAAATATTCGGTTAATCGCATTTAAATTCGAGATATCGGAACGTCCGTAACACCAGTTTTAGTATATAGGGACTAGCAAATAAAAGCGCGCTACGCGCGCCTTCATTAATTTTTCTTCCACAAATATAATAGAAATTTTAATAGCAATTAAATTGAAGGCGCGCTGCGCGCGCCTGTGGGATTTTTTCTTGCCAAAACTTCCGATCGTCATTTTTTTTACATATTCGATTAATCGCATTTACATTCGATATATCGCATTAGCAATTCGATAGTTCCGTAACACCTCTTTTAGTATATGGGGACAACCCTCAATTTTGCAATCGATTATTTTTTAAACTCCGATTCATCGATGTCGAAATCGATCAATCGAATTTTGGATCGATTGATAATTCGATTCCATTTCACCTGTTTTAATTGGAGGGGATCTTGAAAATTCGAATTCGACCACGCTGAACATAGCAGAGGAAGTGGCACTAGTCTATGAATAAGAGAATGCATTGTAACCGGAGAATCGTGCGAGAGATACTCGACGCGCTATCGGGCGGAGCCCCCAAGAATCTCTATGAGAAGCGGCCATATTGAGACCGGCCGGCGAGACGTGACATGGCGTTGAGACTCGCGTGGAAAGAGAACGATCACGTGTAGAGAGAGTGTTATATCCCGATAACTGACGTTGAGATAGTAAAGAGTCGTGTAAAATAGTGGGAAAAGTGTGAGAGAAGAGTGCAGAGTACTTTTCCCGCGTCATTCTTCGACGACGAGTGAAGAACAGAGCCCTGAAGAGCAAATAGAGGTAGTACAATTGTTGTTCCCCTAGCCTCCGCGAATATAGTGAGTTTCCCATAGATACCCTTCGAGTGTTGACAACTAGAGAAAGGGATTTCCCTGATTTCCCCGTAAATTTCCCATAATTGTTCGGTGCGATTAAGAGATTATTCCCCTTGAGGCCCCGTGATAATTAACCTCAAATCCATTGCCAGCCACGTGCTCGAGCACTGGCCATATTGCTGGTCGTTTCCACCGTGGCGACAACCCAGTCATTATTACCCGGGTAAACTTTACCACGACTGTCAACTGACGCTCACATTGGTCATTATTGGCAAAGTCAAGAAAACCCCTTCTTTTGATTATTAAGACTCCCTTGAGACAATCCCCCAAACAATAATGGATACTAACTATCAAACACAGTGTTGCACTGTGTCGTCTGGTACAGCACAGAAGAAAGATTATGCCTATGCCTTGGCACCTCTGTGCTGCAAATTAAACCCCAAAACAGCGACACTGCCTCAGGGTGTCAGCTAATTTCCTTGTTGGAAAGCTCCCAATAAATAGTTGTGAACAGAGCAAAAACAGCAAGATTCCAGAATGAATAAGGCTGAGTTCGGGGAAGGATAAACTCGAATTAGCTAACTTGACTTGGAAGTTAGAGTTAAAGTTAGCTACCCCCTCCGCAATCAAGGATGGCAGCCTGTTTACTGCTAGCAGAGCGTAGCACAATCACACACAACGCACACAATGGTTTCAAATGGAGGAGAAATAGCTTTCCCCTACATTTGTGTCAGTAGAAGGGGTAGCTAACTTTAACTTTAACTTCGGAGTCAAGTTAGCTAACTTGAATTCATCCTTCCCCGAACTCAGTCTTACCTTCCACACTTCCGCAAGTCCCTCAGAATCACACCCCTGGATGAATGCAATATAATCAGTTTGATATTTTAATCCATAGGTCTCTCTTTTGAAATCATGGAGTTTTCTCAGCAGTTGATCTTTTCAATATGTTTCTTCTATTTCTTTAACAACTGTACTGCACGTAGTAATTTTACCAGTCACCGTCGATTAGAATTCGTGAGTTGAAAGTGGTAGCATTCTGTAATTAATTATACATTAATTTTGAATTTATCTCTGGAAACTAGATTGATCATGTAAAATCTAATGGATACGAGGGTAAATCTTATCACGTTGAAACTGAAGATGGGTATATATTGAGACTCGACAGAATCTCAAGTTCTCCATCTTCACCAGAAGCCCCAGGAAAACCGGTAGTTTTCTTTCATCATGGAATTATACTATCTTCAGATGTGTTTGTAATCTGGGATCCGAAAGATTCTCTTGGTATGATGAGTTATTAGATTTTAAACAGCTCCATGTCTCTAAATTTCAATGATTTTTTGGATATTTCAGTATATCTACTTGCTGATGCTGGTTACGATGTTTGGCTTCCTAATGTCAGAGGAAATACAAATGGTCGAAGGCATAAAACTTTATCTCCAGAGGATCACAAGTTTTGGAATTTCACGTAAAGAACCTTCTATTTTCTTTTTATGTAGGGGAAAGTGGAGTAAAATAGACACTCCAATTGAACGGTTTGAGATAAAAATTTTCTAATGATTCCATTGGAAAGCTGAGAAAATTTAAGGCTAAAAAAATGCGTCAAATTTTTTTTTTCAATCTCCGGTAAAATTTGTTTGTTTGGCCAAGTTTTGAAGGGGTTTTGAAAATCGAAAACAAGGAGGAGCCACACTACTTGTGCATGATTTAAACATCGTACATTTAATATTCTGCCAATGCAATTGGCAAAGAGCTTACGAATGGATTTTTGCTTCCAAATGAAAGCTATGTGATCGTCATTTTTTTCGAGTTTGAGATTTTATCATAATGTGACTGCAAATGACCCAAAACGTCAAGAACCGTCGTTTCTAAAAAATGTCTGTGCGTGTGTATGTGTAATTCTCCGCTTTACTTTGAAACGGGGCTAGCTAGCGATCTGAAAATTCTACCGCATGTTTGCCATGCGTGCCCCAAGCTCTCACCAAAATTTCAGCTGAATCTGCCGGATAGTTGCTGAAAAAAATGAAAATGTCGAAATATTGTTTTTTCGACTTGTCTCGATGAAAAATTAAATTCCAGCTTCCACCTTCAGCGAAGAGATGCACGCTCATGAGCTGCATCTTTGACCCCCGGGGTGGTGGGAGCTCAGATTTTTAGTTTATCCAGTATAAAATTTTTGAGAAATTTTTCCTAAAAACCTTGATACCTCTATAACGTAAAAAATAATTGAGCTAGGGACCTCAAGTTTTTTGAGGTTATACAACTGATGCGCACAAAGTTTAGTATTGAAACTGAGCGGAATCGGTCCAGTAGTTTTTCAGATATTAGCATAGAAACATCCGAAAAAGCAAGCTATATCTTTAAGACTATTCAATTGATTATGTTTAGGATGAGCTTAACCCTCTGAGGCCTATTTTGGTTTCCCCACTCCACGCACAGTTCAATGATGGTAGATTTGAAATTGAAAAATCCATTGGGAAGCTTTCTGCCAATTGCATTGGCAGAACATTCAATGTCAGATGTTCAAGTTACGCACAAGTAGTGGGGCTCCTGCTTGTTTAATTTTAAATCTACCATCATTGATCTGTACGTGGCGTGCGGAAACCAAAATAGGCCTCAGAGGGTTAAGCTCATCTCAAAGATAATCAATTGAATAGTCTTAAAGATATAGCTTGCTTTTTCGGATGTTTCTCTGCTAATATTCAAGAAACTACTGGACCGAATCCGCTCAATTTCAATACCAAACTCTGTGCTCGTCAGATTTATAGCCTCACAAAATTTGAGGTCTCTAGCTCAATTATTTATCAAGTTATAAAGGTATCAAGATTTTTACGAGAAAATTCTCAAAGGTTTTATACTGGATGAACAGAAAATCTAAGCTCCCACCCCAAGGGTCAAAGATGCAGCTCATAAGGGTGCATCTCCTTGCTGAGCGTGAACGCTGGAATTTCATTTTTCATCGTGAAAAGTCGAAAAAACGATATTTTGACATTTTCATTTTTCTCAGAAACTATCCGGCCGATTCAGCTGAAATTTTGGTGAGAGCTTGGGGCACGCATGGCAAACATGCGGTGAAATTTTCAGATTGCTAGCTAGCCCTGTTTCGGAGTAAAGCGGAAAATGTGTCATCACATACACACACACACGCACAGACATTTTTCAAAAACGGCGGTTCTTGACGTTTTGGATCATTTGCAGTCATATTATGATAAAATATCAAAATAGAAAAAAATTACGATTACATAGCTTCCATTCGGAAGCAAAATTTACTTTTTCGACGATATCTCTGGTTCTGTTTTTTTCTTCTCTGATTCTGTTGCTCATAACGATCTGAGGCTGATCTCAAATGAAAGGTGAGCTCATTTCTCATCGATTTATGTGGTTCAAGTTTTTTTAAGATTAGTTTTTCAAATATCTATAGGTCATTTTTTGACAATCAGTTTTTGACGTATAAGTACTTGAAAAAATTGAAATTTTTTTTTTTTTAATCCGATAATGTCCAAAAACCTGCTGATGTTCCTCTACTTTCTTTTCTAAAGGTGGATCAGGGTGGTTAGGTGGAGGGAGTGGAAGCGAGTCAAAGAATGTTGAAGCACTGAATTCGTCAACTAATAAGTTTTATTAATCGTTAGTGCACGATTTAGTCGATTGACATAGATGAATTGTCCGCATGATCAATATGTTCAAAAAGACGAATCGATGCACTGTAATTGTTTGTTGAATGTCTAAATTGTCAAAACCACAAGATGTCAAAATTGTCGGAAATACTAATTAACATACTGTAAAAGTGGAATCGCGGAAAGAACTACACTATTTCAATGATAAACCGTCGGTGTAGCGAACCGTCCAGTTGATCAACGCATAGAGATCCGTACCCGGTGAGAGTCTAATGACGACTGAATACTGACCAAATTGATGCCAAGAGGGGGATGATTGACTACTTCAAGAATTCTGGCTGATCGGCCCAAATTTGACCGATTGCTCAGAATTTTCGCACCAATTCCTGAACACATAAATCGAGGGGAGATGAGCTCACCTTTCATTTAAAATATGCCCAAAAAATTGAAATTTTTCAAAAACAGAAAAGTTTTACCTTTAAATCTTGCGCAAGAAAAATGAATGCTTAGGTTTTGATGTTTTACCTTAGATGTTGTAGCCGAAAATTGATGGTTTGAGTGGACTGTATTTTTTAATAGATGAAATGCCCCCAAAATAGCACAGACGCTGGTCTGAAAACGTGACAGGTATCGATACAATAAAAAAAGCCGGATTTATATAAAAATAGGTATATTTACTCTGTTGATATTAGATAAAATACATATAATAATTAATATTGATATGAACCGTGCCGTTAATTAATGGATGCACATAACCGAATGATAATTGACCGAAAATCGAGACAATAGATAAAAGGCTCGTTATCCGTTAATTCACACGCGTTTACATCTTGATTTTCCGTAAGAGAGTGCCAAGTGCGTCTTCGTAGCACTGCCGGCTTGAGCCTGTGACCCACACGAAATTGGCCGAGCTGTCCCGATGTCCGTCGGTTCGTCTCATGACCAAATCTCAGACTTTTCCTCAAAAGTCTGAACAATGAAATTTTTGGAAAATTCAAAAAAATTACTTCAGACATATGATTTTCATGGTACACTTCCTCATCTTTCCAATGGAATCGTCAGAAGAAACTTGTCTCCAATATTTCCATCAATTTCGAGTCATTTTCATAGTATAAAATACCAAAATCAAGTCTTATCCGTTTTACCCTCTGTGTCGATTTCACCTTACCTTCCCCTATATTTGTACAATTCAACATATCTTCATATTATCCTGCAGTATAGATGATCTAGGAGCTAAAGATTTACCAACGCATATTGATTTCGCATTGAACAAAACAGGACAGCCTTGTATTACGTACATTGGTTACTCTATGGGAACGACTCTGGGTTACATTCTCTTATCCGAAAAACCAAAGTATAATGATAAAATTAGTTTTATAGTAAGTTTGAGTCCGTCTGTATATTTTCATCATGATGCGGCTAGTTTTCTCAAGATTATGTGGGCCGTCGCTACAGATACTGCCAAAGTATGTACAGAGGAATAATCTTTTCCCGGGAAAAAATGTGTAGATCTGATCAGATCCAATCAGATCTAAATATTATTTCCCGGGTTGTCATCAGGATTTCCATTCATAACGGAAATATTCGATTGAATCTTTTCTTATTCCCAGGTATTTCTGAATGCCCCGGATTATGCAACTGAAGCATTGGGGCACAATCCTTTCGTCGAAAACTTACTTGATCATTACTGTGCCAAGAGCACTATCTTATGCACGTTAGTGTGGAACCAAATGTTTATAAGTGCTGAAAAAGGTGGACTGCAACCGGTAAATAATAGTTGAAGAATTGAGAAACAAATTTTTTAATGAATCATCAGAGTTTACAATTTTGGAATTTCAGCAAGACATAAGACATCTAGGCCATTATTTTCCGGCTGGAACATCTTTGAAAATTTTTCAGCATTATCGACAAATGATGTCTACAGGTAAGATTAGATGGTACTTTTGTTCATGGATAAGGTAATAATCTTAATTTGGATTAAAATCTTTCAGGTTTATTCCGTAAATACGATTATGGAAGTGCTAAAAAGAATATAGAAGCTTATGGCAACAAGACCCCACCTAACTATAATTTGACGAGAACTACAAGCAAAGTCGCTATAATTTGGACCCATAATGATGTCTTCGCTCACAAATTGGTAAGAAACTCATATTTAATCAAATCTTTTGGAAGAACGAACTCAATTTCTATATTATATACTTTCAGGACGTTGCTTTACTCGTAGAACAACTGACGAATGTCGTAACGGTTGAACCAGTAGCAACAACTCAATTTCTTCATGGTGACTTCATTTATCGCAGAAATGCTAAAGCGTTAATCTACGATAGAATTATCGAATTGGTGAATGATCATCATGAGTGCTCAATACAGAATAATTCTAATTATTATTATTATTCTTATTGAGAAAGAAAAAGTGAAGGAATATTATCTTAAGAAAATTAAGTGTTGTTGATATATTTATTGACTAAGAAATGAATTAGACATATATCAACAAATGAATTGGTTAATTAAATAGAATAATTCCGCTCATCGTCAGGAATATTATGTAATGAATCATTAATCATTCGAAATTCTTATAGACATCAAGAATTGATAGAAATGGAGCGAAATTATTAAACTTGGAGCGTATTGCCTGGTATGAGCGAATCAAAAAAGTTGACAAACTGAATAAATATTGAATCTGCAGTAAAACCTGCTTTAATGAATCATAAAAAACTAAAAAATGAAACAAATTAATCAAAACAACATGAATGAAAACTTTTCTAGTGAATTCTTCTTCAAATACTGAGAAGACCTTGATCTGATGAGTTTTTGATTGAAATCGATACAGTACTTTCTTCGTTTTTTGAGAAAAACATTATTAACCTTCAGAGAGCCGGGATGACGCCCTGAGGCGTCATAGTTTTTCTGAGTAGTTAAGTGGGAGCAAAGTTGTTCCTTAGGAGGGAGAGGATGGAATTATATCTGCGATTACAAAAACCAGACTTTGAATATTTTTAAGCCTTGGTATGATTTTACAGATCATTCCAATCATAATCAGTGAAAAATATCAATTTTAGTTGACAAAGGCTGCAATATTGGATTCACCATTTTGTATTTCACAATTCTGATTGCAAAATTGTGTTCAGTGACCTTGAAAACCTACGTCTGTACATTTTCGAGCATTGATAAGGTCATGCAACCGTTTTTATCAACTTTTCAAAAAAAATTCATGATTCAACATGGGCTTTTACCGTTCCGGGCCGGGATAACGCCTTGAGGCGTCATGGTCTGACTCGTCAACATCCGGCCTTAGTTTGGTTCTATTTTGGGGTCCTCAGTTCTCTTTTCAGTACAAAATTATGAGCTTCTGAAATTTCAAAAATTCCGGCCCTTTGCAAGTTCAATTTTTTTCAACTTCTCAATAAGTGAACTCTCTGCACTGACCCCGAAAAGGAAAGATCGATTTTTTTTATTGATCTTCATATTTTGAGATCTCCCCAACATTTTTTGATAATTTTTACGACTATGTCTGTTGTTATTTATCGATTTCTTCAATCCATAAATTATTGTGCAAATAGCCAGGAACTTTTTTGAAAATCTATGATCAAATATTTTAATAATTTTTTCACCCCATATGAAAATAGTTGGAATTACGTCCTTTTTCATTGATATCCAGGCGTGAAATTATTTGAAGATCAATGTTGGGTTCATTTTTCAGTGACGTGATTATCTGAAATTTCAGTAAAAATGTGACTCGTTTGAAATTTCCGTGATTTTGCACGGTAAATTCTGACGGCAATTTTTGAGTGTTCTCAATTCATTCTCAAAACTAGCTTAGATTACTGACGTAGAATGGCTACAAGGCTAGATCTTATGAAGTAATCACTAAAGATGAATATATATTGAGACTCGATGGGATCTCAGGTGCTCCTTCTTTACCTGAAGCTCCAGGAAAACCCGTAGTTCTTCGGCAACATGAACTTCTTGGCTGTTCAGAGCTTTTCGTGTTTTGGGATCCTAAGGAATCACTTGGTACGTTTAATTAAATCAAATGAATATGAAATTTTATCATTATTAATAATCGGATTCATTTTCATATTAATAATAATTGATTTGAAATATCATGGGAAATTGGAAGGTTTTATTAAACCTTGAGAATGTCAAGAGCCTGATAAAGCTCAAATAAAAAGCGATGTTTTAGTATTGTTTTAAAAAGAAAAACCTTCCAAGTTCCCATGATATTTTCAACCAATTTCATCATTATTTTCATAAACTATTCTAGCATATTTACTTGCCGATGCTGGCTATGATATTTGGGCTAGTAATGTCAGAGGAAATACCAATAGCCGAGCCCACAGAACATTATCTCCAAATGACCGCAGGTTTTGAGATTTCACGTAAGATGAATGATTCTGAAAACACCAAAAATCTGGAAATTTTCATTTTTTTTCTCCTTAAAAATAGATTATTAAAAAAAATGAAAAATGTGTATATTTAAGTAATTTAAAAAACTATGAATTCAAATTTTTTGAATATATTTTTCTAATAATTTCTTTGTTTAAAAAGTCGAACAAATTGTCAGATGTATGCAAATTGATGAATTATCACTAAATTTATTGAAATTTTCTTTTCTTCTGAGTTTAATTGAATTCAAATTTTTGTACTGCTTTTCAGACTAGATGATGTAGCAACGAAAGACTTACCAGCAATGATTCACTTTGCATTGGCGGTGTCAAAGCAGCCATGTCTCACATACATTGGACATTCATTGGCGATTCTGTCCTGATCCTTTTTCGTAGGTCTTAAAATTTTCTCTATCAGAACTGCAGATAGAGGAGAACTGCTCTATCTCGATTAGGTCAAGAGATATTCAAAAAAAATATTGCTAAAAGAAAAAGTATCCTATTCTCTTTCTCCATAGCTGAATTCGAATGGATGAATCACTCTTCAGAATATTTCTCCCACTCTCCGTTTATTGAGAATATCTCAGAAACTACGCTAGATAAAGAAATTTTCTCCTGATCCTTTATTCCAACTCTTGAAGCTGTCTACAAAAAGGATAGGAAGGAAATTGCACTAGTACAGTTAATTTCTGCCATATTCTCCAAAAAAATGACAATAATATTTACTAATCAGAATGAGATTGAGAAAAGTTTTTTCAATGGAAAAAGAATGATTTTAATCTTTCAAATTCTAATCGAAGTAGGATTTCTTGCGTTATTTTATATGAATCGAAAAACTTGGTGATACACTCTCTTGCAGAAAAGTATGAAATCGACAATTCTTACTAATTACTGTAGGGAATCTGACGGAGCCAAGTAACAGGATCGCCGTCAAGCCTCGTCTGTACTAATAGAAATCGAGAATGCTGGGAGAACTCTATTTGCTTGGGTCTGGTCAAGAGGTAGTAACCCTAAAAATCGTTTATTGCTACATTTAGAATGAAAGGTTAAGTTTTTCACTTGGACTTTTTAGATTCGAGGAGTTAAGGACATTGTGAACTTTTCAGTCTTCCATGGCTCTTCACGCGGAGCGTTTGGTACTCAAACTCTTTTCAATATTACCCAAAAAAAGTGACTCCAAAAGTCCATCATTGTGCTTTGATTATAAGGAACTAACCATAATATTATCCCATTGAGTGTCAATTCCAAAATAGCATAGAAATTCTTCATAAAAGTGCCCTAGAAGAATAGACAGATTGCATTATATTCGAGATATCGCATAAAATTCAATAGTTCTGTTGCACCTATTTTAGTTTGAAGAAATTACTTAGATGAGAAAAAATAGTAATGTTCAACTTCTTTGCCTCGTTGATTAGCAAGAACAGTGGATTCTCTCACATGTAGGTAGGCATGCATAACTGTTGTGCATTATCGTAGAAAAAAAGATGCAGAAGAAGAACGAGAAGGCAAAGAAAATAAAAGAAAAATTAAATTGAGTTAGAGAACATTCTTGGCGCAAGTTCAAGTGTCACATTTTAATGGCTTCTGTCTAATTTTTTAACTTTTTTTCTTTCCCCCATTTGTAAGACACACATACATATAGAATCCTCAAATTTTATTGCCTGAAATATATCTTGGTTACATCTTTGCCCTGCTGCATTCACTAGACATCTCTACAATTGTTCATTTTCTTCATGGGTGTGGTGATGTGTAGATTTCTTACATCAATATTCCATCGTTCTTAGCAAATGGAGCCAGACTAGACAGTATGACGCAAGGCCAAAGCACACAAAACCAGCGTCTAGCGCAGATTCCTCAACAATTCACCGACACTAGTCTACCATCTCCTTTCCTTTTTTTTTTTTTTATCTTTCGTGTGCGAAAGGGGTCTCGTCTGGCTTTTGAATGTCAATGTCTTTTGTCTAGCAGTTCTTTTTCATCCCTTATAATCCCCAGCCATATTTTTTGGCTTCCGTGTGCAACGACCAAAATATTGTACATGGTCGAAAAAAAAAACACCAGAGCAAGGGGATTGGATGTAAAAGTTTCGTGTAGAAAGATGAAAAAAGAATGAGTTGAATTGAATACAAAAAAAATAGAGAGAGAAAGAGAGATAGAGAGTGGAGAAATTGTAAATATAGAGAAGGAGGAAAGCGAGACTGGTTTCATCCCCACACATATAGCTGGATTCTGGCACAGGGTGGCTGTGGGGTAACAGAGTCTGCTGGATAGGAGGTTGAGGTCGTCGGGGCCCGCGGGAACGAGGCATTGACCTCCAGTTGAGTTAGGATGTCTGCTGGTATTGATTTGGTTCGTGGCGTGCTTGGTGCACCAGGCTCTTTCCTCTTCTAATTTCACCCCCTTGAATGAGAGGGAAAGAGAAAGAAAGTAAGAGGGAAAGGGAGGAGATAGGGGTGACGGTGAAATGCGAATATGGTAGTGCAGAATAGAGTGGAATGAAGTAGGCAAAAAAGGGCGACGCGACGCCGCGCCATTGGGGGGGGGGGGGGGGGGGAGGGACTAGTGGGGAAAAAGTGAGCAGAGAGGATGAGGAAATGTAGAGAAGGGTGCAACGTACTACAGAATGTACTACTTGGCTACTTCCCCTCACGCGGGTTCTCGTTTTCTCTCTCGGTTACACTTGGGGCATCTGTGCCAAAGGGAAAGAGGAAATTCATAGGCCAGACAGGGAAGATGTTTCCAAGTGTCGGGCTATACAACATAAAATGCATATGTGTGTTCGTGCCAAATTATACAAATGAAAAGGACTAAAAATTCCACGGTTTCTTTTGAACGGCTTTCATTTTTCATTCATTAGTAAAATATCCAATGATGTGAGACATGTTCTTCATGATATTACTTTCTATTCGCTCAATTCTGTGATAATTGATGGAATCGATTTTCAAGAATAGAAGTAGAGAATATCGGTTGTAATGTGCTTATGAAAGTCATTCAATATATCATCTCTAATGCACAAATCTTTCAATATAACTATTATGATGATTTTTGGATGGAAGAGGGTCGTTGAAAGTATTTTTCCAGAAAATTATTTACGATTTCGTTCATTCTATTCGACATAGACTGCTTGCGCTGGTGGTTGTATTCTGAATTATAAATAAATAATACGTATCCATCTGTTTTCTTCAGAAAAAAAGGATGAGCTATTTTCAAAACAATTTTTTTCTACATTTTCATTGCATATTCTTTTTTCAGAGATGGGAAAATGATGGATTAAAATGGCGGACAATAGAGCTTCCGAAGAGATAGATTCACAGCTAATTTTGGAATTTATTCTGTCAAATAGATAACTTTTTCGTAATTATAAACGATGAAACCGCCGGAGGGTTGTGATGGTGCAGTGAACCGGGTTAGAATTACAAAGAGAGAGAGAGATAGGGTGAGTCTACCAAGAGGAGAGGCAGAGGGGGTTACGAGGGGAAATACGAGCTATGCTCGAGTTATTCTATACCAAAGCAGACAGGATGGAGGCACTAGAACGAACTTTCCCTCTCTCAATCCAAACTAAACCTACTGAAGCCACCATTCACCTCGGTCATGTTCGAGCTATATTGGCAAATTCACTCCTGAATGTATCGATGATTATTGACTGTACTTAAATATGACGAAAAGCAGTTCATTCCAGAGTTAACCGATAGTTATCCAGCTGGCAACTAATATTGGTTTGAGAGCTTTCAAATTCATGAAAGAAGTTCAAGGTTCGCCGCCTGGGCAACGAATTCTCTTGACTTTGACAATATCAGCTTCAAAACAATCAATACTAACTGTCAGTCAAGTCCTGGCATATCATAGATGTGAATGTTTATTGATAATACTAAAAATTATGATATTCATATCTGGTAATACAAATTTACCATCAAAGGAATGAAGGGGATAAGAAAATTATTTGGATTCTGTTCCATCATTCATTTCGAAGAAAGTTTATTCATTCAAAAAAGAGACACTTTTCTAAGCAATTTCAACGATCCTATGATGAAACTCCTACATCGAGACGTTGATATCGATATTTCAAATGGCTTCATGTTTTTTTCTTATTCTCAGATCAAGATGAGAATGGCCTGAATTGAAATGTTTATGTGGTTCAGGAGTCCCTCATCTGGTTCTGTATCGATGGTCCAAGTTATATTCAGCCCTGACGAAGCGATACAGCCTGGACTTCGATCAACTAGCGTATCTAAGAGGAGGTCTGACACACAGAATGAGGCTCACCTTGTTCACCCCTGATTGTACATGGATTGGAATTCAAAGTTGGGTTTTGTTGATACTTCCCGTATGGAAATATCTATACGGGATGTATCAATAAATTTTTAGAGTTCAAGAAAGACTCATTCAAACATGAAAAATCGTTCAGATATTCATAAACCATTAATTCCAAATGGTTTAAGAATAAATTTTTAATTAGGGTAATTACGTATGGCCTGATTGAACTTAGAGTTTTTTTGTGCCAATTCTCAATCAGTTTCCCCAGGTCTTCTCTTTAACAGAGTCATATATGAAATATTATTTATCCACAATTAATGATATGCATTTTTCCATATAGGGGGTAACTTGTATGCAATTCTAATCATCGGATCAGGATAGTTTCATCGGAATTGATCATTTTTTCAGCTGGAACACATCGATTAATATTAGGTTGACCCCAGAACAAGATTCTTCTTACCTCAACTAGATCAAGTTCTAGATCATAAGACATGGAATGACACTGACCAGATTTCTGTTCGGCTTTGTTGACATATATTATTCTCCATCATTTCTCTCCCATGAAACTGATATGAAAAAGTGCACACAGTCATCTTGAGCTGGATCATCTTCTGTTTATGGCCCTATCAAATGCAAGATCAGGCTGGCCTAATTGAGAATTGTCTCAAAAACCCGCGGTCCAATCAGACCACCTTGATTCAATAAATATAAGTGCAGTATAGAGTAGCTGACTATAAAAGCATGAACACAGGTTTGTTTACACGAATAATTTTCTATGCATGGCTTTGATGAATATCGAGCTTAATTGAGAGTGATCAGAAGAACTGTTCGGATGCTTGAAGACGTATTCAATTGTCGCTATTGAAAAATTCAAAATTTTTTGCAATTTGTGCCTTGATAACTATCAAATCGAAATGGGTTGATCAGACTTAGAATTTCCGATGATGAATTATCATCTGGCCATCCTAATCCGATGCATGTTGATGCCATGGATAAAAAATTATTTATGTAGAAATGATCATGTTTACGTTTCATTTCAAACCATTTGTAGAGAATCCTCATAATTACCAAATTTGAATGACTGTTTTTGGCATCAATTACTTTCCTGATTGGGGTATCTCGATCAATTTTGGATCAGGTCTGAACTAAGAATACCTGACAGGGTCTTTACCTCAACCTGATCCAGTCTTCATAGAACGTGAGATCCTCCTAATCAGAATGAAATTCAGGTACTCTAATTTCAACGTAGTTAAACGAAATTTCGAGCATAAATTTCTCAACGCAGATTCGAGGTGTCTTAACGTTCCACTTCGATCTTAGAGCTTATTGCCAGCTTTTCGACTCGATCCCCACGTATTTCAATGTATCTCAACGTAATATCGGTATGTACGTTCAGTTACATTGAAGGACTACAACTTTGAACCATCCTTCAACCTTGTTCAACGTAATAACAGGGAATCTCACAGCATCTTCGATTTTTCAAGGTGATCCATCGGTTTTATTTTCCAATGAATGAAGATAGAGGTCTTCGGTCTACTTTATTTTATTTTAAAAAAACATCGGTCAGAACATTTGGTGAACAAAAGAGTCATTAGGGAAAGGAGAGAAAGGTTTGGAGAAAAAGCATCAGCTACGGATAGGTCGACAAGAAGAAACTTAGTCATAGAAATCACTGCTTTATTGGTGAATCGACCAGCAACTACCAAATCTCCTGGTCATTCTCCGTGAGACCAGAAGTATGCGATACTTGTTCGAAATATACAAAGTCGTTGTCAAGTCTTCTGTATAAATCATTGAAAGTTGTTATGTGTATTTCTGTGGGTTTTTTAAAATCGACAATAATCATCGTCTTCGCCAGCTTCCAAATACCAGAAACTTTAGTAAGCTCTCCTGAATTTCCCCTACCGATTCGTTGCATAAATAGAAATTAGGGGCAAATTCAGAGGGAATTAAGACAGAAGTCCTCGTTTCATAACTTACGTTAGTTCTGCATTGTCGCACATACGTAGAGCTGAGGCTGTTCCAACGTATTTCAACGTTCAAAAAGAGTTTATAAGCGACACGGAATTTCGACTAAGAAAGTCATAGAGTTATTCGATAAAATACTATTTGGACTATAATTATTTGCAACGTTCAAAACCAAAGAAGATCAATATTTTCAAATATTTTTCGAAGTAGAATAAATTATTGAAATTATCTCAAAAGGATGCAATAATAATACATTATTTTTAGATACAATTCTCCATGAACCAACCACGTACAATCCACAGATCGATTCTATGGGTTCAATTGCACTCGTCGCCAGACGGTATGGCGCATGGGAGTGTAATGTTAGCCTCAACTATCGTAACACGCGATGCAGGTGGTTAAGTTCAATTCTACCCCGACCCTTCTCTCTATACCTTCCCCTATTCGTCTCTGTCGAGTCACGAGATTTTCAAGTCGTAGACTTGGCGCCTCTTTTCCTTTGCTAGAGACATATAACGTCTGCACAACTATGGTTTTTGCGAGTGACGCCATCGTGTCTATGTTAACAGAAGGGTTTTCCCTGAGTCATTGCATAGACATGAGTACTGCTACTCCATAATTTTCATTTCTGATGTGACGAATTTGATGATTCAGTTGTGGGAAACTATGTAATACAAATTGGAAAATTACACAATTGCCGGATGCATTGTCATAGTTTTTGAGATGAATGGAGGCTTTTAATTAAATTGTGATAATTCTCACTACTCTTATTCATCAATAATGGTTCTTCACATTGATCCTTAATTTACTCATAACATCTTGTTAATGTTATTAAAGAAATGAAAAAAGTGTATGATACGTTGTTTTTATATAGTGATACTAATTATTTTGACTGTGGATAATATAATGGAAATAATAGTCACTATGACTGTATATTCGAATGACATTTACAGGGATAGGAGGTAATGAAGATTTCAAGAATTGGAAAATATTCAACCCATTACATTAA